>CM061042.1:16001695-16157546 GCA_030762985.1 Adelphocoris suturalis | reverse complement strand
ATGTTTCATGCAAATATTACCGATTTTTACAACTAGCGAACGGCATTATTTCAATTTTTGACTGATTTTTCAACTTTAAAATTTTTGAAAACTTGATACATATTCTTATAGGAAATTTTACGCTGATTCCGAATATACCACATGTTAGTATGCTGAAAAAATTATTTCGCTAAAAATTTGTTTGAAGTTTCTAGCACGATTTACGCGGCAGTTATCGTCTGAACGACACATACATACCTATATACATACATAAATATATACATATATAATACACATACATTACATAAAAAAAAATGCGTTAAACTTCAGGAATATGATTCAGAATAGCTGAAAACGGATTTCTGCATAAATGTTTTTCAAAAATTCACAAGTTCTACAAATTTTGAGGCGAGATCAATAGCTTAATTTTTCTTCAAAATTCGCTAAAAGTAATTAAAATTCCGAAATACCTCATAAAATTAATTCTATTGAAATATAAGGTATATACCTAACGTAAAAAGTGTCCGAACATCACAAAAAACAGCGAAAGAAGGGAATGCGCCCCCCTGGAGAGCGATTGTTTTCTTACTTGTGGGGTAATTTCTCGAAATACCTCCTGGCCCTCTCTGTACAGAATATTTGTAAATTAATCAAATCCCTGAATTTTCGGAAGGAGGACCGACATTTTTATTGTGTAGGTTTTTGATAGGAATTGAAATTCCGATGGCTGCTGAGCCAAATCTGCTGAAATCTGGGCAGCCGCTGCAAGACTTTTCATCTGTTTTGGCGGATTCGGCGTCAAAAATGTTGCTAGTGGATTCTCCATTATGGCTCTCACGATAGTAACAAGCGAGGGTAAAAAAAGTTCCAGTCATGCAGCATGATCGTATGAGCGATTTTCATAAATGTTCGTATAAGGTTTATGTTGAATTTCTGTTGAAATTTGAGCACTTTGGGGACAAATAAAAAATTTTATAATACATTTTATAGCAAATAACCTCTTTGTCAGTATAATACTCCAATGAAAAACGATTTTGTGGATTTTTAAAAAAATTTCCTATCGATTTTTAGCTTATTTTAATGAAATTTAAGTACATTTTTCAATTTTTAAATGTCCTAGTTCATGATCGATTAATTTTTTTCGAGTAGCATTCTATTTATATTATGCTAAAAAAATAGAAATTTGTTAATAAAATTTTGATTTCAAAATTGTTGGAGCTATTGCAATAGCTTCATTTTCCAAGAAAATTCGCTAAAACGTAAAATGACCCGTACACGTGGATCCGTGCAACGCACGGGTAATCAGCTAGTAAATAAAAATAATAAATACACACATCAAAAAAAGTATTGCGACACCCTGATTCAGCCAGAAATATGCACGGGAAACATTTTGGATTTGAATTTTTGAAAAGTATATCTTATTACAAAATAGAAGAAACAGAAAGGACATCTGTCAAGTTGGATGTGGCACATAGCTTCCTAGTATCCGTAACATGAATATATAGATCATTGAAATGTTATAAATTATCTTATGATTTCATATCTGGTTCCCATTGTTGAGGGAAATGGTAAATTAAGATGGAGTATGTTTTCAGGCGACTAGGGCGTAAGAAAATGACGCTTGATGGTATTTACGTTTGCGTATGCGCTGAGTGAAATATTTATTTGGAAACAATGAACTGGTAGGGGACAGTGTTGGGCATAATCTTATCGACAAATACGAATACGATTGTAATCGCGATAATTATTCGTTGATTCTGAGTCAACTGCGATTATACCTATTCGTATTCATGTAATCCGAAGCAAATATGGCCGGCCTCCGGGAATAGGACGAAACTCGAACGGAGCACAATCGATACATAATCGCATATTTCGATTATCTCAATAATCGAACCTTCGGGCCGATAATGCACTAGTACCAATAAAATAAATAAAACTTCTAATTTCAAAAACATTAAAAATATACATTTCAAAAAGTAAAGATAAATTAAAGCAGGAAAAAAGAACTAAACAGGTTAAACTCCCCCAAGCAAATATAGAAAAGTTCAGGAAATCATTCACGTTTATAGCCCTACGACTGTACAATTTACTGCCGTCCAAAACAAGAAAAGAAATTAACTTCAAAAATTATAAAAAAAATAATAAATGACTGGATGGGACACTTCATTAGAATTATAGTCTTTATTCTTTAATTATACAGAAGAAGAAAAGTCATCAAGCCATCTCAAATAGTGTTGCACATACTGATTTCGTCAGAGCAAAAGCTGAATAATAGCTAAACTGACGAAAAATTTTATTTTCTTTCAAAATGTTTGAAAAGCATATTGAATTTATTTTTATTATACCTTCTTTATTTACGGAAACTGTAAAATGTGCATATATATATATTTATTTGTATCATGTGAAAAGAAAATGAAAACTTTTGAAATTGAAATTGATTGAATATCGGGAGAAAGTATCGATACCACGATAATATTGGATGCAAAGTATCGATAAAAATATCGATGGAATCGGAAGAGAAGTATCGATACCACGATATATCGGAAGTATCCCAACGTCCCTAGCCCTTCATCGAGTCCAAACAGTAATGATCAATTCTACGTTCATTCTACTCAAATATTAACAGTGGTCACCCATTTCGACAAGGTCCAGGAAATCCGATTTTTCCGATTGGGAGAAATTTTGAGTTTTTTTAGATTCCATTAGGTAGGTACAAAATTAGAACACACGAAGACACGAACTAAACACCCGTTCTCAACACGGATAGTGAAGCGAATGGCAAATAACCGTTAAACTGATCATGTGTGATCACTCCATGATCATCATTTGTTTCCTATGGAGTGGAGTAAATGAATGGAGTGGAATGATGCTATTATATAGAAGTCTACTGGAGTCAACCGCACGTTAAGAATATTGTAACCGGCTTATTAAAATTGTTTATAGTCCAATCAACTTAGTTTTGGAATGTAGCCCAGGTACGTAAGGAGGGGGGGGGGGGGGTAGCTTGAGATGTGAAAATTTATCACATAAATCAAGCGCTTTCCAACGAGTGGCGAACGATTTCTGTGCGATGAAAACTGCGGAAGTTCCATTCCCCTAGCAACGAATGGGTTGTACGTGAAAAAAAGTCCAGTCATGCAGCATGACCCAATTTAAAAAAGTTCATGAGCGAATTTTTAAAGAGTAAACTCATCAGTTGTGTTTACATTTTTTTTTTTTTTTAACAAGCACCTACTACCAACGTTTTAAACAGCATGGTTCTAGGATTGGTTATACAGGGATACTTCCATAAGAGTAGTTCAATTTGAATTTGGACAATGTTTCATGCAAATATTACCGATTTTTACAACTAGCGAACGGCATTATTTCGATTTTTGACTGATTTTTCCACTTTGAAATTTTTAAAAACTTGATACATATTCCTATAGGAAATTTTACGCTGATTCCGAATATACCACTTGTTAGTATGCTGAAAAAATTATTTCGCACAACAAATCGCAAAAAACAGGCTATTTTGAAATTTTTGACTACATTTTTGAAAATTTCAACCCGAAGATGTAATCCGATCATGCTGGCCAACGAACTTGAGCTTTCGTTTTGTGTCCTTAACATTTTAAAATTTGTTTGAAGTTTCTAGCACAATTCTACGGACAGATCGACTGGAATGACATATACATACATACATACATACATACATACATAAAAAAATGCGTTAAACTTCAGAATAGCCAGAAACGGATTTCTGCATAAAATTTTTTCAAAAATTCACATTCTACAAATTTTGAGGCGAGAGCAAGAGCTTAATTTTCTTCATAAATTCGCTAAAACACTGAAATCGTGACACAAATTTTGCGTCACGGAAATTTTTGGTTGACCCCCCGAGCAAAGACATATCCATGTCAAATCTGAAATTATAACGTCAACGTAAAGGTAAAAAAAGTCCAGTCATGCAGCATGACCCCATGAGCGAATTTTTGAAGAGTGAACTCATCAGTTGTGATTACTTTTTTTTTTTTTTTTTTTTAAACAAGCACCTACCTACTACCTACGTTTTAAACAGCATGGTTCTAGGATTGGTTATACAGGGATACGTCCATAAGAGTAGTTCAATCTGAATTTGGACAGTTTCATGCAAATATTACCGATTTTTACAACTAGCGAACGGCATTATTTCAATTTTTGACTGATTTTTCAACTTTAAAATTTTTGAAAACTTGATACATATTCTTATAGGAAAGTTTACGCTGATTCCGAATATACCACATGTTAGTATGCTGAAAAAATTATTTCGCACAACAAATCGCAAAAAACAGGATATTTTGAAATTTTCGACTACATTTTTGAAAATTTCAACCCGAAGATGTAATCCGATCATGCTGGCCAACGAACTTGAACTTTCGTTCTGTGTCCTTAACATTAATTTTAAAATTTGTTTGAAGTTTCTAGCACGATTCTACGGGCAGTTATCGTCTGGAACGACACATACATACCTATATACATACATAAATATATACATATATACATACATACATACATACATAAAAAAAAGCGGTAAACTTCAGAATATGATTCAGAATAGCCTGAAACGGATTTCTGCATAAATGTTTTTCAAAAATTCACATTCTACAAATTTTGAGGCGAGATCAATAGCTTAATTTTCTTCAAAAATTCGCTAAAAGTAATAAAAATTCCGAAATACCTCATAAAATTAATTCTATTGAAATATACAGGTATATACCTAACGTAAAAAAGTGCCGAACATCACAAAAAACAGCGAAAGAACGGGAATGCGCCCTGGAGAGCGATTGTTTTCCTTACTTGTGGGGTAATTTCTCGAAATACCTCCTGGCCCTCTCTGTACAGAATATTTGTAAATTAATCAAATCCCTGAATTTTTCGGAAGAGACCGACATTTTTATTGTGTAGGTTTTTGATAGGAATTGAAATTCCGATGGCTGCTGAGCCAAATCTGCTGAAATCTGGGCAGCCGCTGCAAGACTTTTCATCTGTTTTGGCGGATTCGGCCCTTTTTTAGTGATTTTTTAAGTACATTTTTTGAAATTTGACCAATTTAATGTGCTCAAAAAGTGTTGTCCAACGAACTCATCCTTTCTTTTGAAATGCTTGATTTTTTGGCGAAAGAACGAAGTTTTTATCTCAATTCTATCGAGAGTTATCGTCTGGAATGACACATACATACATATATATTTATATATATACATATATATATATATATACGAGTACATATATATACATATATATATATATATATACATATAAAAAAGCGTTAAAATCCAGGAATCATTTCAGAATGCCTCAAAACAGATTTCGATGAAGAAAATTTTTTAAAATTTTTATTTTAAAATTTTTGGAGCTATTGCAATAGCTTTATTTTCTAAGAAAATTCGCTAACATGAAATTCCACTTCTCTCAGCCGCCTTGTCTTCATTGGAGCATTAGGAATATACCATGTGTCAAGAAAGTTCTCGCATACCTACCTAACAGAGGACCAAACGACGAATATTGAATAGAGACAGCAACAGGTCGGAAAAGTGGAAGAATGTGAAACGTGAAACACAGCTAGCTTGCTGTGAATCACAGGCTGGATAATGAACTAACAAGGATGGGGGAAGCGGTAGCTCCATGATAGCCCGTTCTTTCCCTGGACCGCTCCCATAAGCTCGTTCTTCTTTCGGGAAACCTGGTTGAAAATTAATTAGGTACAAGTTGAAACTTTATTGCTGAAATTTGAAATGAAGCCTTTTTGGGACCGCTGGATAAAAATGACAAAGTCCCGGGAAACGTAAAATGACCCGTACACGTGGATCCGTGCAACGCACGGGTAATCAGCTAGTAAATAAAAATAATAAATACACACATCAAAAAAAGTATTGCGAGGACATCTGTCAAGTTGGATGTGGCACATAGCTTCCTAGTATCCGTAACATGAATATATAGATCATTGAAATGTTATAAATTATCTTATGATTTCATATCTGGTTCCCATTGTTGAGGGAAATGGTAAATTAAGATGGAGTATGTTTTCAGGCGACTAGGGCGTAAGAAAATGACGCTTGATGGTATTTACGTTTGCGTATGCGCTGAGTGAAATATTTATTTGGAAACAATGAACTGGTAGGGGACAGTGTTGGGCATAATCTTATCGACAAATACGAATACGATTGTAATCGCGATAATTATTCGTTGATTCTGAGTCAACTGCGATTATACCTATTCGTATTCATGTAATCCTATTCGTCTGTCGTCGGCGATTACACGAATACAACCCATAAAAATGCGTCAGGGTCATAAATTTCAATAGGGCGTCCCTCCTATAATATGCGAAGCCTTGCTAATATTAGCTACCTTCAGAGGGACGTCCTTAAAGCGAATTCAACGATTAGAGCCCAGCCTATTTGTCTCAAATCTATTTCAATAGGACGTCCCTCTGAAGCTAGGTAACATTAGCAAGGCTTCGCATATTATAGGAGAGACGCCCTATTGAAATTGATAAAAAATATAATGTTGAATATAATATACTCAGAATCAACGAATAATTATCGTGATTACAATTGTATTCGCATTCAACGATAAGATTATGCCCAACACTGGTAGGGGGTCATCTTCACTCAAATCCGCAGATTCCTTGAGAAGTTCATTAAACTCTGACAAAAACTGTGGAAATTAGGCTTGTTACAACGATTTCCCAATTGCGCATGCGCAGAAGCTACTATTGACACGATTTTTTGAAGAAAATTAAGCTATTGCTCTCGCCTCAAAATTTGTAGAATGTGAATTTTGAAAACATTTTATGCAGAAATCCGTTTCAGGCTATTTTGAATCATATTCTGAAGTTTAAAACATTTTTTTATGTATGTATGTATGTATGTATATATGTATGTATATATGTATGTATGTATGTAAATATGTATGTGTCATTCCAGACGATAACTGTCCGTAGAATTGTGCTAGAAACTTCAAACAAATTTTAAAATGTTAATGACACAAAACGAAAGTTCAAGTTCGTTGGCCAGCATGATCGGATTACATCTTCGGGTTGAAATTTTAAAAAATGTAGTCAAAAATTTCAAAATAGCCTGTTTTTTGCGATTTGTTGTGCGAAATAATTTTTTCAGCATACTAACATGTGGTATATTCGGAATCAGCGTAAAATTTCCTATAAGAATATGTATCAAGTTTTCAAAAATTTCAAAGTTGAAAAATCAGTCAAAAATCGAAATAATGCCGTTCGCTAGTGGTAAAAATCGGTAATATTTGCATGAAACATTGTCCAAATTCAGATTGAACTACTCTTATGGAAGTATCCCTGAATCCTAGAACCATGCTGTTTAAAACGTAGGTAGTAGGTGCTCGTTTAAAAAAAAAAAAAAAAAAAAAAAAAAAATGTAATCACAACTGATGAGTTTACTCTGTGAAATATTCCGTCCTCCGATTCTCTCGGTCGCTCTCTTTAATGTTTAACGCTCAACTGTTTTAGGACTTGATGTAGCTTTAATACTGACTGGGGCTTAGAAAAAAGTATGGGTACCTCCTAATTATTTTTAATAATTTGATTCCATGTTTGTCTATCAAAATCATAAACTAAAATTTCTCTACACGATCAATAGCGACTGAAATGTCGAAGATTTCTTCAAAAATTCGCTCATGGGGTCATGCTGCATGACTGGACTTTTTTGAGCGAGATCGGACGACCAGGGCGTGAGAAAATTATGCTTGATGGAATTTATTTTTGCGCATGCGTAGAGTGGAGTATTTATTCGGGGTCAATAAAACTGGGAGGGGACCATTTACACTCTAATTCCAACATCCCCTGAGAATTGCATTAAAATCAGATGAAAACTGTGGAAATTAAGCTTGTTACGAGGATTTGCGGTCACGCGACAGGCAGACAGACAGGCACAGAATTGTTCAGAATGGTCTACAACGTAAAATAAGATCGGAAATTTTGATTTTGGGAGTTTTTTTTTCCAACTGCCGAGAGTGAAAACATTGCTTCCGCTACCGATGGGTAGACTCGATAGCAAAACTATATTTGGTCTCAAGTTGGGGGCACTCAACCAAAAAGCTTTACTCGAAAACGGAAACACTCCATGAGAGGATAATTAAAATACTATCAATATTTTCAAATCCAACGATTCCCAACAACTACTTTGTAAGAGGAATCTGGGCTGCTAAGACACAGCGAGAACTACACTACAACATGAACTAAAATTCTTAGTTAAAAAGTCCAGTCATGCAGCATGACCCCATGAGCGAATTTTTGAAGAAATCTTCGACATTTCAGTCGCTATTGATCGTGTAGAGAAATTTTAGTTTATGATTTTGATAGACAAACATGGAATCAAATTATTGAAAATAATTAGGAGGTACTCATACTTTATTATTATTAAACTAATCTTGTAGATTTAAAGGCAAATGTAGGTAAATATTCATAGATTTCAATGTCCAATGTGGTCAGTATTGAAGGCAGTTGAAAAAGTTTTTTTTCTTTTAGCGAATTTTTGAAGAAAATTAAGCTATTGCTCTCGCCTCAAAATTTGTAGAATGTGAATTTTAGAAAATTTTTTATGCAGAAATCCGTTTCAGGCTATTCTGAATCATATTCTGAAGTTTAACGCATTTTTTTATGTATGTATGTATGTATGTATGTATATATATATATATGTATGTATATATGTATGTATGTGTCATTCCAGACGATAACTGTCCGTAGAATTGTGCTAGAAACTTCAAACAAATTTTAAAATGTTAAAAAGGACACAAAACGAAAGTTCAAGTTCGTTGGACAGCATGATCGGATTACATCTTCGGGTTGAAATTTTCAAAAATGTAGTCAAAAATGTCAAAATAGCCTGTTTTTTGCGATTTGTTGTGCGAAATAATTTTTTCAGCATACTAACATGTGGTATATTCGGAATCAGCGTAAAATTTCCTATAAGAATATGTATCAAGTTTTCAAAAATTTCAAAGTTGAAAAATCAGTCAAAAATAGAAATAATGCCGTTCGCTAGTTGTAAAAATCGGTAATATTTGCATGAAACATTGTCCAAATTCAGATTGAACTACTCTTATGGAAGTATCCCTGTATAACCAATCCTAAAACTAGTAGGTGCTTGTTAAAAAAAAAAAAAAGGTAATCACAACTGATGTCGAAGATTTCTTCAAAAATTCGCTCATGGGGTCATGCTGCATGACTGGACTTTTTTTTTTCTTTTAACAAGCACCTACTACCTACGTTTTAAACAGCATGGTTCTAGGATTGGTTATACAGGGATACTTCCAAAAGAGTAGTTCAATCTGAATTTGAACAATGTTTCATGCAAATATTACCAATTTTTACAACTAGCGAACGGCATTATTTCGATTTTTGACTGATTTTTCAACTTTGAAATTTTTGAAACCTTGATACATATTCCTATAGGAAATTTTACGCTGATTCCGAATATACCACATGTTAGTATGCTGAAAAAATTATTTCGCACAACAAATCGCAAAAAACAGGCTATTTTGAAATTTTTGACTACATTTTTGAAAATTTCAACCCGAAGATGTAATCCGATCATGCTGTCCAACGAACTTGAACTTTCGTTTTGTGTCCTTAACATTTTAAAATTTGTTTGAAGTTTCTAGCACAATTCTACGGACAGTTATCGTCTGGAATGACACATACATACATACATATATACATATATTATATGTTAAGAAAAAATAATTAACCACTATAAAATATTGAAACATAAAAAAAAGAATTTCTAACAGTCTTCAAAGTTTTAACTATATCCCGTTTACGGCAAGTTTTAGGAAATTTTTCCTTGTGGAGTTGTAGTTTTTTTATCGTGGTTAACTATTTTTTTGTATATTTTTATTGTATGTTATTCTCGTTGAAATATCATGTTTTATGTTCCACGATCATGGATTCTTTCAGCTTATCGCCCAAATTACAGATTGCCCCTCGAGCAAGTGAAACTGAAATTATATTACATTATTTTCAATTATATTACATAATTTTTTATTTAAAGATCCAATCACAGTTCAGACAATTCAGAACTACGAATTTGATCCCGGAAAACCGATGGAAACTAGGGAATTTAACAGAAAAATGGGACAATTTTAGCTATTTTATCCATTTTGCCGCTATATTTGGCGAATAAGTAGGTACATTGCCGGTTCAAGTCCTTGCCAAATTACCAACGGCTTTGTACCGAATATCCTGGTAAATACCAAATTTTATCAGCACAAGGTATTTTGGGACCTTAAATTATCAACACAACATAATTTCCGGTGAAATTAGGGTAAATTTGTCTATTACCCTACAATTAATTTGAGGTTTATGGCCGATAAACGAAGCAATCATCAGCGGAAAAGTATAGTAAAAAACGGGATCATGTTCAGAACATGCCAAAGCATATTATCCGACCATAATAGCATGTTTCTAGTACAATTCTTAACCAGGCGACAGCATTTTCGGTGAAATTTTCGATTTTTACTTATCTTCTAGCAGCGCCCTCTGCCAGTTTACCGGATAACTAGTGGACGGAGCGTAAAATAAATAAGTTCATCGTGTTCAGCGCATGCGAAAACCCATAAATTGACCCAAAAAAATTGAAATCCGTCCTTCAAATCATCACCACGCCCGGCCTCGGCACCAATTTAGAGGTTGGTTTACGATAGCGGTCGATAACTGGCCAAAATCGACCCAGGTAAAGTGGTTAGGATTAATAATTTTTGCTAAAAATTTAAGAGGGTCATCCTGACATACCGAGGAAGCAAAAAAACAATGGGGACGAGAAATCCCAGAACTTTTTTTCTTTTTTGAACCACCCTAATGGTTCGAACTAAATCACTCGCGACGAAGTTGTGGAAACCCATTTAAAAACGGAAGTTAGTGAAAAACGTTGTCTATTTCCACGAAAAATAAAGAGTTACACTGTTAAATCGATTTCGACGGTTAGGCCATCATCAGTAACAAACAATAACTGAAGATACATTAGAAAGGACATAGCTTTTATAGTAACAGGTGAAGGGAGATTGAATCCCATTGGTCAAGAGAAAGGAAAGGGGCAGGAAGTACAACCAATGAAGTGCAAACAAGGTGACGGGGTTTATGGTCCTAATGGTTTATGTCCAAGTTCAAATCTCGAGGCGCTCAAGTTACCCCCCTTTTCACCAGTACCGCTTGGAGAGTCCCGTTCTTCCCCTGTACACTTTTTTTCGCCAGGGACTTTCGGCTCTTTGGACTCGCTTTTCCCCAATTCTGAAGTGCCTACCGTGTTCGCCATACAAAAATCTATAAGAATCCGTCACTAACTCATATCGAGAAAAAAATACAGTTATCCCCTTTTTCTTCTGTAGTCCTCAATTTCAAGTAATTAACTAAAGATACTAAATCAAACTTTGCTAATATGCTGCACTTACGCAACACAAAAAAAAAACTCTGCCAAATTGGGTAGGCAGTATAGTTTCCTCAAATATTGTAAAATGGACGTAGAGAATTAATTGAAAAACAAAATACGAGTCGATATGATTGAAATGCAAATTATAACAGTATAAAATACATGTGTATACATTAGGGTGCCCGCTATTTTGAGAAAGGTGGAATTTGATGACCTCCACCTCCTGAAATTTTGTTTAAAATGTCAAAAAAAATGACCCCTGAATTTTTTTCAGATTTTTTGCATGATAATAACCTACGCCGGTAGCTCGATTTTGGTTTTAGCGAATTTTTGAAGAAAATTAAGCTATTGCTCTCGCCTCAAAATTTGTAGAATGTGAATTTTTGAAAAATTTTTATGCAGAAATCCGTTTCAGGCTATTCTGAATCATATTCTGAAGTTTAACGCATTTTTTAATGTATGTATGTATGTATATATGTATGTATGTATGTGTCATTCCAGACGATAACTGTCCGTAGAATTGTGCTAGAAACTTCAAACAAATTTTAAAATGTTAAGGACACAAAACGAAAGTTCAAGTTCGTTGGCCAGCATGATCGAATTACATCTTCGGGTTGTAATTTTCAAAATAGCCTGTTTTTTGCGATTTGTTGTGCGAAATAATTTTTTCAGCATACTAACATGTGGTATATTCGGAATCAGCGTAAAATTTCCTATAAGAATATGTATCAAGTTTTCAAAAATTTCAAAGTTGAGAAATCAGTCAAAAATCGAAATAATGCCGTTCGCTAGTTGTAAAAATCGGTAATATTTGCATGAAACATTGTCCAAATTCAGATTGAACTACTCTTATGGAAGTATCCCTGTATAACCAATCCTAGAACCATGCTGTTTAAAACGTAGGTAGGATTTAATGCTAGTATTAAATATTTTCAATTTCTTTCTTGTTGCTACGGAAAAGCCAAGTGACACTTCCATAATTTAGGCTGTCAATAGATGCACAGAGACTACAGTTTGTCTGTCAATTTCTTGCTGTAGGATACTAGATTCGAATGCAACTGACTTTATATCACTCGTAATATAAAGCCTCATCGATTGGCTGTGGAAATACGTTTCTTTCATATGACGTCGATATGTTATTTTATTTTATGTCAAGATTTGATGATGTTATGATAGGATACTGTTAAGATTTCAACTGCCTTCAATACTGACCACATTGGACATCGAAATCTATGAATATTTACCTACATTTGTCTTTAAATCTACAAGATTAGTTTAATAATAATAAAGTATGAGTACCTCCTAATTATTTTTAATAATTTGATTCCATGTTTGTCTATCAAAATCATAAACTAAAATTTCTCTACACGATCCAATAGCGACTGAAATGTCGAAGATTTCTTCAAAAATTCGCTCATGGGGTCATGCTGCATGACTGGACTTTTTTAAATACGCTTTTTTTTGCCAATATCAGACTTTTGAGTACTACATTTACAAACTTCTTTGTAAAATTGTGAAACTTCGTATACTTACGTTTTTGGGGTCACTGAATTCGAATATGCAGTCAAAAAAAGTCGACAGCAACAACTTTTGACAGCTTGGAATCTCAAATCGTCAAAATCATGTCAAAAAACGCTGCAAATTATTTCACAAAGGTTTATTATTTTTTCAATTGAGTTTGATCGTAAGTAGTTTTAGTTGGCTTGCGTACGTCATAATCGGCTTGCCCGTCCAGACTCCTCGGCGTGTCCTGTTTCGAGTTGCCACAACCTATACTTCTATAATTATATACCTACGCATGTTATATTTCTCGATTTGAGCTCCTATCTATTCAAATAGTTATTGCCTTAATAATATCATTATCTAAGTACGTACGAAAATTCGAGAGGATATGTTATTAAATATGCGTAGGAAAAGCATTGGTATTAACACACAAATATGACCTAGACAAAAACATATATTCATGCCTCGAAGGAACGCTGTACCCACCTCATGGTGCCGTGGCGCCTCCTCTCACTCCACCCCCCGCTCACCCCCCTCACCACCCACCGTGACCCCCTGCCAAGCGTGCCAGGCGTGCGTCTAACACCCCAAGCCTCGAAAAACACACTTTTTCGCCCGTTTTGGCCCATAGCATCTATGCGAGTAAAGCGATCGGGATGGTTAAACGTTAGGACCAACGCCGCGAAAGGACGGAGGAGTCTATTTGCGAAAGAACGGGTTTTTTGAGTAAATTCTTAGGCCTTTTATGGCCCGGACGGCGAACGGCGGACGGACATTTCAAATTTGGATTCTACGCACCTTGAAACGTAAAGTGACAAAGTTTGAGGGGGGGGGGGGGGGGGGGGGGGGGGGGGGGGGTTATAAAAATTTTTTGCTACACGATCACATAGGCTTATTATTGGAAATAATAAACCAAAATGACAATTTTTCAAAATTCATTGTAAAATTATGAAAATTCATATTCTTATGTTTTTTGAGCGCTGAACTCGAATTTGCTGCCAAAAAATCAAAATTCTAACAGAAATACATATAAAATATGAATTTTCATAATTTTACAATGAATTTTGGAAATTGTAATTTTTTGACATGATTTTGACGATTTCGAGATTCCAAACTATCAAAAGTCGTTGCTGTTTCGACTGCATGTTCGAGTTCAGCGACCCCAAAAACGTAAGTATACGAAGTTTCACAGTTTTACAAAGAAGTTTGTAAAAGTTATATCCAAAAGTCTGATATTGGCAAAAAAAAAAAAGCGTACCATTTCAAAAACCAAAATCGAGCTACCGGCATAGGTTTTTGTTACGCAAAAAATCTAAAAAAAATCAGGGGTCATTTTTTGACATTTTAATCCAAATTTCGGGTGGAGGTCATCAAAATTCTACCTTTCTCAAAATAGCGGGCACCCTAGTATACCTACATGGTAGAATGGAAAATATGGCAATAATTCATGTTAGCATGAGCTAAACTTGTCTATAATATAACCCTCACAATAATTGATACGATTTAATCAAAATTGATCCATTATTCTCGGAGTGTCATCCAATTGCTTATGCGCAATAGTTACCTACCTATTATTCAAGCAAATGCGATGAAATACAAAGGGCGTCATCCGGGACCCAACAACCCCTCGAGTTTCAAAGAAATCGGACCAATGGACGATAAAAACTCGACGTTCTACGAATTTAACGTTTGCGCATGCGCCAAAACTTTTATTAATTAAAACAACGGCAATGCAAATCATCGGAGACCGTCTAGGAGCTAAACCGCACGATCCCTGAATATGTCATGAAAATCGTTCGATTAGCCTCTACGTCTGTGTCGATCAATTTTAGTTTTGTGCATGCGCTATAGTTATTACTCGCGATATAATTCATAAGAAATTTTCATGAAACATATACCCATCTACTCCCCAAGTTTGAACGAAATCGGGAAATTAGATTATAAGAAATCGGCGATATAAGAAATTAACGTTCGCGCATGTACAGAGACTATTTATGCGACGACACTGAAAGTTATAGAGGACCGTCCTGAAGGTAAACTTCACAATTTCTGAAAAGTTCATCAAAATCGCCCCATTAGACTCGGAGTAATGCCTGTGTCAATTGATATTTGTTTTGCGCATCTAGAAGCTAACCCACACAATCCCTGAAAATTTCATCGAAATCGGCCTAATCTTGTTAGATAGTACTTACCTATATTTTTGGGTGTGACAAGGATTTACCACACAGATAGTCTGACAGACACGGAACCAAAATTGATCAGCAAGCTCAGAAATGCAAAAAGCAAGCGAAAATTTTGATTTTGGAGGACAACGCTTTTTTCGATTTCTTTCACAAAAGAATCGTAACGTACATAGGTAGATTCGTTGTGAAACCGATTTCTGGGAATAAACGGACATTTCATATCATTTTCGTAAGTGGGTTATTTCAATTAACATAGAGCCGATGATATTTATCCAGCATGCTTGGTACCTACCTTGGAATTATTACGTTGGATGACTAACAAACAGGTACCTACTGATGGGGAGCAGCAGATGAAATCGTGGTGATGCTATGAAGCACTTCAATCAACTTTTCACAACGTTAACGATTGCTTTTTTTAACCTATAAATCCGTTCGCGTAAACGGGTAGCTACCGAGTAAGAAGCAACATTTCAACGAGGTTCTAAAGCTGCAGTGGATTGGAATCATCTCGTAGCGGTGCCTTCCCTTCCTCTTCATCCGGATGACCCATCGAGCAGTGGAATAATAGGACGACCTAACACAAGCCACGACCGGAGAAGACTGGAAAAAAGTTCCAGTCATGCAGCATGATCGTATGAGCGAATTTTCGTAGATTAGGTATCGTAACATTATATTATATTACTGTTTTGAAATTTGTGCATTCCGAGTACAAAGAAATTGTTAACCACCAATTTTATGGCAACTAAACTCGTTCCAAATCATATTCTACGAATAAAAACAGATTTTGGATGTTTAGCAATTTCTCAGTTTTTCAATCGATTTTTCAGCAATATTGATGAAATTCAAGTACATTTTTCACCATAATTTTGTGAGTACATTTTTGAATGTTTTAGTTCATCGTCAATAAACTTCTTTCGACTACGATTCTGATAAAAATATAAATTTAACAGTTTTTAGACGTTTTCAGTCATTTTTAGTGATTTTTTTTTAGCACATTTTTTGAAATTTGACCAATTTAATGTGCTCAAAAAGTGTTGTCCAACGAACTCATCCTTTCTTTTGAAATGCTTGATTTTTTGGCGAAAGAACGAAGTTTTTATCTCAATTCTATCGAGAGTTATCGTCTGAAATGACACATACATCTATATATATAAAAGCGTTAAAATCCAGGAATCATTTCAGAATGCCTTAAAACAGATTTCGACGAAGAAAATTTTTGAAAATTTTTATTTCAAAATTTTTGGATCCATTGCAATAGCTTTATTTTCTAAGAAAATTCGCTAAAACAGTCTTGTGCAGCCCGTACCTACCACTTGTGTAACTGCACACGTCCGTCAAGTTGTTAGAAATTGAATTCCCAGATTTGTGGAGGTGCAGCGCGTGTTACTAGATATTTGATTCCGAGAAGGTGGGCTATTTGGCTTGTTGGCGTATTCCTATTGGGACTACCTTCCAAGAGATTAGACCAAAGGGCACATGTCATTATTTAACTTCTAGGGGCACCACAGGTTAATTCGGGGTATTGTTTTTTTTTCCTAAGCAGCCGAGCTAGCTCCACCAACCTGCCTCGCAAGGCACCAGTATCGCACATTGTTTTGACTAAATAAAATTAATAATAGAATAATTAATTTAAAAATAAATAAATAAATTAATTAAATCTATATATATAAAAATCAATTGCCGTTCGTTAGTCTCGCTAAAACTTGAAAACGGCTGGACCGATTTGGCTAATTTTGGACTTAAATTATTTTTGGGAGTCTAGAGAAGGTTTAAAAGGTTTCAAATTTCAAATCTGCCCCATAGGGGGTGTTTTAGGGGTGGAGGGGGGAATGGGGTATCTTAGTCATCACTGAACAAACTGGGGATTTGGTTGTCGAGTATGTTTGGATTACTCCAATTCGAGACAAAGACTACTTTTTTCAAATTTTTCAAATCTGACCCACAATTGAGGGGGAGGGGCTGGAGGAGTTAAAGTGTTTCGAACGTCACTGAACCAACTGGGGATCTGAGTTGTCAAATATGTTTGGAGTATTCTAACTAAAATCACAGGCTACTTGAAATTTTTCAAATCTAACGCATAGGAGGGGGTGTTTTAGGGTAGGGGGGGGGGGGGAGAAATGGGGTATCTTTGTCATCACTGAACGAAGTGGGGATTTGATTGTCGAATATGTTTGGATTACTCTAATTCAAGTCAAAGACTAATTTTTTCAAATTGTTGAAATCTGACCCAGTGGGGAGGGGAGAGGGGAGGATGTTAAAGCGTTTTGAACGTCACTGAACCATCTGGGGATCTGAGTGGGCGAATCTAACAGAATTACTTTAACTTGGGTCACTGGCTATTTGATAATGTTCAAGTCAACCTGTGCAACGCATGGGTGAACCATCTAGTTAATAGAATAAAATTTTTGTCATTCTTAGATTACGTAGGACAGGTAAGGTGTAGATGTAATAATTAATTGCACTGATTTTCCCACTGTATGTGCATACTCTACATATAGACAATTGATGCAAAGTCAGCATTTTGCCGACCACCGTGAAATTGCATTTCGCCAATCGTTAACGAAGATGCGTTACGCTAAGGGGGCCATGAAGCTAATTTCTTTCTTAAGCAATCTATGGTATTGGAATTTGAATTGGAGCTCCTTTGGGATATCTCGAACAGAATCGCCGTGCACGTAGGCGCACTGATCACAGCCTATTTAAACGACTTATGGAGCTCAAACCTGAAATGGCGTTCCTTTGGAACATTCTAGAATAAAATTACAAAGTATGGTGGGACTCTGATCAGCTGTAGGACCTCAGACGCTAATTTCTCTGATTTTTTTGACATTTACTATAAAGCATAAAATTGTGGGATCCTGGAGCTTTAAAGGTTTAAATTCGCAGCGTTTTTCTTTTCTTTTTAGCGAATTTTCGTAAAAAATCAAGCTATTTCAATGGCTCCAAAAACTTGAAATCAAATATTTCGAAAAATTTCACCGTTGAAATCCGTTTTGAGACACTTTGAAACAAATCCTAGCGTTTAACGCTTTCCCATATGTATATATACACAGGGTGTTGATTTTTTTTTTTTTTTTTTTGTAAGGATCTCAAAAATTACAAAATTGCGTTGATTGACATCAACTTCTTATTTTAAATGGGAACCCCCCGCTAAGATCTTGTGGACTATCCAGTTTTCAGAACTGTTCTTCGAATCAATTAAGTCCTAATCATTAGAGTCCTGTGAAAGTTGTCTTGTGAAAGGATGTGCCATGAGAGCTCTGCCAGACGTGAATAATAGGTAGGTACCTACCTATCGCCTTGGGAAAGGTAACTAGATAGGTACCTAGAGAGGTAGGTATACACTACCTTCTTTCACTATATTATTACTTTTTGATCGTGTTACACTTCCATAGACAAAAACTGAAGTAGGTAGGTACTTCATCAACTTTTTCTGACCCGCAAATTTGCACAACTGCGAAACTCGCGTAATAACTGCACTGACAAAACAGTCCGTCTTTATGAAGTCCACCCTTTCGAAGAATGAATTTGATTTGATTATCTGGTTTTCAGAACCGTTCTTTGAATCAATTAAGAAACTAAAAATCTAGAGTCCTGTGAAAGTGGTTATGTGGAAGGACGTACCTACTATGAGAGCTCTGCCAGACGAGGATATTAGGTATCACCTTTGGAATGGTAAGTACATAGGTACCTTACCTACGTGGTATACAAGCCTCCTTTCCTTATATTATAACTTGTTATTCATGTACCTGCTTCCATTGACAAAAACTGAAGTAGGTACCTAATTAATTTGTTTTACCGCAAAAATTTGCGAAACCGCAAAACTCACGTAATAACTGCACCGAAAATGCCGTCATTATGAAGTTTAGCCTTCAGAAAATGAATTTCAAGGTTTTTTCCTTACAGCTAGTTTATAAATCATGTTTCGCATTTCTTAATTCGAGATTCTACAAACTTGGTGATCAGCAGTTGTATTCGTCGGCAGAGCAACAACCTACCTACTTTGTTTACTTTTCACCAACAATGAATCTGGTAGGCCGAACGTACCTACGTAAGTAAGCAGTTTCGTTTCATGGTGTAGCAACAACCTGCCTTGTTTACTTTGGAAGTAAACCATCAAATTGCCATAATTTATTCATTCAATATGGGTGAGAATTGGTTTTCCAACCTCCCTACATGACCTTCTTTGCTTTGTCTTTGGGCAGCCCTCACTGATGGAAGTTGTTTCATTTTGAAATATATATATATATCATCATATATATATTAATCAATATCCGAAAACTGAAGAAATTCATTCGTTTAAGCTTCGAGAATAAATAACCTGTAAAATAGGTAATGAAGAAAAAACAATTGAAAATTCCTCAGATCTCTGTACTGAAGTGTAGGTACGTAGCCATTGCGCAGACAGTTTCATCAGCGTTTTAAATACGTTCGTATTAGTATAACTGGGGAAGCTTTACTTATATATATATATATATATATATATATATATATATATATCTGCTTCCCCAGTTATACTAATACGAACGTATTTAAAACGCTGATGAAACTGTCTGCGCAATGGCTACGTACACTGCAGTACAGAGATCTGAGGAATTTTCAATTGTTTTTTCTTAATTACCTATTTTATAGGTAACTATATAATTTATAGTATATATAGGTTACTATATATAGGTTACTATATATTTATAGTATAATATATATACTATATATTTATAGGTTAACTATAATAATTATTACCAAGTCCAAATAAGAAATCGTTCCCCATCACATCGGTATCGTTGACTTGACGTTCAACAGCACGTCCATCACCAGTGCCATCTAGATCCAATTCTTCTTCATATTCGACCTCCGTGACATCATTTTAGGCGTAAATCTGATCTGTTTGTCCAACTAATCTGTATTTTGCTAAAAGGATGATTTAGGATATTTTTTATTTTTAAGATGCGAGCATCCAGACCACCACACTATAAAAATCAGTCTTATCTATTACGTAGGTCTGTTTCATTATAAGGAGGCTGATTATTATACGGAGGCCGGTTTATTATAGGGAGACTGGTGGTGGTGGATGACGGTGCTCTTGAAAGCTAAGTGTATTGTTGGGCACAACCAATTGCGGTCTCAATTGCAAGGAGCAGTTTAGGCTGAAAAAAAGAACATAATTTTTCCCTAGTAAGTAATTTCCATCCATGAAAATGTAATATCTTATTTTTTTCCAGGATCCACAATACAATTATTGCGACTCTATAGTAGAATTGAAACTATGTAGGTATATTACTACAATATTACTTTCGCAAAACAAAACTATTGAAAAATGGCTTTAAATAACCACAAATTAGGTTGACGTAAGACGGCAAACTTCTTGTGAACAATAGGTTGATTGAGTTGCGATTTACTGACACAGATAGGTGCAGTCAAGGCCGACCTTGGTATTGGATGGTATTGATAGAGCAAAATGACTGAAAATTTCATCAAAACCGGTCCATTAGTCTTTGATGTTTATGTCAACTAATTTCAGTTTTGCGCCTGTACAATAGATATTACAAAACCAATCGAGATAAAATTATCATTCGCATACCTTTCGGAGGAGTCCATTATCACTAGCAAGTCGAGTACAGGGCTTTCGATGTGAAAACATCATCATCAGGGCGTCGAAACTTTCTTCTTCCCTTCCCCTCTATACCTCACCACCGCCTTTTCCACTACACTAACCCCTCTATATCAAGCGACAGATAGACAAACTGACTCCAATACTATTTAAACGGCCTGATGATGACGTTCCTACATCAAAAGCCCTCGCCCCTGTACTCGACTTTTTTGTGACGACAGACTCCTCCAAAAGGTATGTAAATGATAATTTTACTCTTATTACAAGCGGAAATAACCCTGAGATTTAATACCAAACGAGTTGAAATTCAAAGGGCACCATCTTAAAACCTGTTTATATTAATTACCACTATTAGTATTATTAGCCCTCGAAGGGAACCTGCTGTATCAGAGTGGAATTGATTGTTTCTGGGGCCATTCTGGCCCTATACAATCTTGGCAGGACTTAACAAATGCGGCAGCAGTGGATTTCTCTCACTCTTTCTTGATGATACAGCAGGCCCTCCTGTTCCCTCTGGCGTTAGCCACACTCAGCGAGTGTGCCCGGGATGGACCACGTGGAGGTGCCTAGTTTTCATGGGATGCAGAACTTGTTAGTGACAGGAGTTCATGACACCAAGGTACTAGCTCACCTCTACCTATAACTTGGGGTCTTCCCATCATTGGTTGTCATGTTATGTTCGGTCCATTACACGTTAAGAATGACAGAGGCAGGGGGAGTACTGAATACCCTCCCCTACCTATCGCGTATCCTACCTACATACTAGATTTCTACACTAATATATTGCACAAATTATCACAGATTCACTCTCGACTACAGAACTAAATCACGTTCACATAATAAACACTTGCACAGCCAATAACACGCACTTTCATACTAGCCGGTGAAGTCGGGGAAACCCTATTAGTACCCTATTGTACCTATTGGTACCCCTATTAGTATTACTAGCCCTCGAATTTGGAGAGAACCGAACCGATACCTAGGACATAAGAAATCGACGTTATAGTAGGCCACCCCAACCAAGTAGTAAATATGGAGCAAAAAAATACCCATCCTAGCATGAGTTTCAGAAATTGATTTTCGGGGTGATTGCAAGACTTTCCCTTCACCCTTCGAGTTAAGTAAGGAAAGTAAAAATTACCAATGAACCCACATTGTGTCAAAAAGTACCTAGTGTTTCATAGGTACCTACATGCATATATTTACACAAAAAATCAACGTTTAAACACAATTCTGACCCTAATCTAATCCTCTTATTTGTAGCTTGAGGCACATCCATACCACATTTATGCTAACACAATCATGTTCAAAATGAGTGAAACTTTCATTTCGTGAGGATGCTTTTGGGAACTTAGTAACTGTTCAATTCACTTCCTATCAAGGTAACTATGATATGGATAGTCAAAGTCGCCAAGGCTTCTCAATATTTAGTGAACGAAACTGATGAAGATCAATTTTTTAAGCAGGAACTGAGGCCGCATTCATGACATCTGAGTAGGCAAGGGCTGTAATCGCTTTCTGGTGTCCTGAATATTCTCGTTCAACCGTCCCCGTTTCTAGGTTCCACAGTCTCGCCAAATGGTCGGAAGAAGCTGCAAAAAGAAATAAGGTATTTAGGTTAGAAAGATGAAAAACTGTTCCTTTTATAAAACAACTGATATGTTACAGACCAAAAATATTTGATACCTCGATAGAATTCAAGCTCATGTCTTTTCAATCGTTGAGAAAGCTCTCTAAATCACAGCTTGAAATAAAGTTCCAGAAAAAATAAAAGCCTCTAAAATAATGACTCGAAATTGTAACTTTATCATTTTGTTCTAGGGATAAGTAAGACCTGTTCAATTCAAAGAGTTAACTCCGACCCGTTCACTCACTTCTAAGATCCATTCACCGTTCAGTCCTCTTCGTCATCACCATCATCGTTAACCTCTTCCTGGTGGTATGGAGAAGGTGAATGTTCGGTATCAGGTTGAATCCCCCTGCATCAATGTAACAGTTATCGAATCAAACTGCCGATTTTGCCATGATCCCACTTGGATAATCTATATTGGACCTGTTCCGTTAATGATGTGTGTATTTTGGTGGTCTGTATGCTCGCAAGCTCGCATCTCAAAAACACATACCATCAAGTACCTACTTATTCAATCCCATAGTAAAAATTCAGATTAGTTGGACACATCAACTTTGTTTTCTCATATTTAAGCCAACTCTTCCCATTAATTACTGTGCGCAAGTATGAAACAAACAACCAGGGCAGGTAGGTCTCTATAATTTATTGTTAGTTTAATGTTATTGGTTCAAAATTCCAATACTAATCCATAGGTATGTCCTACTAATCTGAATTTTTACTAAGGGATGACTACCTACTTGATGTTAAGTATTTTTGAGATGCAAGCTTGCGAGCATTTAGAATACGAAAGTATTTTACACATCATCAACGGAAAAGGTCCAATATAGACTATCCAAGCAGGATCAGAGTGAAATCGGCAGTTCGATTCGATAAAGGTTACCAACATCAATGATTTCATATTCAATTCAATGCCAAACACTCACCTACCTCCATACCGCCAGGTTCACTGTGATCGCGGTTTGAATCTTGCCTGCCCTAACAGTCTAGTGTCATCACCAGCTGGTCGAAGTCACCCACCATGGAAGAAGAATGGAAGTCTTCTTCCATGACACTCACGAATGGAAGGAGGGCTGAGAGAGCCGATCAACTCCCTCACTCCCCGTTCATTGGAAGATTGGGTGCGGAAGGGTGGAAAGAACTGAGAGGGGAAGCCGTCCAACTCGTTCGGTTGTGGAAAGAATGGGAGGGGACCGGTGGAAAAAACGGAAAGGTGCAAAGGGGAAGCCTTCCGATTCCCTTCCTTCACCTCTTCCTCTTAGTAGAAAGATGTGAGAGGACGGGTGGAGAGAATTACAAGGGGTATGGTGGAATAAACTGCAATACAAGAGGGGAAGAGTGGAAAGATCGGAGAGGGATGAGGGGGGGGGGGGGTTCAACTCCCTCTCTTCACCTCTTCACAAGTGAGGAAAGATTGGGAGGGGGCTTGGTGGAAAGAACGGTGCGAGGGGTAGGGTGGGTGACAGTGCTAGGTACGGGAAGAGTTGAAAGAACAGTGAGGGGTTGATGAACGGTGAGGAGTTGATGAACTGTAGGGCTGGAACAGAGACCGGGAGTGGCAGTGAGTTGAACTGGCTTTTGTCTCAATGCCTGCCATCGAATCACCTTCTACTCATGTATCTTGATCCGTAGTATTCTATTCCATTTATTCTCTCCCACTAGTTAATCTAGTCTTGTTTGCATTGATTTAACCGGCTGTTCTAAAAATCCCGGCTTCGAGGGAGTTGAGCCTCATAAATGGGTTAAGGGGGTGCAATAAGGTCTCTGAAAGCAGACTGACTGGTGCCTTTCCAACCAAAAGAGCATCAAATGTAAATGACTCGAATGTAGTGATACATAGTGGTAGACGCATGAACTCTGTCCAATCCAGAAAACGGCTCAATGCTCCCTCCAAATTCAAAAAACGACCAAACGGTTTATTCAACTTTTCTTGGTCAATAATTGACCGATTTCAATGATTTTTGCAGCGTTCGTTCTATTTTCCATACCTCTAGGTCCCACAATTCCCAAAATTTGAAGAAAAAAAATTGTTAAATGGTATCTAAATTTGAAAATGTCGGAATTTGAAAATTTCAGATGATCGATCCTATGGGGACTGCCACAAGAATCATCAAAATCGGTCCACTGTAGACCGAGAAAAGTTGAAAATACCGCATACATACCATTCAGAGCCCCCTCAATGTTCTTTAATATTTCGGCAGCAAGCGTGGAATATATTAGTAACATTAAATCGTCACCAAACAACAAACTCTTTTGAAGGCCGTTCAGATGTGATCCATTCAATTGATAGATCTGTTAGTTGGGATCTGTTCAGTGGTGAACGAACATCCCTATTTTTTTCCAACGAAGAGCCATCTTGTAAGAGTTTCTCTGTATCATCTCCGTCAAATTCCACTTCACGGCAATAACATTCCTGCCTAGAACTTAATTTTTTGTTCTAGTCCGGAACCGCTCCGGCCCAGAACAAAATATTTTCTTCCACAATTTTCTCATTCCGGCCTTATTTTCATGCTCAAACTAACAGAAAATGCTCTAAAATAATGATTGGAGACTTCCTTTGCGATCTAGTAAAGCTAAGAATGACCAAAAATCATGGTGTTTGCCCTAAGCATGGCCCAATATGGGTCTATAGGCTTAGTAAATGGCTGAATATCGTGGTTTTGACCCTATGTGTGACCCGAGATGAGCGTATAGGCTTAGTTCATGTCTAAATATCGCGGTTTTGGCCCCTTTCCTACCTGAACAACAATAATTAGGTATTTGTGTTGGTAGACATCATTTCAGCACGGGAGTACTGGTATGAGGGTGGAAGTTTGGACTTTATCCTCTATTTAAAAACTATAACCCTCACAAATCACTTACAATTTTGTAAAAATACGTATATATTATAGGGAAATTGACTGCCATGCAGGATTTCATGCATCTCCCCAAGATTGATCCTTCTCAGGCCCATATAGACGTACTCTAGCTGACTGAATTAAATCTTCCGAAAAACTTGACAAAATACAGCATTGTAGGGATCATGTCCCACCCTATTTCACCTGAAGAGGCCTCTTGTAGGCGAAACTAGTTGTGAATAAACATATAAAGGAAGAAGACGCCTAACTTCCACCCTCATACCAGTACTCCCACAATAATTAGTCTTAAACTAAGCCTGTACACCCAGGGAGAATACCCTGATATTTTGTCGTTATAGGTCACCTATTAAAAAAAATTGATTATTCACAAGTCTACATGAATAGGGATCTAAATGAATAGAAATGGGATGACACCCCACACGAGCCTATACAACAAAAAACTCGAAAAATCTCATTTTTGACCCATGTTTCACCCATAAAAACCCATGGAGTTACAAACTAGATGTAGAATCGTGTACAGCTAAAGAATATAACAAAAAAGTAAGCAGAACGAAATCCACGAGAACAAAATTGTTTCGTTCCTAAGAGGATCGTTATTACCTGGAAACAACGAATATCGTTCCAGCAGATTTTGTTTCAGTTCAGAACATTATTTTGTAGAACTTAAAGCCCTGCTTTAAATACCACACTTTTAACCACTACACTATCAAAGCTAATGTAATCAAACTGACTGCAGGAGATTTTATTGAACGTAACATTCCCCAGAATTCAAATTCAGCTGTCTCGGCTGGATTGGGGTCGAAGGAATGCTGGAGAAAAACTAACGGTTGCTCCCTGGAAGAAGTTGCAGATGAACGAGGTCATTGTCACAGTGTTTTGTCTCAGTGAGGAATTGAGGATGCTACATCAGAGAATGTGTAATTTACAGTCTGGCTTGAGATTGATAACATTTTGCATACATTACACAGTTTGAGTCGCACCAAATGTAACGGCACACAAATATTTGATAGGTACTTCAATAGAGTTCGAATCCACGCGTTTTCATCTTTGAGACAGCTCTTTCAAGCACCGCGCTATTTAGGCCAATGTAATCAAACTTCTACAACTGTGGAAGATTTTCCCTAATGTAACAGAGACACTTTTGTTCGGTCATGGTCACCCAGCGAAGGTGAAGGCGAGCCTGAGAGGGTTAACGTGCCTTTTAGCTGCACTCTTTTACTGTACTTTTAACTGTATGTGATACATAAATTTGGAGTATTTGTACAGGCTGTTCATTTTTTCAATCCTTATCTTTTTTTGTGTTTTTACAAGTTGGAATTCTGAATATCAATAAGTTCACGGATGGAGTGTGATAACCAAAATCTGATTTCACCATTGACTATTGAAATAATGTTTAAAACGCTACAAATTATTACACAATGGTTTATTATTTCTGTATTATATAGCTTTTCTACGAGGAACACCTGTCTATAATTATTAAATGAATGTAAATCAACAAAGGGGGTTTAAAAAATTTTCTTGGTCAATTACACAGGTTTGTTATTGATAATAAAAAACCAGAAGTAAAGGGAAATACAGTGAAACTTGGATAATTCGAACCTCAAGGGACCAGTCAAAAACTTCGAATTAACCAAAAATTCGAACTAAAGAAGTTTTTAATAAATTATAATAAATTATATTTTAACAAACTACAGTACGAAGTAAAGTACATACAGTAACATTGAATACTGTATTGACCAACAGAATATTGAACAATAAATATAAAGACACCTGGAATGGTACTGTATTCAACTGCAACCATAAAAAACAATCTATTGTTTTTCAAAAAACTATGATATTTTGGCCATTTTCCTTGAATTAAGTCTCTCGGCCATTATAAAATTCCAACGCATTCAAAAAGTAGAAGTATGAATCACTTACATTAATTCGGCTTTCAAAAAAAAAGTCTAAGTTCTTGTATGTGATTCATGGCTTTGTTTTGTTGTTTTGGGGCGGTCGGCGGCCGGGAGGGGAAGGTGTGTTATCAGACTGTACGATGGTACTGACTTGCATGCATTTGGTCTAACGAAAACCTTTTGCCGAATATCGTTACTAAAACGTATTTCCCGATAAATTTACAATTGTTTTGAGTCGCAGCATAAAATATATACCTTAATTAGCACGCCGAAAATTCGAATTATCCAAAATAAAATTCGAAATATCCACGATTTTTTAGCATTGTTTAAATACAAAATGCTAGGGACCAAGAGAAATATTTGAATTAAAGAAGTTCGAATTATCCAGGTTCCACTATAGCTATTATTTGCAGTTTTTCAATATCTAAAACAGTTAAAATTAAATTAAATCTCTGTGTTGAACCAGTGTCCAACTCGTCAATTCTGAAAACAAGGTAAACAATATAGGTAAAACTACTCACCTGTGAACAGATATTTAGAGTCAGCACTAAACGCGCTGTCCCACACCCAGCGATTCGTTTCATGCTTCAATTCGTGAATAACAGAGAAGTTCTCGGTTTCCCAAACTTTACAGGTGCAGTCAGAAGAGCAAGTTGCTAGGAACCTGAAGAAGACAATATACTTAGCTTAACTTTTTTTTCAAAGAGGGTTTATTCAGTTGCACTAGTGTTAATCATCTTGGGCCTGGCTGCAGCAGTAAAAGAGGAAAGTACTGTATGTTGGCAAATAATAATAACCGCCATGTGCTGCAGGTCACTCAGCTTGTTTCATAGTACGTTTAACAATATTGGTATCTTCAGAATATAGGGTCAGTGATGAAGAGGCTGGACCCTGAGCAGGTTGACCCTCACACAAATGCCACAAGAGCTTTCATGTGGTCAAGCGATCCCCCAGCCAAAGCCCTTGCGGTTGCAATCAAACATTTCCCTCTTTCTATCACACATTCGGCCAGAATATAAGATTATAATCATCTTTCAAGAAATTATTTTTGGCAACTTCAATGTTACAAGATAAATTTAAGAAAAGAAAGAAAGGAAAACTCTAAATCAAATAGGTACTATAAAGATTATGTTTTACAACGACGATTTTGTTTTCTCAGTGAACCGAAGGAACGATAGTTAATCTAGCTAACAAACGTTTTAACAATAGGGACCCTTAGGGCGGAATTCATAGACGGGAATTGAGTCTGAGTATGCCCTTAAGTGTATTGATAAGGAAATTCATGCACTCTGCGCGATTCAAAGACGTGATTTGAGGGTGACCCAGAGGGTGCACTGAGTGAGCAACCCAAATGCACACTCAACGGGATTCATAAACAAAAAATGGCGTTGAGGTGAGTTTCACCCTCAGCTCAACGGTGCAATATCCTGAGTGACGGCAGGAGGTCACTTAAGTGCGTCAACTGATAACTTTTATTATTATTTTCACGTAGGTATAGGTACTGGTAATATAGTGAGCATACATCGTTTACTTTGTGCGGAGTTTATTCAAAAACTACGGTACATAAGAGTAGGCAGGCTGAACCTTGATGTTACCAACAGATCCCATTCGAATGTTATACAATCAACAACGAAATATTTCGCAAACTATTCCGATTCGGGAAAGAGACAGTCATGGACAACTACGAACCTGGAGGAGCCTAAAATAAATGGAAAGGATTTATAACCACCACACCTGAAAGTGCTGGTCGCTCTTTGATTTTAAGCGATCTCTGCATACCAAGTTGTAGTGCATGGTTTTCCGATTCATCTTGGTTTGTGGAATGAGTTTGTGGTAGGTACCTACCTTCCATTCATCAGGATGGACAATCAATGAAAATGCCAAGATAATGTGATTGCTTGACGCTCTCCCAAAACCTCACGTCTTCTTTTTGTCCAACAGTCTTATTATACCTATAACTCTTCTTATTTTCAACTATGAATAAGAGGACCCTCCATTTAGGTGAGTGCGAGTGAACACACACACTCAGGTTTTGTCTATGACAACCCTTAGTTTAAATGACCCCGACTATCTATGTGTTAAAGACAATCCCATTACTACCAAAATTCCTAAGACGTCTGATCTTCTAGGCCTGAGAAATGCAAAGTAAGCCAATTGAAACTAATAAAAATAAGTACCTATAATATTTTTAGAGAATAATATCCACTTCTTACATTCAAAATTAGTGTCTTTGAAACTAGTTTTCGTCAGTAACAACAGATGGTGTACAAATGTAAAATGATACACAGACACGCGGGCTTCGGACCCACTGGCATTTTGGTTGTTTTCACAAAAAGTCGAATATCCGCTGTGGGAAGGTCAAAACTTTTAACACGATAATGAGCTTAATGGAGCTAAAATAACATACCAACCCTTAATTACATACCAACTTAATATGCTTGTCTATCTCTATGTATAACTTGTTTAGTTTACCTAGTCCTGTCGTTAACATATTATGTAGCCCTGTCGTGTTTATTGAGTATTTATTTAAGTTTAAATGTTTTTCTTTCACTAGTTTACATCAGCATGAGGGAAAAAGAGATTTCTTTTGATAATCTTGTGGCTCAAACTCTCCTTCTTTCCTCTACTGATGGCGAAAATAAAATATTGAAAAATCTTTATGGAACACATTTCACTTCTATACAGTCACTGGATGAAGAAATGAGGTTTTTTCTTCGGAAAATACATAAGCAATCAAGCATGGCTATATTGTCCACTGCACTTTTCAGCATTTTAGGTCAATTAGGAAAATAATTAGCCTCTTATCCCACTCTCATCAGAAAAACGTTGAAAGGTTTCATCAAGCATTTCCCCCCTTTTTTTCTGACCCCCCCCCCCCCCCCCCGAAATAATAATATTATCATATTATCAAATGAAAAAAAAAAAAAAAAAAAAAAAAAAAAAAAAGGAAATCAAAGAAAAAACACCAAATAGCCAAGGAAAACGCCATCCGGTTATACCCCACAAGAAGAGATGATATGCAAAAACTATGGGATTAAGGGGCCATTTATCAATCACAAATAAAGCCCAGGCAAACTCAAGGTAACTAGCAGCCTCAGATAACTTCTCGTTGGCTGTTTATCAACTCACATTTATCCGCAAGGTACCGCTATCTGCTTGGTATCCTTACCTGAGACTCACCTCCCTCAGTTAGCGATTTATCTTGTGGGTAAAGTTATGTGGAGAGGTTATATAGCTTGTACTAATAATAATATAATCTATATAACAATAAAATAAAGTCATATAAGATAGTCATGATGTATAATAACGAAGTTGAATTGATGGATTCGGACTTTTCAGATGAGATCATTCAATTTTTGGAATATGAACGGAGACCGTTCACGGTCTGGCCACGCCCGGATTATTTTAATGAACTTGACGATGTAGATTTTCACACACGTTTCCAGTTGTCGAAAGAAACTACTATGTGTTTGTGCTGCGGTTGATAGAAGGTAAAATAGAATCCCACAGTGATAGGAACAACTCTATATCGCCTATCACAAAACCATCCTCCACCATCCTCACAACCGTAATAAAATATAAATGAACTGTTTTTACAAATTGGTCTAAAATATATTTATATTACCCGCTCCCTAACCCACCGTGATGAAATTTTTGTTTACTGAGAATGATTTCTATAGAGACCAAATTATATCGAGCAAAATATTATAAAACAAAGGGGGGGAAAGAATAAAATACATTTAGAAACAATCGGTTGAAAATAGCGTAAATACTACAGTTCATTCCCCCCTCCATCATTCCTCCTCACAAAAATCCGTCCACAAAATGAAATCTCCGATTTGTAGCACATCCAAACGAAAAAAGCATGATTTATCGGGATTACCCCCTCCTTACACCTTCCATCAATAGTAAATTTGAAACTTCCAAGGTTTATTGCATAACTAGACTGAAATCGGGATCGAACAAAAACCAGTCACGGAAATCAAATCAGAATATGGAAACATTACGGTATATTTATATCTATTACCCGCTCCGTTCACCCCTTCCACAATTAACTTTTTATTTCCTAACATAATTTTCTTAAAAATAATTCGAAATCTTAATTCATCACATAGGAGATCACATGGGAGATGAAACGGAAAGGACAGGAGTGTTGTTGTTGTATTGTACTATACCACTATACCTATCTACTTTTTACCGATAGACGTCGCGTAGAACTAAAAATACCAGTGTTGTAAGGCTGTTTTGTGGGGAAATCATTGTTGTAGTAGTGGTACCCCTTTTTCCCTCAGACGAAGTTATCTGAGCAGTTAGCTATCTATAGGTAGCTACCTGAGGGGATAAAGTTGATTGATAAACGCCCTACGAAATTTGTTCGAGAGGTTGCGGTAACCTCTAGGTAACTACCTGAGGTTTGTCTAGAAGTTACCGCTGTGATTGATAAACGGGCCCTAAGCTGGAAAACAGTGATTCCTTAGGGTAACAAATTCAAATGCTTCCAGCTAAAAAGTTCAAAAGTACCTTGAAGCGAGCCCTGACTGAGATTGAACTTTATGAAGTATCAAGTTTTTTTAATGTGAATTGGAGGAATTATGTACCTGACTAAGTTTTTACCTAAAGATTCTCTAACTATTTTATTATATTTTTAATTGTGTCATGACTTAATTGTCAGTGTATTGTTATATTTATTTTGTATTTATGTATTTTGTATAGGTACCTGACGTTTGTATTGCCTCATTTAGGCCTTTACAAAGAAAAATATATATCTATCTATCTAACAACACAGTGGATCCTGGATGGCAGCCTGGATGGTAGCTATATAGAATTAAAGCGTTGCTCCTTACCTGCACGCACACAGTGGTACCTAGCTGATAGCCTGGATGGTAGCAGGAAGATATGTTCTAAGCGGGTATAATGGCCAAGTCGATCGTTTACAAAGCCATAAGCGGGGATGGTCCAACTCGCAGTGCGGTACAAATTATTTACCCATTCCTTCGTGGTTTTAATGTGGGGCCTTTCACTCTATGACGACAAGAAACCAACTAGGCGCCACTGTGTGCATGTTCAGCTACCTGCTAGGCTACCAGCGATAAGCGACCAGCCAGGCTTCACTGGGTTTTTAGCTCTGTGAATCCAAGAGGTATAGTGCCAGTGGTGGTGAGCAACCAACTCAGGGTTCAGCTTCTTCACGTCAATGAGGGTAAAGGGTGACCAGAAATCACACATACTAGAGTAGACGGTACAGGACATTGAGGCAACGCCTCCTTTTACGTCACGTGACCTAGCTAACACCAAGCAAAAAAAAAAAAAAAAAAAAAAACCTTGCTCTTAACACTGGAGACCTCACCCGTACCCCCTGAATCACTGGTCCCCAGAATTTTCGGCCTACGTTTTGTTATTCTGTCATGAACAAAATAAGTTACTATTAATCTTGAACAATTTTGAAGTTGTTTTCATAACCTATTATGGGGATTTTTCTTAAAACATTCAGAACATAGTATATTTTGAATTTAAGCAAGAAGAATTGTAATTGCCTTAGGTATGTAAGAGGTAATATAGATGTAGTAGGATAAATATTGAATTTAATAAGTGCATAGTTTAGAGTCTCATAAAATAATTCGTAATAAATTAATCATCGAAAGCCGTTGTGTACATCTCCACTTAATCTTTTGCTGATTGTAACTCTATCTATAAGTTATCAATTTCAGTTTTGAGCTGCAAGTTGTCATTTAAAGGTAGGAAACTGTATAAATCGGGCAAATTGTCACCATAAGGTTGTAGGTTTACATCATTCGTGATGGCAGGAGGCAAGCACTTGCGATGAAGAGGACGGCGGAATGTCTACATATGTGTGACAAGGAATTGGATTTGTGTCTATTTTTCCTTGGAAGATTTGACAACTCAATTTTGAAATCTTGTCAGTCAACTTGTCAACTCAGTCTTGAAAGAAACAGACGCGCTTATTTTCGGTTCATTTACGCTTATGTACTTTGAAAAACTAAGTATGTCCATTTCATCAAGATGACAGGTGAGATTTATTACTTCCAAACTCAGCAATCCCATGGCTATTTTGGTTTAATATTTTCAATAATGAACGTTTGTTCTTTATATAATGGACAAGAACCACATAGGAACGTTGAGTGTAGTATATAATTAACTAGAACTGCATAAGATCGTTAACAGCACATAAATGAGGTAGAAAAGGAGGTTTCAGTTAGCCAGGTGACGTCATGCCCCACCTCAGGGTCCTGGGTTTTCCCCGCCATTATGATGACCTGAACATCTACTCTAGTAACTCTGTCCCGACTTATTAGCCTTGGCCCAAACTATGTTTCCTTTCACTTCTTCTATCACCAATTGGTGTTAGCTATGACTACATTAACATTAGCACAGCGAGTCATAAGTCGTCTTTCTAACTCCAGATACTCAAAACGGAAGTTAGTGAAAAAAACGTTGTCTATTTCTAGGAAAAATAAAGAGTTCCAATGTTAAATCGATTTCGACGGTTAGGCCATCATCAGTAACAAACAATAACTGAAGACACATTAGAATGGACACAGCTTTTATAGTCACAGGTGAAGGGAGATTGAATCCCATTGGTCAAGAGAAAGGAAAGGGGCAGGACTACCCAGAAACCAATGAAGTGCAAACAAAGTGAAGGGAGATTATAGCTAATCAGATGAAGTGAAAGGGGGGGAATAACTCAATATGGTTTCAACAGTGTGAAGGGATAATTCCAAGCTTTATAGAAATGGACATCAGTGGTGAAATATATTGAGGTATATCCTCATTTAAACTTTTACCAGATCTGTCAATTTTGATAATTTCGAATTTTTCAAGTGCATTCAATACCTACCTCCCTTCGGACAATAATGAAGAAATTCTACGAACCGTCTATTTGTCAAATCAAAAAGGAACTATGATTGGATTCCTTAAGATGTTTTGCAAAAGTAGACTTACCCTTATTTTCCTTGAAATCCTCCTGATGCTAGTCTATTCTTCCCCTGAATTTCCTACCAGTTTTACCGCAATATTCGTAGCCACAAGAACAATTTAGTTCATAAACCCCACTTTTATCCTGAACATTGATTTTGTCCTTAAAGGGTTCTAGTAATGCATTAAGACTATTTTTAGTTTTAAAACCTACTTTATAACCTCTCGATGATAGAATTTCACCGATTTTATCAGAAATTTTCCCATAAGGTGTACTTATCCATTGCTTTTCTCCTAAATTTACATCTTCCCTAGCCAGATTGGAAACTTTTTACCTACTCTTTTTCCTAAGAACCTTATCCCATATGGTATCAACGAGATCTCCTCCATATCCGTTACTAGCCGCTATGCTTTTGATAATGGATTTTTATTTTGATAAATTTTGTTCACTCATTGGAATAGATAGTGCTCGGTTGAACATACCTCTTCATTTTTCGTGGAAATAGACAACGTTTTCTTCACTAACTTCCGTTTTGAAATGGGTTTCCACAACATTGTCGCGAGTGATTTAGTTCGTATCTAGATACTCAGATAAGAACATGTATAAGGAATCTAGGCCCCCCCCCCCCCCAGAGGTGCAATGGGGGCCTAAATCATCATAAAAAGGTAGAGGAGAGTAACAGCATCCCGTCAGAGAGATACCACTCCTACTAATGAGCTTTTAATGATCCATGTTCGGAGTAGATTGGTTTTCCAGTCACCTGGAATCCCATCCAACGCCAAACCCAGCTGCTAAAATGATCGAGAACGGCCGAGGCGCCCGTTTTTTCATCAACCGAACGCCGACAGCGCTACCTCTGGTGCCCTGACGGGACCTCGATGGACCTCACAGGAGGTAACTCTGTTACACTCCTCCCCTTAAAGACATCCTTGATTGAAGATCAAGGATGTTAACTGGGTGGAATAGTTAATAGCTGAGAACTGATGCTCATTCATTCATAAATAGCTGCATTGGCGATTGTGGATGGGGAAATAGAAATTAAAACAGGATTGTCAATGAATCTTCATAAGAAGTATTCATTGAACAATCGGGACAAAACGGAGGCTCAACTATGGAGACTTATACCTTAAGGTGGAATTTCCCTGACGCGGCTGCGGCCGGCGACCAGACGCTCTCCACTCCTTCAGTGTATTTAGATGAAACCGATTTCCCCGACGCGGCCGCGGCCGGCGGCTGGCCTCCGCGGCTACATGGTCTTGAAAACCGCTACATGACAGCCGCCGCGGCTGCGGCCGGACTGGTCGAGGGAGCAGTCTAGCCGCGCGCCTACGCGGCTAGGGTATGCAGACCCGCAATGTTCTCTCTCCTCATAATTATACATCCCTCTGAAAAGAGCGACTTGTTTGTGCATTCAGATATGTATGTACCAACCAATTGTTACTCATAATAAAAAATACTCTGCCAAACTAGCACATAGCTTCCTCATCCCTGACGTTCGCGCATGCGCATGTGCTTGAAATACCTACATTATATGGCACCATCTAGGATTTACCCCGCATCCCTGAAAACCGATCGAATATCGAAATCCGACCAAAACTTTAGAATTTGAGGCTGTTATGACAATTATTACTTCAAAGTTAGGGCGACTTTTTCTTCAGCAGAAATAGGTACTGGAACTTGTGCTGTACCATATTTCGTGAGGTCAACGAAACGATGTGGTGAAATTTTTTTAAAAATACATTTTTATTTGTTATAAAGGTGATACATATGGTGAAATGTGGTGACATTTTTGACATGGATATGTCTTTTGGCTGGGGGTCAAGGAATTTTTCGCGACACTTTTTTTCCCGACCGACACTTTTTTTCCCGACCGACACTTTTTTTCCCAACCGGCACATTTTCTATTGATTTTCACGTACAACCAAGGCGTTACTAGGGAAGAGTAACTCCCATAGTTTTCATAGTAGGAAAATCGTTCGCCACTTTTTGGAATGCTCCCATTTTACTACGACATTTCATGACCTCTAAGCCAATGTAGTGTCAAGGAATGCTGATTTATTACTCTAAGTTAAAAACTAATATTGTTTTGTAACCACAATGGAATAATCTTGTGAAAAGAAGGCACTACATGGTTGGTATACAATTGAGTAGTAGGTACCAACTGGTAAGCAGTAGGTACTAGACATATCCATGATCTTTTGTTTTTCCCATCAAGGGAGAAATTAAAATGCTTGATTTACACTTTACATTTTTTTTTTGACATGGATATGACTTTTGGCTGGGGGTCAAGGAATTTTTCGCGACACTTTTTTTTTTCCCGACCGACACTTTTTTCCCGACCGGCACATTTTCTATTGATTTTCACGTACAACCAAGGCGTTACTAGGGAAGAGTAACTCCCATAGTTTTCATAGTAGGAAAATCGTTCGCCACTTTTTGGAATGCTCTCATTTTACCACGACATTTCATGACCTCTAAGCCATTGTAGAGTCAAGGACTTGACTTACTTGACTTATTTCCTGGAACTCCTCAAGAGGAGCATAGGGCCGAGACAAAATTCCGCCATTCCTCTCTATCTCTGGCTAATGCCTTGATCTGGTTCCAAGACTTCCCCACCTCTTTTTTTAGCTGCCTCCTCCTCAATAGATCGCCTCCAGGTCATCCTTGGTCTCCCGCGTCTTCGATATCCTTGTGGGTTCCATTCCAGCGCTTTTTGCTCCACCGCTCCCTGGCCCTTCCTCAAAGTGTGACCAATCCACTGCCACTTCCTCCTCTTCACCTCAACAGCAATGGGAAGCTGTTGCGTTCTTCTTAACAGCTCATCATTAGAGATGGTGTCGGGCCACCACACCCCGAGGATCCGCCTCAAGCAGCGATTCACAAATACCTGTAGCTTCCTCGATAGATTGCTGGTAACTTTCCAGGTCTCGCAAGCATAAAGGAGTACCGATTTAACGTTTGTGTTGAACAGTCGAAGCTTCGTCCGCAGAGAAATATTTCTATTTCTCCATACCGGGTATAGCTGGACAAACGAACCATTTGCCTTCCGAATCCTGCTCTTAATATCTTCTTCGGCACCCCCGCTGGCATCGACCATGCTACCCAGGTACTGGAATGAGTCCACCTGCTCTATACTTTCCCCAACAACCTGCAGCTTATCTCTCAGTGAAACATTTACCCTGATTTCCTTAGTTTTGCTAACATTAATCTTGAGCCCTGTGACCTCCGAGTACTGGTTAAGTTTGTCAAGCTTGAAAGACATATCACTTAGACGATGTGCCAGCATGCACACATCGTCAGCGTAATCCAGATCCTCCAGTCTGTCCCGAAGGTTCCACTGGATACCCCGCTTTCTTCCACCAAGTACTTTCCTCATCAACAGGTCAAGGACCATCAGGAACAATGTAGGAGAGAGCACACAGCCCTGTCGAACACCCGAAGTGACCGGTATGGGAGAGGAGAGGACTCCATCATGCATGACCTGGCATGTGTACCCATTGTACATCTCTTGTACGAGGCGAAGGATCTTTCCTGGAATTCCGTAGACCTCCAGAGTTCTCCACATTGCGTCTTGCCTGATCGAGTCAAATGCCTTGCGAAAGTCAATGAACAGGGCGTAAAGAGGACTCTGCCACTCTGCACTTTGTTCAAGGATTATACGGAGAGTATTGATTAGATCAACACAACTCCTGTGCTTCCGAAAACCAGCCTGTTCTTTCCGCAGCAGCCGCTCCACATGCTCCTTAATCCTATTCAAGATGACCTTCGATAGGACTTTACTGGCCAGGGTGAGAAGGGTAATCCCTCTCCAGTTGTCACAGCTTGTGAGGTCTCCTTTCTTCGGCAACTTAATCACTAGACCTTTCTTCCATTCAGAGGGGATTTTTTCCTCGATCCACTTACGGCAGATGATCGGATGGAGCAATTGTGCAGTAGTGTCAGCATCCACCTTAAGAGCTTCGGGTGGTATATTATCGACTCCAGGGGACTTGCCATTCTTCAGCTCACTGATAGCATTCCTGATTTCAGAAATGGAGGGGGTTTCTTCACTGATCTCCCCTTCAATGGAAGGTACGAGCTTACCCACGCTCTGAAAGAGTGTGTCCAGCTCAGCCCCGTTTGTATCATCTGTAGGGTTGAGCACTTCACGAAAATGCTCTTCCCACCTTTGCACTTGCTGGTCCGGAGAGGTGAGCAACTCTCCTTCCTTACTTTTCACTGGCTGACTTCTTCGAAACCCTCTCTTTGACAACTGCTTTGTTATTTTATATAAAGTCTTGGAATCCCCTATTCTTGCTGCCTCCTCTGCACTCCTCGCCTGATCATCAATCCACCTCCTCTTATCTCGTCTTGCACTCTTTCCTACTACTCTATGCAGCTGATTGTATTCTCTCTGAGCATGAGCCTTCTGAGTCCTTGTTCTACTGGCATTTACCTTCTGCTTAATTTCCTTCCTCTTCTCAATATCTGCCCAGGTATCTTCAGACATCCAATCCTTTTTCAAAGGGTTTCGGTAGCCAAGTACAGATTCACAGGTTTCTTTGATGACACTTGCGGTCCTTTCCCATTCAGCTTCTATGTCAGTGTCATCCAGTGGCTGAAGGTCCTGAAGCGCTTGAAACCTATTCCTAAGTTCAATACTGAACTCCTCTCTAACACTTTCCAGCCTCAGCTTCCCAACATCAAACCGTTTCCCCCGTTTTTCAAATTTCTTTCCATTTGCCAAGATCTTCATGCGAAACGAGGCCATTACCAAATGATGGTCTGAGCCTACATCCGCTCCTCGTTTATTCCTCACATCCAGTAGTGAACGACGGAATTTTCGGCTGAAGGCAAAATGGTCAATTTGGTTCTCTGTAGTACCATCCGGGGATACCCAAGTTACCTTATGACATTCCTTATGAGGGAAGAGACTGCCACCTATGACCAAGTCCTGTTCAGCACAGAATGTGGAGAAAAGCTCTCCATTCTCATTCATCTGTGCCTCCATACCGTGAACTCCCATTATATGTTCCAGGCCTTCATTATTTGAGCCCACTTTGGCGTTTAGGTCACCCATAACGAGAAGTAAATCTCTCCTTGGTTTGCCTGATATGACCCTCCTCAGGTCACGGTAGAACTCTTCTTTTTCCTCCATGTCTGCCCCCTCTGTTGGTGCATAGCATTGTACAATCATAAAGTTGCGAATAGCTGACCTGAATCTGGCCGAGATAATCCTGTCTGAAACTGGCTTCCATTCAAGCATTCCTCTGGCAAAGCGGTTATTCATCAACAGACCAACTCCATTTCTGTGAGAGGTCTGATCTCCAGCCGGCCCAGAATATATGAAGGTGAGCCCCTCTCTCGTGACCATCTGACCAAAGTCCTTCCATCTCACTTCACTGAGCCCCAACAGTTCAATGTTGTACCTCTCCATCTCCCTAGCAATAATGCTTAGTTTGCCAGGATCCATCAATGACCTAACATTCCATATTCCAAGTTCAGTAATCCGTTTCATGCCAAAAGTCTTCACCATTTGATCAGTCCGGCGGATATTCGTATTGGTTTCTGTAATCATTTATTATTCAGGTGTGCGGGTGATTAGCCCACAGCACCCTAGCCCTATGGGGTCTCCCACCTTCAAGCCTAAGGGCCGGCTCCCCCCCCTGCTTCCAGGTTTGTGATGTTGTTCTCCCTGTACTTCCTGAGACGGTGTTCCCATAACACACCCATTCAGGTTGCAGGAGGGCTCCCTCCTCCTTTATCCTGGCTTGGGACAGGCAGTGGGGGGCATACCGAAGCATACCTTCCCACTGGCGGAGTTGTAGAGTCAAGGAATGCTGATTTATTACTCTAAGTTAAAAACTAATAATATATTGTTTTGTAACCATGATGGAATAATCTTGTGAAAAGAAGGCACTACATGGTTGGTATACAATTGAGTAGTAGGTACCAACTGGTAAGCAGTAGGTACTAGTTGACATGGATATGTCTTTTGGCTGGGGGTCAAGGAATTTTTCGCGACACTTTTTTTTCCCGACCGACACTTTTTTTCCCGACCGACACTTTTTTCCCGACCGGCACATTTTCTATTGATTTTCACGTACAACCAAGGCGTTACTAGGGAAGAGTAACTCCCATAGTTTTCATAGTAGGAAAATCGTTCGCCACTTTTTGGAATGCTCTCATTTTACCATGACATTTCATGACCTCTAAGCCATTGTAGTGTCAAGGAATGCTGATTTGTTACTCTAAGTTAAAAACTAATATTGTTTTGTAACCATAATGGAATAATCTTGTGAAATGAAGGCACTACATGGTTGGAATACAATTGAGTAGTAGGTACCAACTGGTAAGCAGTAGGTACTAGACATATCCATGATCTTTTGTTTTTCCCATCAAGGGAGAAATTTTAGAATGTTTTTTGACCTAAAAATAATAGTTAACAATTTCTTTGCACTCAATAAGCTCAAATTTCAAAACAATTGAAGATCATATAGTACGATAGCTTACGAAAATACGCTCATACGATCACGTTGCATGATTGGAACTTGACATGACTTAGCTTGAGATTTTCACGGATTCGGTCTTAGAATGGTCTGAAACGGATTTTTTTCGTCTTACAGCAGAGTTGATGAAAAAAGTAATTCCAATTACGATTGCCAATTCCAATAACTTTTGAAAATGTAATTGCAATTAACATTAACACTCCTGAGATTACATGACTTCTGACATTACCTACATCAAATTGAAAAAGTGATTGCCATTTCAATAACTCATTACAGGAATCGGGATGGATGCCCGATATATTCATTCCCCCATAACATTCATTCTCATTACCCAAGGGAGGTGTCCCAAAGGAGCTCCATCTAAATTTCAGCACCGTAAGTCGATTGAGAGAGAAGTTAGCCTCAGAGGTTCCACAGCTGATCAGAGCCCCTTCCTACTTTGTAATAAATTGTATTCTAAATGTCCCGAAGGAGCGCCGTTCCAGATTTCATTCAGCACCATAAATCGAACCCATTAGGCTCTTAGGTCCCTCAGCTGATCAGTGCGCCTACTTACACTGAAATTCTACATATCTCAAGGGAGCTACATTTGAAATTTCAGCTCTGTAGGTTGATGAATAAAACAAAATAAAGTCATGGGTCTCTTACCGTAAGATACGCATTCGTAAACACGTTGCTCAAGTATCTTGAACAAATCAAACAGTATCTAACAAATTCGGGGGTTGCAAAGGTTCATTATTGAAAACAATAAACCAAAATTCGTGATAAGTACACAACTGAATTCCTTAATTTATCGACCATTGATTACTCTAGGATCGCTTAGAATTCACTAGTGACCCGTTCCACCATGCAGAATCTCAAATTAATCTATGTAGTTTTTTATACATTTTTATTTGTGCTAAAGGTGATACATATTACTTAAAAAATGACAATGTTACGACCCCCTATAAGAAAACTTGTGCTGCGGGTCGGAGTGCTGACTCATCCTAATTATAATTAAATTTATCATATCAACATACGTAATGTATCTTACAAAAAAAAAAAAAAAATATATATATATATATATATATACTCATAAAATATAAAATAAAATAACCATCAAAATTTACCGGGATATCGACGAAAAACAGAAATAAATTGAAAATCTACCACGGAAACGAAATTGTACTTCAATGAAATCGGTCAAATACATGATTCGAAATTCCAAAAGGCATACTTAAAGGGTTGAAATGAAATACTTTGTCAATTTATTTTTAAAAACAAGTAGCGAAACCTGTTTCCCCTTCAAGGAGGATGGGAGAGAATTAAAACGAGAGACCCCCCCAAAATGAATACAACCTCTGTCCCATAGCAGTGTTCATTCTCGGCGTAAGCAGGTGATCTCATCAGCTGCCCTCGTAATACTGAGGTTCCTTTTGAGCTTACCACTACAGAACTCCTTATAAATAAATACCAAAGTAGTTTTTTCTGCAATTTTTCTTAAATCTAGCACTGCGAACTCCTTGAAAATTGACAAAGTCGGGAATCTGATCGGTTTTTTAAGCAAAATTTTAATTAGGCTTTTCAGAGTGATTGCTAGGGGATTTAATTTTGATTCAAATGTTGAATCCCATGCCGCTACACCTTAAACCAACAAGGAATGAACCATTGCTTTGTAAAATAATTTTTTTAGCTTCATGCTCATAAAATGTTTGAAGTTCAGCCGAAAGAAAGATCTGAAACGTTGTTCATCATTTAGGCAGTCGACGAGAATGTTGAAAAAGCCCTCTTCTGTTCGAGTTGAAAACATGGGTGCGTGAGGATCCTTGCTCATCAACAATAATTCCTCCTCTTCGTCCTCCTCTGCCAATAAAAGGGCCACAACAATATTCTCGCTCGACATGATCGAAATCGAAACTGGAGCCTATGTATGCGGCCGCTGGCCGCCGCCGCGGCCGCGTCCCTCTGAGAAAACTCTCTTTCACAGTGCGGCACGGCGGGCGGCTGAGTATCTACATGACAAAATCGCGCGCCGCAGCCGCCGGCCGCAGCCGCGTCAGGGAAATTCCACCTTTAGGAAAATAAAATATATATATATATAAATTATTATGCCCAACATTGGGGACTTTAAATTAATATGCCCAACTATGGGGACTTTAAATTAATATGCCCAACTATGGGGACTTAAATGCTTGCTCTAACCTGGTAATTGACATATAGCAATACTCAGGTGGCGTAAAATTGAAAAAATATAAAATGTAAATGGGGAATAAAAGAGAAATTATAAGTCAAAGACCAATGAAATTATTTATATACCAAAGGGTGATAATGGGAATTCCTTCTGGAACCCGGGGCCAAGTTTCTTCTGAAACATTAACGCCCCAAAATAGTGGATTGGACTACTAGGTGTCAGCCGTGCATAATCCAAACCACGCTCTGCTACCATATAAGGAATCTAGGTGCCCCCCCCCCCCCCCCAGAGGTGCAATGGGGGTCTAAATCCTCATAAAAAGGTAGAGGAGAGTAACAGCATCCCGTCAGAGAGATACCACTCCTACTAATGAGCTTTTAATAGCCATGTTCGGAGTAGATTGGTTTTCCAGTCACCTGGAATCCCATCCAACGCCAAACCCAGCTACTAAAATGATCGAGAACGGCCGAGGTGCCCGTTGTTTCATCAACGGAACGCCGACAGTGCTATCTCTGGTGCCCTGACGGGACCTCGATGGACCTCACAGGAGGTAACTCTGTTACACATGGCATCTGGTTGACACAAGTGAATGGAAACCTTAGTTTTATATGTACTTTGAAGATTCCAAATATAGGACATTGGAGTGGGACATTGCATGCTGTCTATTTGTGTTCATCTAAGATTCACTAGGTTAAAGAAACTCAATTATTGACTTAGTATGATGCAGAAATTATTACTTCGAATCCGGAGATATGGTACATTTGAGGCCATAAGCTGGAGCATGAGCAGGAATACGGTGCCTCGGCCGGAGTTTGGTTGGTTCATTTGTAACACATACGAGAGACCAGACGTAGCAATTCCCCTTATTGTTAATGGCTGTCATCACAAGAGCGTCTGGGTCAATAGCTACAGACTGAACAGATGCTCCTGCCTCTGGAATCTGAGAATAAGTTGGGGATCTGTTAAGTAATAGTCTAGCAGAATGTATAATACATGCATGGGGATCTGTAAAGTAATAGTCTAGCAGAATATATAATACATGCATACAAGCCATATCCATGCAAGTAAGAGTGGACTTGAAGTCTAACAGTTGACATTTCAATTGGGAACCAAAACGAATTTTGAAATTGCTACTTTTGGCCTTAGAATTGGATTTAGCATCATACACAACATTTGTGAAATGGAGAATATCTGTTTAAAATTGCTTCAAAGTTAAGAATTCTGACAAGACAGTTGTCCTCACAACAATCCCCAACCTGGTTGCTTCACTCACCAAAGATTTCTAATAAATCCTTCCTGCCCTTATCTTGAGGACTATTAGCAATACTTCACCTATTAGTTAGTACCTATCATATACTTAAAATCATTGAATGTTTTCCATTTCATCATGATGGACCCCTAACTGATTTCCAAAAACTGAAGCAATGGCATATCAGAACTTCATAGCAACACTACAGGTCGTCCAGCAAATAAGCAAAACTGACAAAATCAACAAATCTCTTGCTAATCACACAATAGAGAGTATTTGGCGACATCAACTAAACATCACCCGTCACCATAGTCTTGAGGGACCAAATGAAGATGCTAACCCAAATGGAACCGGGAGAACGGTTACCTTAATTTTGACAAAACTATAACGGTGGTTGGGCAACGCGATATTTTCCCCCCAGCTATCTTGTTGTCTAATCAACTTCTTTATTTTGATATGAAACGCCGATTTTCAATCCTAAGTTCGAATTTCATGTTAGTTTCAGTACAAGTGCGGGCTAATTTCTCATTTTTAGTTTTCAATTCGTAAACGGGGCATAGATTCAACGCAAAGGTAGTAAGCCTCAAGTGGGGGAACACCACGGTTTAGTTGCACTCATAGGTCATTAGTCGTTACGAGCTTCATGTTTTCGGGTTTTCCGTTTGGTAAATTATCAACAAGTATGAAAAAGTGTTTAAATCTCTAAGACACTGAACCAGGATTTTACCTGATAATCACCAGTGGAGGCAGCACTTCACGCAATGTTCACGAAAAAACAGCTGAGAGATCAGGCAAACTAAGAACAATACTGCGAAGAAGTAGTGTCTTAAAACTCAGGTTTCTCATGTAAAATAATAATAAAAACAAGGCTCTAATCGACCAAATAGAGCCTGTGCGCAAAAGAACGGATTTTTTTCGATCGAGTTGAAGACTAGTAAAGCTAGATGGCGGAGGCGGACTTCAGATGGCACATTCGGTTTCTACGCGACTTGAAACGTAAAATAACCAAGTTTGAGAGGTGTTCAAAAAACCTACCCACTATATCAACACAATTAGTAGGTACTGATGTATGGGGAATTCGGAAAAAAAAACTATTTTTATCTACTGCGCCAGTTGTGTGCCTTTAGGTCCCAAAGGCACCCCTCAAGGTCACGTACTCTTGGGTAAGTTAGGGTGACGTTAAGGGCACGTTAGTGGTCACCATAAACTCTAATGAAAATTCATCAACTGTTCACCAAATTAAACATGTATACAAGCAAGATGAAAAAATCAAAGACTATTACCAATTGATCGTTCCTGTCATTTCTTACATCCCAAACATGAATAACACCACTCTGGTCACCAACAATCAGCTCAGTCTGGTTGGGATGAAGACATACTGTGTTTACTGTGGCACCTACTTGAAATATTCGTGAACACTGCAAATTCTTGGTTCTGAAAACGTAAAATAGAGTAATGTATTTACTAATATACGAAGATACCTACAAGTTATTTTCTTGTATACCGAATCTCATGATTCAGATAATACAAAAAGTTAGTTGTTATAAATGAGAGTGTTGGAAAAACAGTTCTTCACAATAGGGACAATTCGGAACTGATACCTATATTGGTACTAACTTCACCCGACAGAAATCAGCACTGTCGCAAAGCAACATGGTAGGGTCACTTATAACGTAAAGCTGTGTACACACCAGTATCACCGTTGCACATCTAATCACAAGCAACGCCATCCACTCAAAACACCCGATCCTCAAGGTATATCCATATCAATAGGACGCAATGGTGAAAAAAAAAAAAACGCTGAAATGAAGAAGTATGATTTCAATGAAGAAGAAGAGAGTTGTTTACTCCACGAGATCCGAAAATTTGTGAAATGCGTATGCGTTAACTAAGTCCTTGCGATCGAGTTCTGACAGTTACGAAAAAAAAAAAAAAAAAAAACGGGGACTGTCAGAACCGTTCGGAACTGGGTTCGCAAAACACTGTGAACGCCAAACTCGGCATTCCGGAACTGGTCGTTCTGGCACTGCGAACCACAAAACTCGACTGCGCTTGCCCAGAACCATTCCAAACTCGCCACGGTGGTCCTCGATCGGATTTGACCTCAAAGTGCTTGCCCTTCAAATTTTCTTTCGAAATATGATTTGGGAATATGTTAGGATTATAATTCAGCAAAAACTGAAATCAAACATTGAGCCGTTTTTTTTTTTAAATTCAGTTTTTGAATTTTTAATTGATACTTTAATCATGAAAATACGCTATAATCGCCAAAATTCAGAAAAAAATATTATTTATGTGTCATTATACAATAGAATCTTCATCTAGTTTCATAGTTCTGACCTATTTTGTGATCAAATATAATTAGAAAAACAAAAATAAAATTTTATTGAACAAAATAATGATTATATTTGCATGAAGCTCTTAATAAATGCCTGTGAGTATGCGTGTAGTATGTGCCTGTGTGTCTATGTGTACGCTTGTGTGTGAGTTTATGATTCATTATATAAATTTCAACATAAAATATATATCTAAATTGAATGGAAAATAAAAATAATGGCATTTTAACATTTTACACATGCAGAGAATTATATTCGCATACAGCTCTTAATAAACGTTGGTAACATTAATAAACGATACTTTATATTTGGCCCACGTCGCAGAAAAAGCATGATGCACGGCCCCCATAGCCTGTTCACTGTAAAAGCCGAGGCCATTTCCGTGTTTGGTACAAAATTCCTCCACATGAAAGAAAACCGTGTGAACTTTTGGTGTCACTGGAATATCCAAAGATAAATATGATGCTTTGAATTCATTGATGTATTCAATGGATTTTGGATCCAGCCTGACTGAGAAAGATGCTTTGACAACTTCATTGAACTTCTGAAAAGCATCAACGTATTTTAAACAACCCATGCTACAGTTTGAACGCAACAAATCAAGTTTCTGTAGCAAAATGCGGCAACTTTTTCCTTTGAACGAATTCGTTGATGCTTTTCAGAAGTTCAATGAAGTTGTCAAAGCATCTTTCTCTGTCAGGCTGGATCCAAAATTCATTGAATACATCAATGAATTCAAAGCATCATATTTATCTTTGGATATTCCAGTCACTCCAAAAGTTCACACGGTTTTCTTCCATTGGAAGAATTGTGTACCAAACACGGAAATGGCCTCGGCCTTCACAGTGAACAGGCTATGGAGGCCGTGCATCATGATTTTTCTGCGACGTGGGCCAAATATAAAGTATCGCAAATCAATTCTGAGTATGGCCAACGTTTATTAAGAGCTGTATGCGAATATAATTCTCTGCATGTGTAAAATGTTAAAATGCAATTATTTTTATTTTCTATTCAATTTAGATATATATTTTATGTTAAAATTTATATAATGAATCATTATAAACTCACACACAAGCGTACACATAGACACACAGGCACATACTACACGCATACTCACAGGCATTTATTAAGAGCTTCATGCAAATATAATCATTATTTTCTTCAATAAAATTTTGTTATTTTTGTTTTTCTAATTATATTTGAACACAAAATAGGTCAGAACTATGAAACTAGATGAAGATTCTATTGTATAATGACACATAAATAATATTTTTTTCTGAATTTTGGCGATTATAGCGTAAGTTTCATACAGTATCAATTAAAAATTCAAAAACTGAATTAGAAAAAAAAAAAAACGGCTCAATGTTTGATTTAAGTTTTTGCTGAATTATAATCCTAACATATTCACAAATCATATTTCGAAAGAAAATTTGAAGGGCAAGCACTTTGAGGTCAAATCCGATCGAGGACCACCGTGGCGCAGAACGCACACTGATAACGAAGCTTGAGATCAATCCATTGTTCCTTTGAACTTGAATCCTAATATAGGTACCGAGTTCACTTTTTTTTTTTTTTTGTGTGTGAAAGTAGCCTAAGGCACCATAGCTGACCTAACCATTTCCCACTTGAATTTGTCTCTATATTTCAACAGAGAATTATCAATAAAAGCAAGAACTTGATTTTCATAGAGATCCACCTACATTGATATCCACACAATTTCTTACCTATAAATAATAACTCCACTCAGATTCGATTCTTTGAGTTAGAGATGTATAATCCTACAAAGTAAATGTGGAAGGTTCGAGCATGACTCTACATACGTTTTGTGATGCTAGTAAAGTAGCGTATGCATCAGGTGTTTTTTTAAGAGTTGAACTACATGGCGATGTTCATGTGCATATCGTAGCTGGTAAATCAAGAATTGCTCCTGTCAAAGTAACCACTATACCACGATTGGAACTGTTGGCGGCTACGGTGGGAGCAAGGCTTTGCAGAAACATTACGAATGTCCTCAAACATATCAATAAAACTTATTATTGGAGTGATTCCTCCACTGTACTGACTTGGATCAAGCGAGATGAGCCTTGGGCTGTCTTCGTTGGAAATAGGGTAAAGGAGATAAGGGCACTTTCTGCTCCGAGTGACTGGCATCATATTCCAGGTACTTCCAACCCTGCCGACCTCGCCAGCCGTGGATGTACCCCAAGAGTATTCTTGAAGACAACTTGGTGGAAGGGGCCTCCTTGGTTAAGTTTTTCAGAAGACAAGTGGCCTGTCAGTTCTGTGGAAATTGATGAAGACGCAGTGCTATTAGAAAAAAGGAAGACTTGTATTACTACTCTTGGAAAGGCAAAAGAGACCTTCAGTGCCTGTCTTCTTGGTAACACGATAAATAATTATTGGAAAATCCTCAAAGTCATTGGATGGGTGGTTCGATTTTGTGAGAATGCTCATTATGGTGTCGATAAAACAAGAGGACGGTTAACCCTTGAGGAATTGAATATAGCTGAGAAATGGCTTGTGTGACTTGTGCAGTTTGAAGCCTTCAGTGGTCTTGCCGACGTCTCTATAAGAAAACTGAAGCCTCAGAAGAAGGAAGATGGTGTACTTCGAGTCAGAATCAAGATATGGGCAAGGAAAGACTCACACGATTTTCGTGCACCCATGATCCTACCAGCGAACCATATCATTGTTGAGAGACTTGTTATGCATACACATTGTCGTAACAGTCACATTGTTGGACAAGCACTACTAAATAGACTTCGTGAGTGTTACTGGATAGTGAGTGGAAGGCAAACCATTCGACGAATTCTCAAGAAATGTGTGGTTTGCCAACGTTTTGCTGCTAAAAACCTTGATATGGAAAGTCCACCACTACCTGAGGCTAGAGTACGTGATACTGTTGTCACCATCTCTGAAGAAAGTACTCAAGATATTTCTAAGAAGCCTGAAGAAATTAAACCCGAAAAGACTGTTTTTAATGTGAGAACCCGATGTGGTAGAACTGTTAAAATACCAAACAGATATTTGTGAAACAAATCTGATTATTTAGTACTATTGTATTACGAGGGTATGTGAGTAGGGCTCTGTATAATGTTTAATTTGTAGTGTGTCTTCAGCTTTTTGAATGTATTATTATTTGGATATAATGTGTTGCATTGTAATTTGAAATTTTGTTAAAGAATTTAATTAGGTGATGATCTATACTTGAACTGCTGAATTTGAATCATTAAACATTTTAATTTTTCTATGTAAGGATCTTTAAAAGTTTTATTATAATTTTGTGATTCGTTTCCTCATCAGGTGGGAGTATGTGATGAAAAATGTTTGAATTTAAATATTCTAGGCGCGAAGTGTTTACTGGGCGCGGCCATCATGTTTTGCCAGATAGCCAATCAGATAATTAACGGAATATTTTCCCCGCATTTCTCATTTTTAGAGTTTTCGTTCAGGCCATATTGTTTCACTGTGATTCTTCTGTTCATGTGTTGTAGCTTCGGCGATAGATATTTTTCCCAGTTGAAAATTATGAATGTTTTAGTGTTTCACCTCACAGCCCTCAGTAATTTTATGTGCGAGTTTTCATTATATTCTTTGAAATAGTTTTTCATGCGTTTTTGATTCTTTTGATATTTAATTACCGCCCCTAAACTCATACGGATATTACTTCTCTTGAGCCTGCCTTTGCTGACGTCAACATTAACTATGAACATATTTTTATTATGGGTGATTTAAATATAAATTTATTGAACAATAACCAAAAACCTACTAAACTATTGAGACGAATGTGCGACTCTTTTCCTATGTACGAGGGCTGTCCAGAAAATAAGTTACGTTTTGATCTGTAGGGTGGTAGGAGTGGCTTTTGCCAAATCTGGTAACACCGCTCGAAAGAGGAGAGCTGGGGGGATAGAATGAGAGGTGGGTGACCTCAGTCGGTCAGTTACCAACGTCAGGGCAGGTTGATGAAATGGAGCCCTCCACGTCGCGTCCCGCCACCTCTCCCCCCTTCCCTCTCGAGTTGTTGTTTCGCAAACTTTCCGAAAGTCAAGTTTTTCTGAGACGATCTCATGGATGAGGGATCGTGAGCTGTCTGGGAAACTCAGGTGGAGTTCATCCAGGGTTGAACGACGATTTGCGAACTGCATTGTCGATTTCTGCGACAATTTCGCCCGTCACAACTGACGGTCTGCCTCTCCCACTTTCATCCTCAAGTGAATGTCTTCCCGCCTTAAATTCACGTACCCATCTCCTCACCATTGACTCACTCATTACACCTCCATAAACAGAAATGAGCTGTTCGTGAATTTGAACTGATTTGAAACCCTGTGCATAAAGAAATTGAATCACTCCGCGCACAACAACTCGAGATGGAAGGGGGGAGAGGTGGCGGGACGCGACGTGGAGGGCTCCATTTCATCAACCTGCCCTGACGTTGGTAACTGACCGACTGAGGTCACCCACCTCTCATTCTATCCCCCCACCTCTCCTCTTTCGAGCGGTGTTACCAGATTTGGCAAAAGCCACTCCTACCACCCTACAGATCAAAAGTAACTTATTTTCTGGACAGCCCTCGTATATTCTCAAGTCTAGTCCAACTCATATTGGCCCAATCGCAGTTCTCTCATCGACCACTGTTTTGTTAAAAAAAAATCATCTGTTTTACATTATGACCAATATTCAGTCCCAGGAATCTCTAATCACAAAATGCTCTTAGGTTCATTTTCTATCCCGGTTCCTAAACTGAAACCCCACATAATTCAGTCAAGATGCTTGGGCAGGATTTCTGATGAAGCTATTATCACCAGGGCGATGATTACTGACTGGCAGAAAATTGAGGATTTTTGTGATGTTGATTCTATGGTAAATTATCTGCAAAACAATTTGACTGCTATTATTGATGATATCGCTCCTATACGCTCTATCAAAATTCGTCATCCCAACACGCCCTGGTTCAGTCCTGAGGTAAAAGCAGCCCTTAACAAACGTGATTACTTTTTCAAAATCTGGGACAGGACACGTGATCCTGATGCTGAAAAGTTATACAAGCTCCATCGTACTAAAGCCAAAGCTATTGTTCGAGCTGCTAAGAAAGTGTATTATTCGTCCCTATTAGATTTGAAGCTTCCTTCGAAAATCCTGTGGAATAATATAAATAAATTTGGTATGAAAACCAAAACCAAGTCTGGCGGCAGCAATCATCTAGTCAGCCCTGATGACCTTAACATACATTTTGTCAGAGATCCTGAGTTTACTTCTTCACCTGATCAACTAACCAACCCTCAAAATCTAAACAGTGTTAATGGATTTTCCTTCAGCAATGTATCTCAGGACGATGTTCGTGAAGCTATTATGTCTATTAAGTCGAACTCAGCTGGTTTTGACTCACTTCCACTAAGTTTTATAAAAAAGTTCTGCCTATTCTTCTTCCTGCACTCACCCATGCCTACAATTATTCCATTACGTCTTCTACTTTTCCAGCTTTATGGAAGCATGCTATAATTACAGCAATTCCAAAGAATGATAACCCCACCTCTGCCGATGAACTAAGACCAATCAGTGTTTCGCCCATTCTAAGTAAGGGTTTGGAGTGGCTAATGTACAAGCAGCTCATTAATGTTTTGAACACTTTCCATGTTCTAGATAACCATCAATCAGGCTTCCGGAAAGGTTTTAGCTGCTCCACCGCCTTATTGCGTCTTACTGAGGACATCCGAGATGGCTTCTCAAAGCCCCTCGTCACCATTAATGTCCTTCTTGATTTTGCAAATGCTTTTGGTTCAGTCGACCATGCCCTCTTAAACCATAAACTAAAAACATTTTACAATTTTGATGCTACTTCCTGCAAACTCATCAACTCTTTTTTGTCTCACAGAACTCAGGCAGTGAGAGTCGGGTCATCCATATCCAACCCTCTAGCTCTCAAATATGGTGTTCCTCAAGGATCTATTCTAATACCCATATTATTCTCTTTATTTATCAATGATCTCCCAAACTCTATTGTATTTTCTAAGTACATTTTATTTGCTGATGACCTACAATTGTATATCCAGTGTCCTATTAATGAAATTTCCACCACCATTAACCATCTCAACTCTGATTTAGCCAATATTAATAAGTGGTCCTCCTCTAGTGGAATCACATTAAATCCAAAGAAAAGTCAAGCTATAGTTTTTTCAAAAAATGCTGTTGATATCCAAAATATCCCTTCCCCTGTAATCAGCAATCAACCTATCAGTTTTCAATCTAAAGTAAGAAACTTGGGTATTATGTTTGATCCTCAGGTGCAGTGGAACCATCATGTTTCACTCATTTGTGGTAGGGTTTACCATGCTCTGTACCTCATGAAACCTTTTAAGCATTTTGTGACGAGTGAGTTGAGGAGAGCTCTTATTCAATCCCTGGTGTTGCCGTATTTTACCTACTCAGATATTGTTTTCAGCACTGGGTTAAATGCTCATTTCACTAAACGTCTTACGGTTGCCTTCAACTCCTGTGTCCGTTTCATAACCAATGTTTCCATGCGAGAGCACATAAGCCCTTATTATTGTTCACTTGTGGGTTGCAGCATTGACAATCTAATGGTTACTAATCTCTTATGCTTCATTTTCAAATATATTAATGTTTCCCCTCCATACTATCTTGATCGAGTGTTCTGTCCTACTTCATCTAACAGAGCTAAAAATTTGCTGATGCCCCAACACACTTCTTCCATTAATTCTCTCTTTATTGTGTGATTAATTTTATGGTAGTTTCGCCGTGCAATGAAAAAAACACCGTTAAAACCGTTAATACTCAGCAGAGGGAGGAGAATGGTTGCCGCATTGGGTCCTCAAACTCTAACAGGTGAGATTACCTACTGAATTCATTCTATGATAACAAAGTCTTTGTACCCAGTGCCTCATACTCAAGGGATCGCAGTAAGAAACGATTTACGAAAAAAAATTATAAATATTATAGGTAAGTACGTTCATTGGCACGGTTGGGACAGTAAAAATTAAGTGACACGATGAGGTCTTCCGTACCTACCTACGTTTTATTCACCGTTTTCTCTTTCTTTTTTGTAGGTACTGTGCAACAACCACATGAACAGAAGCGGAAGGCCACCTCGTTTTCTCACCTCCTAATGAAACCTGTTGAAGACAGGCAGTATACAGTCCGCATTACAGTAAATGTTATGACTTTTGTATATCTAACCACGATTCCAACCAGAAGGATTGTAACACTTTTTGTAAAAATGAGCGAGATGTCTCACAATGTTGTTTCTGTCCATTTATTTTTAATCTTCAATTAACTTCTGTGTTCATCTTGCTTGTAATCATTGGAGATATTTTTTTTTTTTTTTAGGTCCCGCTGAAGACGACGAGAGCAACATGGTCAACTTATTGAATGACTCCAGTGCAAGAGAAAATTTGGACAAACCTCTACTGTGCTCAGATACGTCCACTCATGCTCCCAGAACTAGTCAACTTGAGGTAGAGTCACACTTTCAGGAGGTCCCTAGTGACTTGGTCACTCATGGCCAGTCCTACATGAAGGTTCCTGTGTTTGACTGTCCCAATAATGAACAAAATGAAACAGATTTGAACTGTAACCAGTCCAGAGACTGCAGTCGTACAGATATTATGATCTCAAACTGTGATGAAGTCCCTAGTGATTTTGAGTCCTACCTGACAGTATTCGGTATTGACAGCAACAATAATGGACGAAATGAGATTGATGTGAACGTCATTCCTAGTTTCAGTGACTCTAGTCATACACATAATATTACGATCTTAAACTGTAATGATTTGCCTGACAATAGTCAGTACGAGATGGTGGTTATTGACGGCGTTGTTGGAGCTGACGATGCGCTTACTGAGTTCCTCGTTTTTGGCAATGGTGACAGCTAAGTTGATGAAACTTTGGAGCAAACTTCTGTGTGCCTTAATAATACAGCAGTTGCCGGGCCCAGTTGCATCAATGATCTTGATGAAGCACGTATTGATCTCAGGGATCCTGATTACATCCCAAGCCTCAGTGAGTGTTCATCTGATCACCCCCAAGTGCCACCATGCTGATGGCTTTAATACCTCGTTTTCTACAAAAAGTTGGGTAAAATAGCGAAGATGAACTAATAAATTACAAAATTTATACACAAAATCACGCTGAAAAATGTTCTTAAATTTCACTATTAACTGTCGAAAAATCTATAACAAATGGAAAAATGTCTGCCAAGTTGGGTGGGCAGTATAGTTTCCTCACTTATAGTAACACGGATGTATAGAATTAGTTGAAATATGAGTCGAAATGATTGTATGCGAAATACAACAGCATCTAATACTTGTCTATAACATGTGCTGAAATCGTCTAAAGGTTAACGTACACAATGATTGAAAATTTCATCGAAATAGATTCATTATTCTCGGAGTGTCATCCAATATTGGTTTTGCATATGCGCAATAGTTACCTATTATTCAAGCAAATACGATACAAAAAGGGCGTCATTCAGGACCCAACTGCCTACCAAATTTGAACAGATGATAAGAAATCGACGTTAGAAGAAATTAACTTTTGTGCATGCACACAGACTACTATTTATCCAACTGCAATAATATTTATAGGGGACCGTCTAGAAGCTAATCTGCAGAATCCCTGAAAAAATGTAATCAAAACAGTTCGATTGGACTCGGAGTTTTGCATGTGTCAATGGATAAGAGTTTCGTGCATGCACAATGGTAATATAATTTACAGGGCATCTTCCTAGACCATATACCCAACCAACTACAGAGTTTGAACTAAATCAGGCCAACAGATGACACGAAATTGATGTTATGAGAAATTCACGTTTGCGCAGGCATACAAATTATAGGGGACTGTGTTGGAGCTAACCCACACAATCTCTGAAAATTTCATCGGATTCGGACTGAAACTTGGTATAGTTTCAGGCGTGACAATGATTTACCACAAACAGACAGACACAGAACCAAAATTTATCAGCATGCTCAGTAACGCAAAAACTATGTGGAAATCTTGATTTTGGGGACAAACATTTTTTGACTTCTATCACGAACATAAAGCTCCCTACCTTCGGTAGTGAAGAAGCAAAAAATGCTAAAAACAAAATCTTTTTTGAATCATTGGATATTTTTTAGAACTAGTAATTTTGCCATAAAATTGGTGGTTAACAATTTCTTTGCACTCAAAATGTCGAGTGAATTTTCCAAATTATACAACATAATACGGTAATTTATTAAAATTTGCTCATACGATCATGCTGCATGACTGGATCTATTGTTACACAAAGTCTCCAATTATCGAGTAGGTGCTGATCCGGATGTTGCCTGCCTATATAGTAGGTATTATTACGCTCCAGGAAAATAACCGACAGTCGGAGAGGTTTGATTAAACTGGCCTCATAGCTCAGCCCGTTCGAGTGTTGCAACTAAAGGGAATTCCCCCCTTAGTAGTAACGACGCGAGTTCGAACTCTCTCTGAGGTATCAAATATTTTTGGGCCGTTGATGTTTGTTACCTACAACCATTCTTGAGATAATGGTATTTTATAAAATTACTTGAAATACACTAATCAGTATTGTCTTATTGGTTTATTATTTCCAATAATAAGCCTATGTGATCGTATAGCAAAAAATTTCTATAACCCCCCCCTCAAACTTTGTCACTTTACGTTTCAAGGTGCGTAGAATCCAAATTTGAAATGTCCGTCCGCCGTTCGCCGTCCGGGCCATAAAAGGCCTAAGAATTGACTTTAAAAACTTGTTCTTTCGCACATAGACTCCATTTGGGGTCTAGTTGGTCCTAACGTTTAACCATCCCGATCGCTTTACTCGCATAGATGCTATGGGCCGAAAATGGGCAAAAAAGTGTCTTTTTCGAGGCTTTGAGTGTTAGACATACGCACGCGCGCACGCCTGGCACGCTTGGCAGGGGGTCACGGTGGGTGGTGAGGGGGGGTGAGCGGGGGGTGGAGTGAGAGCAGAATCGACTGGGATAGGTCCCAGATGCTTTTGGAATCTAGTGTACCTACGGTTTTAGTTTGATTCCTATAGAAATTAGCTCCGTGGATTGAATGAGACCACTCGGGTGGTTGTACGATCATCCATTTGCTCCCCATCGGGAGCGCAGCCTGTAACGCGAGAACAGAGGTGGATACTAGAAAAGAGACTGGCGAAAGCCCCAGAGCATGCTGGTTACTATTTCTGGCTATCTGATTCAGAAATAATAAACCATTATGTAATAATTTGCAGCGTTTTTCATTTTAAGAAGTCCTCATGGCTGTGAATATTACTAAATCAATAAAACCAAAAATGGATTATTTTGTGTTGTTGATAGTTGAAGTCCCTGCCCACATTGAATAGACTAGAAATGGAGAAGAACTCTAGCACAAATTTTAATCTCATGCTAAAAGTTCCAAGTTTTAGCTAAGACTTCAGTTAAAAATCATCAGAGTGGTGTGCCTTAGTGGTTTTCAAATTATGGATAGCAATTATTATGTATTCGGTTCTTATTCAATCTTGTTACTGTATGTGATAGGTACCTATACTCTTATTGCTGCCATAGTGATGGATGAATGGGTCTGCTCATCCTACCATTTCCTACTTATGGAAACAATTGGTTTACAAAAGAGTTTCATATATGACCCGCAATTAATACAAAACTACTTAAATTAAAGGGAAAGAAATTGACGGGAATATGTACACAATATTACACACATCAAGTACTATTACATTAGCAGGTCGATGTAGGTGGTTTCGTTTAGAATATGCATATGGTGCTGAGTGCATTAGACTGCATAATCTCTTTTTGAGTATTTATAATCTACCTCTCCCCCCACCCCACCCCTCCACCACCACCAAAGTGTCCAGTTTTCATCCCCAAAATCACATTGCATCCCTGGGAGGAAGTCACAGCTATAACGGGCATTGAGCTTCTCACGTGTCAGAGAAATGACAACGCAGCTCTACTCAGCCAACACAATAGTTTTTTCTGGGATCGGGTTTTTTTTGACATCAGTTAATACGATAACTTTGGTGTTGTTCTATAAATGAGTAAAAAAAAAAAAAAAACCTGAATGTATTTCAAGTGATTTTAGAAAAATTTTGTAACAAATTGAAACTATTGCAACAAATAAAAAAAATTTAAAATTGAAATTTTCGAAAAATGTCTTCACAAAAATCAGTTTTGAGGCGTTCTGAAAAGAATCCTAGATTTAGTAGAGTGTGAATGTCATTCCAGACGATAACATTGCTTATGATTGATATGAAAATTCCAGTCTTGCGCAAAAAAAAAAAAAAAAAAAAAAGAAAAGATTTCTAAACAAAAGGATGAGTTCGTTGGTCAACACTTTTTTAGCACATTCAATTGGTCACATTTAAGAAAGAAGTACTTGAAAGAAAATCACTAAAAATGGCTTCAAATTGTTAAATTTATATTTTTTTAACAAAATTTTAGTAAATAAAAGTTAGTCAACAACGAGTTTGAACACTATTAAATTTTTGCAAAAAACAGGCAGAAAATGTACTTGAATTTCATAATTGTTTACTGAATAATCAATTAAAAATCTGCAGATTGCTAAAACCGAAATACCTGTTTTCATTCATGAAATATTATTAAGTACACGTTTATTCGCGATATAATCGGTGGTTAACAATTTTTTGCCTTAGTTTGTACTTCTGTAATCTACAAAAATTTGCTCATACAATCATACTGCATGACTGGAACTTTTCAGATGACCAAGCCTACTAACACGATAGTCACACTTAACACAGGCATAGGGCTTGTAACATGTCAATGAAACATAATATATATCACTAAAATCAACAAACACTAGTTTCTGCAATCTGATCTCCCATAGACATCAGATAATGAAGTAGCGTGAGTTTTATTATATCATGGGAATAACAAAAACAAACCTGTATGAGTTTTTAGGTGATATTTCAGACTAGAAAGATGACTAGCTCGATAGTCACAGTTATCACAGGCATAGGGCTTCTCACCTGTCAAAGAAACGTCAAATTATTCAAGATATTCATGTAGTTGGAATCTGATGCACCAAACATAGACATCAGATAATGAAACAGTAATGGATTGAAAAAAGTAATGGAAAAGAAGACGACCCACTTATTCAACCTCAATCACCGGATCGTTCTCAAGAATATGAAGAAGCAGAATAGTCAATTTTTTCACTATATTCAGAGAACACAAAAGGTAACTTCTGGAATCAAAGCTATCATACTTATCAGATAATGAGGTAGTGAGTTTTATTATATCAGAGAATAGCAGAAACAAACCTGTATGTGTTTTTAGGTGACTTTTCAGATTACTAAGCTGACTGGCTCGATAGTCACAGTTATCACAGGCATAGGGCTTCTCACCTGTGAAAGAAACGTCAAATATTCCATTTTAGTCAGCAAACACAAGAAGTAGTTTCTGCAATCTGAACTCCCATAGACATCAGATAATGAAATAGTGTAAGCCATATTATATCGGGGAACAACAAAAACATACCAGTATGTGTTTTTAGGTGAACTTTCAGGTTAAAAAGAAGGCTTTTTTTTTATCCTTTCCCCGTTTTGTTTGATACAATCCATAAATCATCTACATAAATAGCCTATTATATGACATATAAAGTGTTTCATGTTTAGCACATAAGCATACCAATTTTAAGTTGCCTATTTCATCCTTGAATTGTGCCCATGATCTTCCTTGCCAATCAATTTCATGTTTCCCTACTCAGAGCCTTTGAGACACTTCTGAAATCTCGTTCTCCTCTCGGACCCCCCCAGTCACTTTCTCTTTAGGATCCGCTCTTTAGGATTGCGCGCCAGGACCTCAAGTTGACCTTCTCCCACTCGCCATCCACACCAACAGGCTCCCCCTCGCAATCCACACGAATAGGCTCCTCCCCATTTACGTAATTTGTTATTGTACGAAGGAGTAAACAGTACAAACCCGTATGTGATCTTAAGTGGGTTTTAAGAGTATCAAGATGACTGGCTCGGTAGTCACAGCTATCACAGGCATAGGGCTTCTCACCTGTCAAAGAAATGGAAAATTTCGTAATATTGTGCAAACAAATGGGTAATTTCTGGAATTTGGTGTACCAGTGACATCAGTTATTGAATTAATGTTAGTGTTATTCTATCAAGAAGTATACAGTACAAACCCGTATGTGATCTTAAGTGTGTTTTCAGATTACCAAGAAGACTGGCTCGGTAGTCACAGCTATCACAGGAATAGGGCTTCTCACCTGTCAGACACAAAAAATTCTGTAACATTATGCAAACACAGTGGGTAATTTCTGGAATTTAGTGTACCAGTGACAACAGTCATTGAAGTAATGAGTTATTCTATCAAGGAGTAAACAAAACAAACCTGTGTGTGATCGTGTTTTTTAAGAGCACCACGCTGACTGGCTCGGTAGTCACAGCTATCACAGGCATAGGGCTTCTCACCTGTCAAAGAATCGAGAATTTTGTGATATTGTGTAAACACAATAGGTAACTTCTGGAATTTGGTGTACCAGTGACATCAGTTATTGAATTAATGTTAGTGTGATTCTATCACGAAATAAACAGTACAAACCCGTATGTGATCTTAAGTGATTTCTCAGATGACCAAGCTGACTGGCTCGGTAGTCACAGCTATCACAGGCATAGGGCTTCTCACCTGTCAAAGAATCGAGAATTTTGTAATATTGTGCAAACACAATAGGTAACTTCTGGAATTTGGTGTACCAGTAACATCAGTTATTGAATTAATGTTAGTGTTATTCTATCAAGAAGTAAACAGTACGAACCCGTATGTGATCTTAAGTGTGTTTTCAGATGACACAGGTGACTGGCTCGGTAGTCACAGCTATCACAGGCATAGGGCTTCTCACCTGTCAGACACAAAAAATTGTGTAATATTGTGCAAACACAATAGGTAACTTCTGGAATTTGGTGTACCAGTGACATCAGTTATTGAATTAATGTTAGTGTTATTCTATCAAGAAGTATACAGTACAAACCCGTATGTGATCTTAAGTGTGTTTTCAGATTACCAAGAAGACTGGCTCGGTAGTCACAGCTATCACAGGAATAGGGCTTCTCACCTGTCAGACACAAAAAATTCTGTAACATTATGCAAACACAGTGGGTAATTTCTGGAATTTAGTGTACCAGTGACAACAGTCATTGAAGTAATGAGTTATTCTATCAAGGAGTAAACAAAACAAACCTGTGTGTGATCGTAAGTGTTTTTTAAGAGCACCACGCTGACTGGCTCGGTAGTCACAGCTATCACAGGCATAGGGCTTCTCACCTGTCAAAGAATCGAGAATTTTGTGATATTGTGTAAACACAATAGGTAACTTCTGGAATTTGGTGTACCAGTGACATCAGTTATTGAATTAATGTTAGTGTGATTCTATCACGAAATAAACAGTACAAACCCGTATGTGATCTTAAGTGATTTCTCAGATGACCAAGCTGACTGGCTCGGTAGTCACAGCTATCACAGGCATAGGGCTTCTCACCTGTCAAAGAATCGAGAATTTTGTAATATTGTGCAAACACAATAGGTAACTTCTGGAATTTGGTGTACCAGTAACATCAGTTATTGAATTAATGTTAGTGTTATTCTATCAAGAAGTAAACAGTACGAACCCGTATGTGATCTTAAGTGTGTTTTCAGATGACACAGGTGACTGGCTCGGTAGTCACAGCTATCACAGGCATAGGGCTTCTCACCTGTCAGACACAAAAAATTGTGTAATATTGTGCAAACACAATAGGTAACTTCTGGAATTTGGTGTACCAGTGACATCAGTTATTGAATTAATGTTAGTGTTATTCTATCAAGAAGTATACAGTACAAACCCGTATGTGATCTTAAGTGATTTTTCAGATTACTAAGATGACTGGCTCGGTATTCACAGCTATCACAGGCATAGGGCTTCTCTCCTGTCAAAGAAGTGGAAAATTTTGTAATATTGTGCAAACACAATAGGTAACTTCTGGTATTTGGTGTACCAGTGACATCAGTTATTGAATTAATGTTAGTGTTATTCTATCAAGAAGTAAACAGTACGAACCCGTATGTGATCTTAAGTGTGTTTTCAGATGACTAAGGCGACTGGCTCGGTAGTCACAGCTATCACAGGCATAGGGCTTCTCACCTGTCAAAGAATCGAGAAATTTGTAATATTGTGCAAACACAATAGGTAACTTTTGGAATTTGGTGTACCAGTGACATCAGTTATTGAATTAATGTGTGATTCTATCAAGAAGTGAACAGTACAAACCCGTATGTGATCTTAAGTGTGTTTTCAGATGACCAAGGTGACTGGCTCGGTAGTCACAGCTATCACAGGCATAGGGCTTCTCACCTGTCAAAGAATCGAGAATTTTGTAATATTGTGCAAACACAATAGGTAACTTCTGGAATTTGGTGTACCAGTAACATCAATTATTGAATTAATGTTAGTGTTATTCTATGAAGAAGTAAACAGTACGAACCCGTATGTGATCTTAAGTGTGTTTTCAGATGACCAAGGTGACTGGCTCGATAGTCACAGCTATCACAGGCATAGGGCTTCTCACCTGTCAGACACAAAAAATTGTGTAATATTGTGCAAACACAATAGGTAACTTCTGGAATTCGGTGCACCAGTGACATCAGTTATTGAATTAATGAGTGTTATTCTATCAAGAAGTAAACAGTACAAACCCGTATGTGATCTTAAGTGATTTTTCAGACTACTAAGATGACTGGCTCGGTAGTCACAGCTATCACAGGCATAGGGCTTCTCTCCTGTCAAAGAAATGGAAAATTTTGTAATATTGTGCAAACACAATAGGTAACTTCTGGTATTTGGTGTACCAGTGACATCAGTTATTGAATTAATGTTAGTGTTATTCTATCAAGAAGTAAACAGTACGAACCCGTATGTGATCTTAAGTGTGTTTTCAGATGACTACGGCGACTGGCTTGGTAGTCACAGCTATCACAGGCATAGGGCTTCTCACCTGTCAGTCACAAAATTGTGTAATATTGTGCAAACACAATAGGTAACTTCTGTAATTTGGTGTAGCAGTGACATCAGTTATTGAATAAATGTTAGTGTGATTCTATCTAGAAGTAAACAGTACTAACCCGTATGTGATCTTAAGTGTGTATTCAGATGCCCAAGGTGACTGGCTCGGTAGTCACAGCTATCACAGGAATAGGGCTTCTCACCTGTCAAAGAATCGAGAATTTTGTAATATTGTGCAAACACAATAGGTAACTTCTGGAATTTGGTGTAACAGTGACATCAGTTATTGAATTAATGTTAGTGTGATTCTATCATGAAGTAAACAGTACAAACCCGTATGTGATCTTAAGTGTGTTTTAAGATGACCAAGGTGACTGGCTCGGTAGTCACAGCTATCACAGGCATAGGGCTTCTCACCTGTCAAAGAATCAAGAATTTTGTAATAGTGTGCAAACACAATAGGCAACTTCTGGAATTTGGTGTACCAGTGACATCAGTTATTGAATTAATGTTGGTGTGATTCTATCAAGAAGTAAACAGTACAAACCCGTATGTGATCTTAAGTGATTTTTCAGACTACTAAGATGACTGGCTCGGTAGTCACAGATATCACAGGCATAGGGCTTCTCACCTGTCAAAGAATCAAGAATTTTGTAATAGTGTGCAAACACAATAGGCAACTTCTGGAATTTGGTGTACCAGTGACATCAGTTATTGAATTAATGTTAGTGTTATTCTATCAAGAAGTAAAGTAAACAGTACGAACCCGTATGTGATCTTAAGTGTGTTTTCAGATTACCAAGGCGACTGGATCGGTAGTCACAGCTATCACAGGCATAGGGCTTCTCTCCTGTCAAAGAAATGGGAAATGCGTAATTGGCAAAAGGTTCAATTTGAGACAAGGCTTTACATGTAATAAATATTGTAGCGAAGGATACATAGCTAGGTACTGCCGATCGTAAGAAGGGTCAAATTGAAATTTAAAAAATGCGACAAAAATGAAAAGTTCATGAACAGAGTGTGTCTTAATGTAGCAAGTATCTCTCAAAATGACGAATGGCTCATAGATAGTATAGCAAGTAGAAATTTTACTCCTCAAAAAGTGAATTTTATTTCTCATAAAGCAGTAGACTGTGCAGAAGTAATCACACTTGAAAATGTGGACTGTAAGATAATCGGTTTATGGACAGTCTCTATAATTTCTGCAACCATTCACACTTTACCCATTCAACAAGGCTCTACAAATCAGGTCCGATGCCCAGCCTGAGCAGCAGTGGCATCATAAATGTTTCAGTGTGTTCTGGTTCTGTGTTAGGCTCTGTTGACAAGCCACAACTGCCCAGAGCTGCGAATGAGGAACTTCTAACAGTACCTTGAAAGTTACTGAATGGGAAAAGCACCAGCCTAAAGACCTCCAGCCCTTATCCACCCCTACCGGGGTGTTTGAATGAGCAGAGTTTGTAGGGGTGCCTTGATTTCATATGCATTCACCAGGCCACAGGAGGTGTCCGCTTGACTTCATATGAAGTCATCAGGGTTTAATGGTCTCAGATATTGAGTGTCAGTGGAATTTTCGTGAGAGATTCTATTTTTTACTAAAACGAAGAACTTTTTCGAACTGAAGTTATTCGCTTATTAGCTACATCGAACTCGCTTGGTAACAGTGAACATATTTGTGAGAATTAATTATAAATTGTCGAGGCCAGATCTCTTCCAAGACTCCCTCTCACCATCTGCTGCCCAGTCCTAGTCATCTTCGGAATAATAAGGATTTCAGGCCCGGTGGTGCCTTTGTAAAGATGTTGGCCATCATTTCATCAGTTGAACAGTACTGGAACTCGATTTCCTTGTGCTCAATGGCTTACCTGATGAAGTGTTCTTTGAAGGCAGTATGTTTGAATTTCGCTGTTACTACTGGATCAATAGCCCAATTTATTGCCCTTTGGCTGTCGGTTTGGATTGCCACAGTGGCTTGTTCGACATAAACGTGATTTATCAAATATTTCAGGTGCATGGCTTCTTTTGCAGATTCCAAGTGTGCCATGTATTCACTCTGAGTTATTGATGCGGCCACTGAGTGCTGCTTCCTTGCTTCCCAGCTTATTGCCGTACCATTGATTTGAAAACAGTAACTAGTGTACGAACGTCTACCAATACAGCTTTCCCAATTAGCATCCAACATTCCACTTGTGAAAAACAAGAGCGAGTGATAGTGACCTTTAATACTCGTTTGGCTGATGTTCAATGGTCATTTCGAAGGAATTGAATTGAGAAAGGTAGCAGACTGTACACACGATGTCAGGCCTCATTGATGTTGCCATCAGTGACCTTTTAAACTTGAATAGGTTTACTCCTTATCACCCTTATCAGTTTCACATCACATTCGTAAATATTCAGTTTTTTAAATATATTTTAATTGCTTTTTATGTGCAAATTATGCGTATTTAGAATCGATAAATAGTTGTCTTCAAATAAATATAAAAACGTTCGCCGGAAAATACATTTTTTTCGTCAAAATGTAGCATCTACGACGATCTTTCTATGGAGCACATACCTAGTTCATAATATACATGGTAGTTATTCGGTATAATGGCCTCAACTAGGTACAAACTTTTACAAGTGAACTGTTAGTATTAAACTCGGGTTCTAATGAAAGCTAAGTTCATTCGGACTAAAGGTGGAATTTTCCTGACGCGGCTGCGGCCGGCGGCTACATGGTCTTGAATACCGCTACATGACAGCCGCCGCGGCTGCGGCCGGACTGGTCGAGGGAGCAGTCTAGCCGCGCGCCTACGCGACTGGGGTATGCAGACCCGCAATGGGGTTCTCTATTTTACTGTACTCTATTACGGGTTCTCTATAGAGGGATACTCTATTTTGCCAAATTCAAAGTCACCAGAAGATAATCAGTACCAAACCAACAACGTTCTCTCCCCTCATAATTATACATCCCTCTGAAAAGAGCGACTTGTTTGTGCATTTAGAAATGTATGTACCAACCAATTGTTACTCATAATAAAAAATACTCTGCCAAACACATAGTTCCTCATCCCTGACGTTCGTGCTTGTGCATGGGCTTGAAATACCTACATTATATGGGACCATCTAGGATTTACCCCGCCTCCCTGAAAACCGATCGAATATCGAAATCGGACCAAAACTTTAGAATATAAGGCTGTTACGACAATTATTACCTCAAAGTTAGGGCGACTTTTTCTTCAGCAGAAATAGGTACTGGAACTCGTGCTGTACCATATTTCGTGAGGTCTTCTCTCACCAAAGAAACGATGTGGTGAAAAAAATTTTTTTTTTTAAATACATTTTTATTTGTGATAAAGGTGATAAATATTACTTGAAAAATGACAATGTTACGTCCCCCTATAAGAAAACTTGCGCTGGGGGTCGGAGTGCTGACTCATCCTAATTATAATTAAATTTATCATATCAACGTACGCAATGTATCTTACAAAAGATGTATATATATATATATATATATATATATATATATATATATATATATAAGTTACGTCGGGTGCCGAGAGAAAAGAGTTTTTAAAAAGCACTTTCTTTATTTGGAACCGACGGAACACAAGTTTCAATAAGGAAAACGGAACGGAGATACGTAGCGTACGAGCGGAGCAACGAGACTGACTCGAACGGTGGGGGAATCCAGCTTATATAGCCTCGGTGGGCTGATTCAGCAGAAATAAAGATAGATCAGCGGTTTTGGTACTATAACACCTCCCTCCCCAAGTGGAAAACTGCAGAGAAAATGTTTCGCGAAGTTTTCACAGATTGGAAATGATAAGTTTAATGAAATTTTAAAGTTAAGTTGAAGGGAAGTAATGATTCGTGAAATTGAAGGTTTAAGTGAAATTCAAGTTCATAGGTTGTAAATTGAAGTGTTAGGGACTCAAGTTTATTGAAGTTTTGTTAAGTTAACTCGCTCCGTGTTCCTTGTTTTGTTTAAAAAAAATTTTACAATAGTAGTTTGAGTTACAATTAACAGATTATAAAACACAGTATGACACTATAATACAATTATAGTTGTAGTTTGAGTTACAATTTATAAAACACGATTTTAACACATTAAAACACGAATTTATAAAAACGATTATAAAACATAGTATAACACATTATAAAAACATAAAATAAAGACACATAAAAAAAAACACATAAGAACATATTTAAAAAAATTATCCAAACATGGAGTATGCACACAAAAAATACATAGAAATTACATAGAAAAGTACATAGAAAAATACATAGAAAAGAAATGAGGTATCCACATTTTAATATTAGGTCAAGGGCTTTTATGTAGGTTGATTTGTTATTTTGGCTCTCCCACATTTCTGTCTATAATTTATGATGGAGTAAACGAACAGTGACAATATTAGTACGTAGAGTATTATAGTCCATAGGCTAGGCAATATGGAGGGGTACCAATTAAGACCATCTTGGTCATTGTCAAAAGGGTTTAAGTTTAAATGAAAGCTGTCTAAGTTTTTGAGGTTGATGTCGTCAAAACGCATAGACATGTGAGTGAAGTTAAGGGAATCAAATTTCGGGGTAGATATGCTTAACAAGGTGGGACTTCCCGTACTGGTAAGTTTTGATGACATTAATTTGTCGTGATAATAAACTGAGTCAGAGTTGGGGTTGACGAGATGGATACCTTGTAGGGTGAGTGTTTCTGATTTATCTGAACTTTTAATCTGTAGTTGGTCCTCTTGAGGAAAAACTACCAATAATTGGTTGGTTTCGGGGACGATAGATATGTAATTTGTTGCAATTGATATTTTCGTGAATTGACAAGTACTCGTGGAGCCATTTGACAGGATGTTACGTTCACAAAAAGCATTCGCTTGTGATAACAATTCCACATTGCAATAAAATTGCTCATTAAAAATACAACGATCGGATAGTGGAAGGATCTCATTACCATTCTTCAATAGATATTTAAATTTAGGTATTACTGTAGTGTACTCTCTGTTAACATGCCAAGGTGTAGAGTATAGATAGTACAAGTGATAATCAACATTTTTGTAAACTGGTAGAGTGAGGAAATACACAATTCTATTGCTACGAATGTTACATTGTACTCTAATTAGGGACTCGTAAGTCAGCAGATCAGTTAGATTTAGTGACAATTTTTGTAATTCGATTTCCAGAACGTGAGTACTTATGATACTAGGGTGTAAAATGCCTTGTTTACAAAAGGTAATTGATGTTTCGATTTCTGATAGCAGATTGAGGATGAGATTCATGGATGTTTGAAGATGATACATTATATCTTTGTAGATAAGTGTTTGACCATCAAATGAGTTTACGATAGCATTTATTTCCGCAAATTTATGTTTTATTTGGTCACTGTTAAATTGAATGGTTTGGAGGGTTTTGTTGTAATTGGTGATAAGTTGATTAACCACGGAATACTGTTGAGAGAACTTCGTTTGAAGGTTCTTGTTGCGCTTATCGATATCGTTAATAATGCTGTCGAATTTTTCTTCATCGTCATTATCTAGATTTCCAGTGATTGCTTTAATAACAGTTCCTAAACCATTGATCAGTCCTCGTTTCTGTCTGGTTTCTCCGTGAAGTCTTATATTTGAAATTTTTTGTTCAACGAGCATTTGTACATGTTTGAAGAATGAACAATACTCGTCGAGTTTGTCATGGAGTTTGCGAGAATTTTGGGTTAGTCGTATGAGAGAAGAATAATTGGAATTTAAATTGTCGACTTCTGTATAGATTCCAGTTAGTTCGTAATAGTGTGTTAGTACGTGTTCTGTCTCCTCTAATTTGGCAGGTCCCAGGTCGATTGGGATTATTCCTCCACTTCTATTGAGGTTCTTGACCTCTGCACAGAGGGCTGCAGTTGTAAGCAATAACCTGTAATGACGTAAGACGGAATTACTTTCTACAGTTTATTTTCTAGGACCAAAATGCTGTTTAGATTTCCAAGGTCCGTGAGGAGGGGAGTCTGGATCTGAATCTATGTCTGAGTCATCTGAGGTTTCTGAGGTTTCTGGAGTTTGTTTAGTACCTAACTTCCTAGGTCGTTTGATGTTGGAAATATGAATTTTCTTTTGGGTGTTGTGATGACGAGGAACGATGTCTGCCGTTTTCTTGTCTACGTCCAATTTTTCCAAAGTTTCCTTCCTGTATTTATTTTTTGTTTTGCTCATGAATTGCTTGTTTTTTACAAATATAGTTTCGGGGATATCTGGTATAATCTCTCTATTTTCATTAGCTTTATTGATGGCTTTTTCTTTTGTTCGAGAACTGCGATCATGAATTTCGGAATATAACCTGGCTATTCGGTCCTTGTGTTTCGAGGTGTAATCGTTCAGCATTATTCGTTCTAAATCTGCTTCGAGGGGGCTACCTGGTTCTATATGACCATAAACGACTTCAAAAGGAGTAAGAGCGGTTACTGAATGAATCGAATTGTTATACGCTATTAAGGCGTATTTTACTTTTGTGACCATGGAGTCACAGGAGAATTCGGATCGGTTATTGAAGAGTCGGATATGTTCAATTAAGGTTGAGTGGAATCTTTCTATTGCTCCGTTACTATTGGGATTTTGGCTACAAATGAAATGAATTTCTACTTTGTGAAGGTTCAGGAGTTCTTTTACTAGAGACGAATCGAATTCTGCCCCATTATCGGATATTATCATTTTCGGGATACCGTGATGGCTGAAGTAAGTCAACAGATTTTTTACGACGTCGAGACTTGAATTGCTGGTTAGGTGATATGCTTGAGCATATTTCGAGAAAGCATCAAGGATGGTAAGGAATTTGCCACCATCTAAGGTAAACTTATCTATGAGTACTATCTCGAAAGGTCGCGTGGGTGTTGGAGTTACATTAAATTTTGGTTAAATGGGTACGCGGTCGTATTTTGTAGCTAGACAGGTCTCGCAACGGTTAATAAAATTTTGGATGGTACCTTTTTGGTTCGGCCAGAAATATGTGCGTTTGATTTTTGCATATGTTTCCGTTATGCCTCTATGATTCGTTTTCCCGATATGATAATTAGATATTATGTTTTCCACTTCGTCTTCGTTAGGGACATCCTGTACGAGATCAGTGTACTTAGTCATTCTTAAAGTTGACTCTCTAAAGACGCTCATCATCACGGAAGCGAATTCTTGATAAATTTCTCCCTTATCATCATTATAGAAATACAAGGAGTATTCTATATGTGGGCGTACATATTCCTTCACAAAATCGATAACATTATTTTTGAAATTGGTTTTTGAGAGTTCTACATTTATCCGAGTTTTAGTTCCGAATGGTTTTGTTATTTTTGGAATTTTGGGATTATTCGAAACTAGTTTTATTAATATTTGATTGAGTCCATGGTTGACTATACCTTCTTTAATTGGGATGGTCAGGACTGTATTGCCTTCGGCGTTGGAGTGTATTGTATCAACGGAATCTAGTTCGGGCGCTGCCGATTCTAGGTTGACGGCGAGGGACTGATTGTCTCTATTGGTAGCGTTTTCGATACCTTCCCTAGATCGTCTATAAGTTTCCATTATTTCGTCTACGACTTCGCGAACATTCGGGTCATTGTCGAAATCTGTAATTATTTCGCGCATAGCCTCTTCGTCGCTTAGAATGTTATCTATATTTGATGTACTAGGTTGGGGACTATCGCTGTTGTTCAGTTCTATCCTAGATAGTGCATCGGCTACGTGATTAGCAGATCCAGGTTTATATTTGATAGTGAAGTCGTAGTCGCTTAATTTTAATCGCCATCTAAATAGTTTGGATGAACAATCTTTTAAACTGAAAAGCCATTGAAGGGGACGGTGATCGGTGAACAATGTGAATTTACGTCCATATAAATATGGGCGGAATGTTTTTAGGGCATAAACGATGGCTAAAAGTTCTTTTTCTATTGTTGACAGTTTTCTCTCAGAATCGCATAATGTTCGACTCGCAAAATGAATCGGTAAATCCGCTTTTTGATCATTATATTGGCTCAATACGGCTCCCACGGCTACGTCACTTGCGTCTGTAGTTACGTTAAATTCCTTGTCAAATTGGGGATATTGTAGAATTGGTGAGTTCATCAACAGGTTTTTACAGTGGTCAAAGCATTCCAAATATTCGTGACTATCATAGTTGATTTTGGAATTTTTCTTTAAGCAGGCTGTGAGGGGTTTTGTGATTTTAGCAAAGTTGGGTATGAATTTTCTATAATAACCTAAAAGTCCGAGAAACTGTTTTATTTCTTTTCTCGTCTTAGGGACAGGAAATTTTGCAATTGCCTCTACCTTATCCGGGTTTGGTTTTACTCCTTCAGCGGATACAACGTGTCCTAGAAATCCCGTTTCTTTACGCAAAAATTCTGTCTTATCTAGCTGAATTTTCAAATTTGATTTTCGTAGTCTTTTGAAGACTTCCCTAAGGCGTTCTACGTGTTCTTGCAAACTGGTACTGTAAATTAAAATGTCGTCGACATAAATCAAACATATTTCATTTTGAAGTCCTCTCAGAATATCGCTCATTAGGCGAGAGAAGGATGGAGGGGCATTCTTTAAACCGAATGGGAGTCTAAGAAATTCGTAATGTCCTGTGTCCGTTGAGAAAGCAGTTTTCGGGATTGACGATTCATCTAATTCCATTTGATGGAATCCAGAGGCCAAGTCAAGAGTACTAAAATATTGGCATCGTCCAAGTTTGTCTAGTAAGTCCGTGATGTTTGGTAGAGGGAATTTGTCTGATATCGTCCGTTCGTTTAGTTTTCTATAATCAATGACAAGTCTATATTTAGCTCGTCCAGATGCATCCATCTTTTTTGGTACTACCCATAATGGAGCATTGTAAGGGGAATTGGAAGGTCTTATTATTTTTTGTTTTAGCATGTCGTTAATCTGTCTTTTAACTTCGTCTTTGTACACGTTCGGGTATCTGTAAGGTTTGGTGTAAATCGGTATCTCGTCAGAAGTTCGTATGTGGTGCTTTACGTGATTAGTGAAAGTTAAAGGTTGATCGTCAGAATGGAATAAGTCAGAATATTCTTTTAGTAGTTTTAGAATTTCTTGTTTCTCTTCCTCATTCATATGGTCTAGACGTAGTTTAGTTAGGTCTAGCCTAGGTTTAGTTTTAATTTTTGACTGATTAGGAGCCGAAGGTTGATCAGTGGATTCGCTTTCAAGAAAAAGATTATCAAGGACAGGTTCGCCTATGATGGGTTCGTTTTGCCTAAAATCTAGAGGTTTTTCGGTCGGATTCATAACATGAACATGGGCATAAGAGTTATTCACTAGAGCTAAGCATTGGGGAATTTCTATGTCTCCTACCTTCGTTCTAGGAATGATGGCTTCGCCATTTTCTATGTTTTTCAATTTTATTTTTACTTGTTGAATGGTCCTAGCATCAATTTGATAGGATCCTACTTCCGGAATAGTATCTGAATTTTTCGCGTTAGTGTTTGTGAAAAACAATTCCAGGGTTATGTTGGGGGTTTTAAGTATTCTTTTTCTGCATTTCACATCGGCTTCAAGGAATAGTAAGAGGTCTGTTCCGATAAGCATGCTAAATTCGTCATGAAATTTAAACATGATGAACGGAAGGTTCAGTCCATATGAGTTGAATAATTCTCCGCAAGGTACTAGCGCACTTTGGTTGAACTGTGAGATGCCATGCGCCGTTCTAACTAATCCTGAGTCTGGTTGAATTTTTGAAGGGAAATATTTGTAGGCAATTTCGGGATTAATGAAACTTCTGGTAGCACCCGTATCTATTAATATTTTAAGATTGGTTTTCGGCATTATTATATACGGAAGTCTACCTTGAGGATTTGGAAAGTTTGAGAGTTCGATAATTTCGTGAGGCTCATTTCCTCTAAAAAAGGATCGGTTTGGTAACCCGTGTTGTTTTCATTGGAATTTTCCGAGAGCATATTCCCGAATTCATAACTCATCTGATCCATCTCTGGATCGTTGTATTGATGTTCATATTGAACATCCGTATTCATGAGGGTTGAATCGCAATATTGGGCGTTTTGATTATCAAAAAATGGTCCTTGAATGTTTTCTGGTGGCTCAGGATTCTCAATCATGTTGAGATTGGTGTTTTTGGTTGAAATGGACATCGGTACGACACTTTTGTTCATACTCGATCGATTTTGGGACCAATTTGGATTTTTCGCCTGATTTTGCGGATAATTTGGTTTTGTTGAATTTTGGAATTTTGAATTCGGATTTCTATTCAAACCGGGCTGATTTTGTGAGTGAGTGGGCTGTTGAACGTTTTGAGATGGATTATATTTTTGCGTGAAGCGCGGAGCGAAATTTTGTTGGGGAGCCCTCGGCTGGAATTGATAATGAGTCGGGGGCTGCGGCACGGAATGCGGTCTTGGCATCATCCGGTTTGCTGATGCAGCACCTGGCTGATTACCGTTCGTCGCCCGTGCTGGTGGCGAGCTTTGTTGAGTTGGTCTGAAGGAGGAAGATTTATCTTTGGGTTTTAAATTGAAATCATTAGTTAGCATGGATAGAGCCATGCCCAAGTTGGTTGGATTTTTGGTTCTAAGAAGGCTTCCTAACGGTTCAGAAATACCGTGCACGAATACCCTTAGAGCGTAATTTCGCATGTATTCCGATAAAATCGGAGCATGCTCACGCATATTCAGTTGAAGATACGCCACCTGTGAATGAAGAATTAGACATATACGATCATGAAAATTGAAACAATCTTCATGCGGGGATTGTTTCATTGCGCTCAATTCTGAAAGTAAAGTGTAAGTATCACGCTTATCGCTATAAGTTTGAATTAATGCCTTCCTAAGTTCTGGGTACGTATCTATTGTGTTGACATAGATTTTTTCAGCTACTGATGACCCTAGTTTAGACGTAATCACACCTAGGATCACATCGTTCTGGAAATCATCCCTATCAACATGATTATAAAACCTTAAATATATCTTGTCACATTGTTTTAGGAATTTTGCTAGTATTAAAGGTTCTCCGTTAAATTCGGGAATTAACCTATTATATTCCCTACGGAATTCTGGAGGCTGCTGGGGCGGCTGTTGAGGTTCAGGTAGAGGTGCTACCGGAATCGGATCTGGTTGGATCGGAATTCTTGGAGGTTCCTCAGGAATCGGGTTTAATGCTCTTTGCAGTAGAGCAGCTGCATTAACTGGAGGTGCTGGTCCAGGTGGAAGTGGGATATCGCCTAGGTCAATGCTTCTGTGGAGTCTGCGTAACCTACTCCAATCCCAAAAGCTGGCTAGGGGTTTTGGTTCCTTGACCTTAGGAATTTTTCAGAGTTTTGATTAAAGTTGATTAATGAAGCTCTTTGAGTAGAGTACGAGTATTTAGTAGGTACTCTGACGGTAAAATAATTATATTTGGAACCAGGGTACGGTCCTTAGAAATGATTTATTTGACCAGGGTACGGTCCTTAAAAATGATTTATTTGACCAGGGTACGGTCTTTTAAAAATTATTTATTTGACCAGGGTACGGTCTTTTAATTGAATTGACCAGGGTGCGGTCCTTTAAATTTGAGAGACCAGGGTGCGGTCTTTTAAATCTACGCTGATCGCTGGGGAGGAGGAAATACAATATTCCTTTGTATTTGCCTCAACACAACGGTATCCAGTCGATGTTTAACCTAAGACCAGGGTGCGGTCTTTTAAATCTAATTTGATCGCTGGGGAGGAGGAAATACAATATTCCTTTGTATTTACCTCAACACGACGGTATCCAGTCGATGTTTAAACTAACTGAAGAGATGTGAGCTGAACTGATGAAAAATTGTAGAATTGAAGTTACTTACAGTCTCAACATCTTCTTCAGGAGTCCGTTGTCCGTATCTCGTAGATCGTAGAAGTCCTTGCCGTATCCGTGTGCACTCCGGTTCTGTTGAGCGCGGGGTTCTTCGACACACCTTAACTGTTGAAACAGAGATTTCCGAATAGTCCGAGAAAATCCGAGAATCGGTGTGTCCTACCGACTGCGCCAGTTACGTCGGGTGCCGAGAGAAAAGAGTTTTTAAAAAGCACTTTCTTTATTTGGAACCGACGGAACACAAGTTTCAATAAGGAAAACGGAACGGAGATACGTAGCGTACGAGCGGAGCAACGAGACTGACTCGAACGGTGGGGGAATCCAGCTTATATAGCCTTGGTGGGCTGATTCAGCAGAAATAAAGATAGATCAGCGGTTTTGGTACTATAACATATATATATATATATATATATAATAACATAACCATCAAAATTTACCGGGATATCGACGAAAAACAGAAATACATTGAAAATCTACCACGGAAACGAAATTGTACTTCAATGAAATTTTTCGAATACATGAAATTCCAAAAGGCATACTTAAAGGGTTGAAATGAAATACTTTCTCAATTTATTTTTAAAAACAAGTAGCGAAACCTGTTTCCCCTTCAAGGAGGATGGCAGGAGAAGACTAAAGAGATGCAGGAGAAGATTAAAGTGATGCAGGGAAACGACGTACGATCAGACTAAGGGGGCAAAGGCTGATCGAGCAACAAGCCCCATCAGAAGAAGGTCATTTGGAAATTAGCTATCGGGTTAATACATCGACATCGTCAATTGTGATAAAGGGAGCTGTGAATGGAGTTGCCTGAGGTCTCTTAGTTGACATCGGGGCTTCAAGGACAATAGTGAATCGTAGTATTCAAGGCTTAGCAAGCACAGAAATTATTCCGATGGAAGCCTTGTGTATTAGGTCTATCTCAGGTTGAAAGTGCATGGTCAAGCAAGAGTATCACTAGATATTGGAAATGGGAGGCCACAGGACCATCAAGTGCTTGTAGCAGATATCCATGAGCCATGTGTGTTAGGTCTGGACTTCCTGGATGCTCATGATGGAATTGTACTTGTGCGTCAGAGAAAGGTTGTGCTGGGTGTGCCAAGTGTAATGAAAACGCCTTCAATGTCCCGATTGAGTTAGATCCACCTGCCGAAAACAGATTTCAGGATCTGAGAATTCCTGATAGTGAAACCACTAGTGTGGCTCGTGTGACTCAAGTTCTACCTGTGCACATGAAGAAACTGTATGAAAGCTGTGTGGCTGAATTGGATTCAGAACAACATGTGGAAGTGTTGGGACTGTTACAAGAGTACACCGATGTTTTTGCTGCAAATGAGACTGATTTGGGGCAGATCGGAGGTTGTACCCATTTGGTGGATGTTGGGTCCAGTCATCCCATACTTCAGCCACCTAGGCACCTTCCTCCACATAGGTTGGGTGAGGTGGATAAGTTAGTATCTGAAATGGAAAGGAATGGGATCATTGAGTCATCCAAAAGTCCATGGGCAAGCCCGATTGTACTTGTGAAGAAAAAGGATAGAAGTACAAGGTTCTGTGTGGACTATTGTAGGCTTAATGACATTACGAAAAAAGATTCCTATCCTCTTCCGAAGATTGACGAGCTCATCTGCGACCTGGCTGGGAGTAGTTGGTATTCCACCTTAGATCTAAAAAGCGGCTACTGGAAAATTCCAATGGCAGACAAAGACAAGGAGAAAACTGCGTTCTGCACACCACGAGGCTTGTGGCAATTTAAGGTAATGCCCTTTGGATTAACCAACGCTCCAGCCACTTTTCAGATGGCCATGGGAAACCTGTTGCATCACCTAATCCGTCAGGGGAGGGTGAAGGTTTACTTGGACGACGTTCTTGTGTATGCAAGGTCCTTTGAAGAACAGTTGGAGTGGCTACGGCAAGTTTTCCAAGAGATGAGGGTGTAAAAGGTCAAACTAAACCCCAAAAAGTGCAAGCTGTTCTCCCGCCAAGTCTCCTATTTGGGCTATAATGTTTCTAAAGATGGTATATCAGCAGAGGAGTACAAGATTGAGAAGGTAAAAAATTGGCCACAGCCAAAGGATGTGCAAGAACTCAAGTCCTTATTAGCTTTTTGTTCGTACTATCGTAATTTTTTTGAGGGTTTTGCCAAAAGAGCTGAGACGCTGTACTCCCTTCAGGAGTCCAAGGGCAATTTTATGTGGTCTCCTGAGTGTCAACAGTCCTTTGAGGATCTGAAAGCTGCGTTAACAAATCCTCCGGTATTGGGACATATTTTGCCTGAGGCAGAGTTTGTGTTGGATACAGACTGTCCACATAGAGCTATGAGGGCTGTTCTGTCCCAGATGCAACATGGGAGAGAGCGTGTTTTAGCGTATTTCAGTAGATGCTTGAGCAAGGCAGAGAGAAACTACTGCACTATACGAAAAGAACTTCTCAGCCTAATAGTTGCGCTTAAACACTTCCGTGCGTATGGTTTGGAATGTGGCCAGAAAGGCACCTATGCAGAAATATGTCACTGGTGTTCCATTTGAGCGTATGTGTATTGACATCATGGGGCCATACCCGATGACTGCCCGAGGTGACCGATACATAGGTGTAGTTGTTGACACATTCACCAAGTGGCCCAAGGTGTTACCTGTGCCAGATATATGAACAGACACAGTGGCTAGAGGGCTAGTAGACACAGTAGTGGCACGATTCGGAATTCCAAGAGAATTACATTCTGACCAGGGCCGGACCTTTGAAGTGGATGTGTTTCAGGAAGTCATGAAGATTTTGCGGATTCACAAGACACGCACTTCACCAATGAGGCCCCAGAGTGACGGTCAGGTTGAGAGGTTCAACAGAACCTTGGGAGAATCGCTGGCCAAGCATGTGGGGAATGCTCAGAGAGAATGGGACCTACAACTGTCCATTGTCCTATTGGCATTCCGTGCAGCTTGTCACAGTGCTACTGGATACAGTCCAGCGCGGATGACATTGGGAAGAGAACTGACCCTGCCAGTGCAAATCTTAGCTGGACCACCTCCTGGAGCTGAGGCCGTGACAGGGTATGGTAGGAAGCTCCAGGAAGAGATGGAAAGAGCACATCACACGGCTAGAAAGCAGCTGCAACAAGTTTCTGAAAATACCAAACGCTGGTTTATGATGGTATGATGTGCATGCAAGTAAGCCACGGTTTGAAGTGGGAGATCAGGATTGTACCACTGGCTTCGAAGAAGGGTCGACATATGTACGACACTCCAATCTAATTGGATTGGGCCCTGCGATATTGTGAACCCGCTGTCGGACGTACTGTACAGGATCAAGCCGCCAAGACGAAAGCTGCGGGTCGTCCATGCAGACACTTTGGCTCCGTTTCAGCATCTTCAAGAGGGGGAGGGTGTAGTGTAGGAGACTACAGTTGACATATGTTGGGATTGGTACTAGGAAGCAACATTTGTGTACAATTATCGTTTTGGTTGTCAATAAAAAGTTAGTCTTGTGTAAGTTTACAACAAGTTGTTTTCTGTAATTTCGCAAATCATAATAATATTGATATGATCACAAGCAGGGCTTAAGATCTCCCTCCCTCTTCTGCCATTGCACTTCTGTACGATTCCCAAGTAGGCCAGTCAATTTAGACATCAAACCTCGGAATAATTGCGCTATCTGCGATTTTTTTATATGTTGTTTGGGTTCCTACTGGTAGTGTAAATCCAAATTGGCAACCCTGAAATCGCTGTGCTCGCGGCGCTGTGGCCGAAAAACATCGATTTTTTTGCACTTATTTTGGTTTTTTGACTATAACTTCTAAACTATGGGTTTTAGCGAGTACCTTGTTCATACGTTTTTTGAACAACATTAAATTTGCTACAATTTGAAACCAAAACCAGTTCTTTATGTCAACTAGTACCTGAGATATGGCTTTCCGAAAATGATCAATTTTTTCCAAAAACTGGAATTTTGCTGCTATACTCACGTTTCCAGCTGAAATAATCTTAGGACCTCGTTATAATTAATTTTTTAGGAATTTAATTTTCTACAATTTAAGCGCTAAATGGTGCCTCTAGCTCAAGCAGTTTTCCCATAAATGGCAAAAAAAGCAGAGATTTGGGTATAATAAATTACTAATAGGTAGGTACATTTCAATGATGAATACAGAGAGTAGGGAATAACTAAATTAGAATGAAAACACTTGATCTTGAAGTACGAAGTAATACGTATATTTAAGAGGACTAAAGCACTTGAGATTTAGAGACTGACTGGGGCCTATCACGAGGCGCTGTAGGTAGTATGTTTTCCGGAGTTGGAGGGGGCTACTCTCCGGTACTACCAACCTATGAGAACGAAAACGCAATTGGTCCCCTGAAGGAGCCACACCATAGTTTTAATGTGAAATATCATGAAGCGGGTTCGTTCCATAAATAAAACAGATAATGTATTGGTGGTACTCCAAGATACGGGGGGCAGAGATGGGCAAAATGTAATTACAATTACAATCACAATTACTTGGCAATTCCTTGTAATTTGTAATTGAAACCCCACAATTACAATTACTTGTAATTGTAATTGTAATTGCAATTACAAAGCTCAGAAAAGTAATTGTAATTGCAGGTCCCAATTACAATTACATTTGGGAGCCAAGTAATTGCAATTACAATTACAATTACATGTAATTGTAATTGCTAAGTAATTAAATTCCAAATACTTACTTTGTGGAAATGGAACTAGCGAAGTGGAAATGTCCATTATTACTTTCCCAACAGGGTGGAAAATAATGTCCATTTTTACTTTCTCAGCATCTCAACAGAGTGGAAAGTAATGTACATTTTTACTTTCCAGTTCCAGTCATGCAGCATGATCGTATGAGCGAATTTTCCAAATGTATAGTAGGTATTACCTTTTTATTAAATTGAGTTGAAATTCGAGCAGTTTGTGTGCAAAGAAACTGTTAACTATTAATTTTATTGCAAAAAAACTTGTTCTAAGTATTATAGTTCAATTCAAACACAGATTTAGTATTTTTAGAATTTTTGAAGTTTTATCGATTTTTTGGCACTTTTTAATGAAATTCAAGTACAATTTTGAGCTTCAATTCTTAAATGACCTAGTTCATGGTTGACAAACTTTTTTGAGTAATATTCAGCAAAAACAAATATGAATTCAACGATTTTCAGCCGTTTTTTTTATTTTTTGTGATTTTTTTTAGTACATTTTTTGAAATTTGACCAATTTAATGTGCTCAAAAAAATGTTGTCCAACGAACTCATCCTTTCTTTTGGAATGCTTGATTTTTTGGCGCAAGAACGAAGTTTTTATCCCAATCCTATCGAGAGTTATCGTTTGGAATAACACACACACACACACACACACACATATATATATATATATATATATATATATATATATATATACATTTATTTATGTATTTATAAATAGGTATATACTGATGAGCATTTCCACAACAACAAAAAAGGTATATATATATATTCTCTGCATTTCCACAAAGTAATTGTAATTTAATTACTTTGCAATTACAATTACAATTACATGCAATTGTAATTGTAATTGCAATTACTTTGAACCGAAAAGTAATTGTAATTGCCAATCCCAATTACAATTACTTTTTGGAGGCGAGTAATTGCAACTACAATTACAAGTAATTGTAATTGCGAATGGTTGCAATTACTTTTGGTAATTGATGCTTGCAAAAGATAACTTTTCATCAATTGAGACTTTTGTTCACTTTCCTTTTAAAATTTTCACACAAATTACTTAAGTAATTGCAGATGTATTTAATTACTCATGTAATTAATTACTGCCCATCTCTGACGGGGGGGGGGGGGGGGGGCAAAAGCGCCTCGTCCCAGAGGCGAGAATTCCCTGAGGGGAAAATTTGTCCCATGACGGGAATGATTTAGAGGGAACCTAGGTGCGCCAACGTGAATTTACATTTAATACGTAGAGAAAAAGTGTGAACAAGGATGGTCTGAAAATTGGAGGTGATCAAGTTCCCCAAATGCCCGACAGCCCGATTAGAGCCAACCAGGACAAACTAAAAAAAACTCTACGACGGAATAGTAACATTCCCAAGTGGAATCAAATTACAGTAAAAAGCAAAGCAATAGGACCCAGAAAAATAATCCCACGATTTGACGGTGGAGGTCACCGTATTAGTTGGGGGATTAAATTTAACCCGGGACGGAAGTACATGAAAGTAGTACAATGAGAAAATATTTACATATGGCAAAAAGCACATAATAATAATAATAATATAATATAATAATATAATATAATATAATAATAATATAATATTATAATATAATAATATAATATATAATATAATAATATAATATTATAATAATATAATAATAATAATACAATACAACCATGGCACCTACCCATCTGGGTAGCATAATAAAAACAAAACAATACATTAGAATACAATAAATTCAAGACAAAAGTAGGTATACACAATTCATAATTTTATTTTGGAATTTTAGAGGGACTGGGTTCATAAATTTGTTCTTCTTCTGTTGGGGGAGGGGGGAGGAATTCTTCGGCTTCTGGTGGCTCATCTTCATCAGTGCCTTCGTCGAGTTCGATGGGCGCGACGATGGAGCACGACTGGGCTGAACAAATCCTGCAGAGTGCCGGTGCCGAGCAGTGTAGGCCTGCTTTTCTGCAAGAGCAAGCCCCAGTGCACCCTTTCTTACATTTACAAGAAATTATTTTTATCAGTGATTGAGGGGCTGGGGCTGCCTTGGTGGTGATTGGGAGTAAACCCTGCTCACTGGTGAACCAACCCCAATGATTCGCATTCTTGTCAACCCCCAACCACTGCTGGATCTGGTGGTATACTCGGTATGAGTGGTACATTGAAGCTTCTTGGGTGGGTGGGAGGCGAGCGAGGTTTACTTTGGCTGTGGCTGCAGATTTAACAAACAATGTGAAACGTAGAGTGTTAAGGTTTTCTCTCTCAGCATCCCCCCCATATACAGCCACGAGAATCTTTTCCCCAGATGTGGCTATCGCCTCTTGGCTTGAATCATTCGCGAGGAATATCTGCACTGCCTCAATCAAGGAGGGGTTCTTTTCAAAGATGCTGCACCATTTTTTGTTACTTTTGCCCTGTCCAAAAAGTGCAGAGGTGGTATCGCAGCCACTGATCGCGTGTAGGAATAAAATAAAGCCTCGCGGATATTCCATGTCACCGCAGTCGAATGAATTGGTGGAAAAGTGGATGCACCCAGACCCACCTCTGGCACTTTTCTGGAGATAAACATTGTTAGCAGTGGAACCTAGGCCATTGAGCAGTACCAATAAGTCCACATCCTCCCCAATCACCAGAATATTGCTGTACTCAGAGCTTTTGGAGAGAGCAGTTCTTACAATATCTGCGTCGGCATCTTCTTCAGATTGCTTTGCTTCAATGCCTTCTCCATGCAATTCATTGCAAAGCATCTGTATCAGACGGCGTTTGTTCTGCTCATTGGAAAGCAGTTTTTCTTGGGGTACCTTAATAACAGTAGATGCGTCAAATATCACTTCAGCACAGGAGAGAGCAGCATAGCGACGTAAACGCTCAGCTCTTTTTGTGCTCTTGCGAGCTGCATCCTCTGGGTACCCATCAAAAATAACTGCTACATTTCGTCCAAAACGATTCAATATGTAGGTGACATATCTTGTCACAATTGCTTTGACTGACTCGTCGCGATGCCAGACAACCTTGTGGATAAGATAGCCACCATCCACCACCGTGAATGTTCCATCCCCTGCGATGATGTTATTAGGGAGTGGAGTGAACGCTGCATAGAAGGAAGACTTTGTTCCTTTCCGACCGTAAGTTGTAAAAGAAGTCGTAAAAGAGTCGAGAACAGTAATCGTCCTTCGTAAGAAGCTGGTCGTCAGCTTGACAGAAGCGCCTGTCAAGCTGGTCGATGTTTTTGGTAAACACTCCGGTTCACATAATGCACCTTGTACGTATGATACTAGTAGGTAACTATTACTGTTCTAATTTGAACAATCACACTAAATTTGAGCGTCAACTAATCATTATCTATTATTGTTGATAAAAGTATGAACGCGCCAAAACAGTATCTATTTCTCAATTATTCCCATCATCTCATTTTCCCTTTTTTTTTTGTTTTTACCATTTTTGGGAAATCTATTAGAGCTACGGGCACCATGTTGTGCTTAAATTGAAGGTAATTAAATTTCCTACAACTTAATTTCAATGGGATTTTCTCTTAGGAAGCATCCTTAGACAATTTCAGTTTTTAAGTGAGCATAGCAGCAAAATTCCAGTTTTTGGAAAAAATTGATCATTTTTGGAAAGCCATATCTCAGGTACTAGTTGATATAAAGAACTGGTTCTGGTTTCAAATTGTAGCAAATTCAATGTTGTTCAAAAAACGTATGAATAAGCTACTCGCTAAAACCCATAGTTTAGAAGTTATAGTCAAAAAAACCAAAATAAGTGCGAAAAAATCGATGTTTTTCGGCCACAGCGCCGCGAGCACAGCGATTTCAGGGTTGCAAATTTGGATTTACACTACCAGTAGAAACCCAAACAACAATTATTCCGAGGTTTGCCTTTCTTTGTGTCTAAATTGACTGGCCTATAGTGCTTCCGGTGCTTTTGAGTACATATCAGTGGTATTACAAAACCCGGATAGCCCAATTAGAACGGATACAGAGGCGATCTTTATGTTAAGGGACTTATAAACTGCGCATCCCTTCTGACGAGATCAACTATGAACCACCACTGGAGACCTGCAATCTGCCATCACTAACCACACCAAATCACAAGGACCAAAGAAAATGGTTGGATGTCTTTCTCTTATACAAGCTGGTTAATGGACCTACTGATAGCCCATCATTCCTCGGACAAATAAACTTTTCAGCCCCCCCCCCCCCCCCCCCCCCCAACTTTATTCTTATTATACCGTACATTATCTATACCAAAGGACCCTTTCTAGAATCCCCCAATCAACTAAATGTTAGAAAACTATTCCGACTTAGATTTCTTCACAAGCCCACGATCCAGTTTTGGTGATCATGTATTTGGATAGCTCCCGTTATTTTTTATTTATTTTTCATTCTATTATTTATTTTACTTTACCTTTTTTTTTTGTAAAATTTTTTCTTTATGTTTTGTTTTGTGCTTCTATTATATTATGTAATTATTTCTGATTCGTATCATATATATAACTTTGCGCCTCCCGACCTTCCCATAAAACTGATTAAAATTGTCCAAAAAGGTTCCTATAAGTTTTTTTGTTGCGCAGAATCCGAATTTAAAGTTCATTTTGCTCTAGGAGGCCACATTTACTTCATTTGAACGTAAAGGGGTAAGTAGAAGAGATGAGAAGTGTGATGAGAAGAGGTGGATATCCACATAGTGGGATATTTCTAGACGAATACTGGATCTGTTACCTGAAGATGTGCTTGCTGGCTCATCCTTAGCAGGGAGCCAAGGGTGGGGCTGAAGTTACACAGCCGCAGGAGGTGAGTTAGAAGCGTCCAGCTCCTCCCTGATGATCACTCCAGGTTCTGCGAAGATGTTTTCATTTAATATCAACACATAAGGGATGGTTAAGATAAACATCAAAAGAATTGCATAGAATCAGCTCAAGGAAATGATTGAAGAATACAAAGCATACCATCATAGATGGAATTTTCAACAAACGAGAATTAACTAAATTCATATTAACCCATTCGCCGCGAAGCCCGCGTTTTTCCGCAAATCCTAGCAGTGCCCTGAGCGCGAGGCCCGCATTTTCCCACAAATGCTAGCAGTGCCCTGAGCGCGAGGCCTGCATTTTTCCACAAATGCTCCTGCATTCTCCTGCGATCTTCCTGAACTTTTTCAAACTATTTTTCAGTTTCTAGGGGACATACTAGATAGCACTCGACGTGTTTTAGTCCCCCCATCCCTCTCCCATCCTGAAGACTCGCTCATCCGCGATAAACCATGTTACCTGTGGAGACCACTTTTTCTCGTGATCTTTTGTCATTCTATGAGTAATACACATAAAAGTGGTGAGGATTCTTCAGAAATATTCTGAGAAAGCCTCTCGCAGTTATTTTTAGCGTCATTCCACTGAACACTTTGTTAATGTTCGGTTCTGTTCTCCTCACTTTGAGGCTTTTTCTAACACTTTTTTCTACCGTCAGTTTTTTCTCACCTTTGTTATTTATCTCGTAATTTCTATTTTTTCTTATTAGTAGTAGTGTATATAGTCCAGGTTTCAGTTTTTTCTTAGTTTACTTGTATATACAGTAGGTTTAGTTAGGTTTAGCAGTGTAAGTGTGAGTGGGTACCTACTACCTAGTGGCACTTTTCGATAAATTCTTTTGGCTCTGACCTGGCAATTTCTCTGGACTTCTTGGATAACCGAATTCAATAACAATCAAAAACAATAACAATGGTATATAGTACTATAGTGAATCAGTAATTATGTTTATGAAAAATGAAGTAATAATGAGACAAATTATGAAAACAATAAACTATTGATGAATTCGAGTTTATGAATTACGTCAAGAATAGAAGAATAGTGGAGAAACAAGAAAAACTAAAAGAGGAGGGCGAGCGTCATAGTCTCAAATATTTCTCCGCTACAAGGGGAGTTGCAGGTAAGAAAGGCTTCGCGCTCAGGGGACCAGCAGTCGGTCAGGGCTCTGCGGCGAATGGGTTAAAAGAGTAGGCTCCCAAAGGCATTTTCAAGATGAGCCATTATATACAATCACATGGGTATATAAAAAACTAATAAATGACTTTTAGGTTATCTTTATTTCATCAAAATGAGAAAGAAGAACCATTTATTAAACAATGTTCCATAAGAGTAACTTATAAGCAAACAGTTGCTGCATTATTGGATAGATCACTTATCGATGGACTCTGGCCTCCTTCCTCGATGGCTAGTTATGTGTACTAGTGTTAGTAGATAATGTATCGGAATTTGATAGATCATATCCCATGAAACAGGGCAACTACTGGCGGTAATTTCAGCCAGCATAATACTGTAAGTTCTCTAACTGGAAGTAGTATTTTGTCACCCTTTCAGAATAACCTAAAATAGATATAGGTAATTCTCATATAAAATATCTTTTTCGTGGTCTGCAAAAATAAAAAATTATAGTGCGGTCTTCGTAGAAGACTGTTTACTTAGGCAGCTCTCGCGGTCGCACTGCGTTACGGTACCATTTCAAAGAAATAGTTTGAAAAAACGCGCGAATGCGCGCTCTTTCAAACGAACTGCGGACTATTCGCACTGTTCTGTTGCATCCCTGCTCATCGTTCACCCAGACCGCCTGAGCTCGCTGACGTCACTTCGCTGTTGTACCTCAATTACGGTCCGTGCCCGTGCCTTCATTTTGCGAATTTATACAATTTCACCCTATTTTTCTTACGAAAATTCGGGAGTGCGGGCGATTCAAAGTATTGACGAGTGTATTTCTATCTGATTCGATGGAAAAATCTTCGAGAATGCGTCCGGAAAACAAGTTATCAGTGAATTCGGTTTCCCCACGCGGTGCTGAGTCCGTCGCGACGGACAAATCGAATTCTACTCAAGCCGTGATCGTAAAGTCGGCCTCAAATTCAGGTAAGAAACCGACTCTTCCACTTTTTCATCCTTTTCAGGATATAAAGTTCGGAAAAGATCGAAACAGATCACGACAATCGATTCCAGAGACGCCGACAGTTTCTAGGCTTAACCTGTCAGGGTCCTCCGACTACGACGAGGTTATGCCTAGACGTCGCAAAACGAGTTTGAGTAAACATGATCGTATATTATCGCATCTGCATGCTGATTACTACGAGAAGCCTGAAAAGGTATTAAGGAGGAAGAGACGCCGGGACTTCTCCTGTTCGTCCTCTTCTCCGTCATCATCCTACTCGGACTCGTCTATTGAAATAGCTTCGAGTCGGAACGCTTCGGGAGCCTCCTCCGAGGCCTTCGCCGGCTTTTCAGCCGTGCCTTCCCTAGTAGATGAACAATCTACCAAAAGTTCCGACCCTACCACAGTAACTAGACGTCGCAGAACGAGTTCGAGGAAATATAATCGTACATTATCGCATCTTCATGCTGATTATTACGAGAAGCCTGAGAAGGCACTAAGGTGAGAGAGACGTCGGGGTTTCTCCCGATCGCCAACCTCTCCGTCATCATACGACTCGAACTTGCAATCGTCTGGAGAAATAGCTTCGCATCGGAACGCTGTGGTAGTTGTTATCAATTATAGACTTCATCAAAACCTCCTCCGAGGCCCTTGCGAATTTTTCAATCGCACTTTCACCTGTAAAAGGTCAGTCTACTATTAAAACCTCTTCCGAGGCCTTTGCTGATTTTTTCAATCGCGCCTTCACCTGTTAAGGTCAGTCTACCACAGTTCCGAACCTACCACAGCAACTTCTTGCTGTAATTAGGATATTAATGAGACTCCACTGGTGGGCACGAGCTTCATCCGGCCCACTACGGAAGGGGGGGGGGGGGGGCGAGGCTATGCACAGTGACGTGCGACGGCCCACCGTCAAGCTGGGACAAACTTCTTTGTTCAGTGGAGAAACATAAATAATCCATCTAGTCCTATCCCAAACCGCACCCTTCGGGCGGGCCTCGGGTAGCGACCAGGATTGAGGAATTATTAAATAAAAGGGTTGATGGAAACTTGGCCAATTGGCTCCCCTTGTTTTATATGGAAACTTGGCCAAATGACTCCCCTTGTTTTATATCACCTGTCTTTTACAATCCCAAAGAGTCGGGATCGGGTTACATCATTATTAATCCCCGCAAAATAATAAATTTCTAAATGTATTACATTTTAAAATGACTGATTACCAGTGTTGTCACTTCTGACAAAAGGGGATTCTGATCGGATGATTATTAATCTTCATTATTAATCTCCGCAAATTAAATAAATTTCTAAATGTATTGCATTTTAAAATGGATGGTTACCACTGTTGTCACTTCCAAAAAAAAGGGATCCCGATCGGATGATTATTAATCTTCATTATTAATCTCCGCAAATTAAATAAATTTCTAAATGTATTGCATTATAAAATGGATGATTATCAGTGTGGTCACTCCTGACAAAGGGGATATGGGGCAAATCTGGATCTCAAGGAGGCATGCCCCGGAGCATAGAAATATTTAGGCTGTTTTCACAGACCTATCCATGGGCCTCGCATCGGCGTCGTTTGTTTTCACAAAATTCTTTTCCCAGCATAGAAATATTCTTCCCCCCGGGAGCATGGAAATATTTAGGCTGTTTTCACAGACCTGTCCATGGGCCTCGCATTGGCGTCGTTTGTTTTCACAAAATTCTTCGCCCAATGATGGCCCGTCTGAGAGATCAGAGAATAACAGCTATTAGCTATTGAGACGACAGCCCTTTTCTAGCAACGTCAGCTGAGCATTGTGTAAGGTCTATTCAGACAGCTGCATCGCTAGTCGCGCAACTAGGTTTCATAGTTCATGAACCAAAAAGCCAATTGACCCCATCCTCAACATCTATATTCCTAGGAATTGAAGTTAATTCCCTAGAAATGACGATGGGCAATTCTACCAAAAAAAAAAAAAAAAAAAAAAAAAAAAAAAAAAAAAAAAAAAAAAAAAAAAAAAAAAAAAAAAGTTTTTAGATGACTCCGTATAATAATATTTACGAACTACGAATGAACCATACGAGATTTGAATGAAGACTGCACTTTTTATTAGTTACCGAATTCCTAGGTAAACAAATCATATGAAATTAATAATGATAATAATAATAACCAAAAGATGCTACAAACACTCCCCTCCCTAATAACAATGGAAACTTGCAAACTTGGTGGGAAACCTAACAATTCTTCCTGACCTTGTCCTGTATGGTCCTGGTCGATTACTTTGCTGCTGTGGGCTTGAGGGCTGTGTAGAGTAGCTTGGAAGTGAATGTACAGGGGAGGTTGTTGGGGGTACTGACTGTGTATAGGTTTCTGTGTGAGCTTCCAGTGGCGCTGGTGTGATGTCTTTTGAGGGATTCTCGGCAGCCACAAAGGCTGGCTTAAGGCGGTCGATGGAAACCGAAATTTCCTTTCCTTTGACCAGTATCGTGAAGGTTTTATCTTTACGCCCCTTCACTTTATAAGGACCGTCATATGGAGGCTGGAGTGCAGACCTGATGGCGTCTCGTCGAAGAAAGACATGAGTGCAGGTTTGAAGTTCTTTATGAACAAACACTGCTGCTTCGGAATGCCAACGGATAGGCTGGGTGCGTAGCTGGTCCATTGTTCGCCTCAAACTCGACACAAATTCGTGGGTTGGGGACGAATCAATTTTACTATCGAAGAATTCATTTGGGAGTCTTAAGGTAGTACCATATACCAGTTCGGCTGCACTGCATCCTAGATCTTCTTTCAAGGAACAACGTATTCCAAGCACAACAAGGGGAAGCACACTAACCCAATGTTCGGTGTCATGGCACCTGATGGCTGCTTTCAGCTGTCTGTGCAGACGTTCAACCATCCCATTAGCTTTAGGGTTATACGCTGAGGTGAAGTTATGAGTTATACCCAGTATAGATGTGAGCTTTCGAAAGAGGGAACTATCAAACTGACGACCTCTGTCAGACGTTATGTGACATGGGACGCCGAATCGACTAACCCAATGGGCACAGAAAGCTTGGGCGACTGTTTCAGCTTTACAGTCCGTAAGGGGTATCACCTCAGGCCAGCGGGTGAAACGGTCAATACAGGTCAAAACGTACGTGTATCCCTGCGATGGCACTAAAGGACCAACCAAATCCACATGTACATGCGAAAAACGATCACTGGGTGGTTGAAATTCTCCCAAAGGGCTAATGGTATGTCTTTGTACTTTATTTCGCTGACAGCTATTGCATGATCGAACCCACTCTTTACAGTCTTTGGCCATAGAGGGCCAGATGAACCTTTGACTCAGCAATTTATGGGTGGCTCTATTACCGGGGTGCGACAATCTATGAACTGTATCAAATGCTTGACGTCGAAAACAAGGTGGAATATAGGGGGGGGGGGGGGGGAATATAGGTCGAATCAGCAAATTGAATGCGTTTCCACTGTAGGGAGGAATCATTTGGAAGATCTCCTCTACTCTGTTCTTCAGCCACTTTCGCGTAATCTATTGAGAAGGAGGAAATTTCTTCAATACGAGATAAGCAGTTGGCGACTACATTGTCCTTTCCTGATATATGTTGAATGTCAGTCGTGAATTGGCTAATGTAATCAAGTTGTCTGAGCTGTCTAGGTGCTGCTTTGTCAAGTTTTTGATGGAATGCATATGTAAGAGGTTTATGGTCTGTGTACAGTGTGAAAACTCTGCCTTCCAGTAAATGTTTGAAATACATAATACAATCATGAGCAGCTAGTAGCTCTCTGTCGTAGGCACTGTATTTTTGTTCAGTGGGTGATAAGGTTCGTGAAAAGAAACTGAGTGGCTGCCAAACTCCATCTACCCGCTGCTGAACACTGCCCTCTATTGCTACATTTGATGCGTCCACCATGACAGACCAGGGTACATTTGAATGGGGATGAGCCAACATCATCGCTACCTGTAGTTCTGCCTTGCATTGCTCAAATGCATTTCGCGTTTCTGGGGTCCATTGAATTTTCGAATTTTCTCTCCCCATGTGTCCTTTGAGATAGTTAGTGAGAAAGGATAGATGGCCTGCAGCTTTTGGAACAAAACGACGGTAAAAATTAAACATACCAAGAAAGCGTCTCAAGCTTTGGACATCTGTTGGCAGTTCGAATTTCTGCAAAGCCTCTACACGCTTCGGTAATGGTTTGATACCTTCAGTGCACACCATATGACCTAAAAACTCTATCTGATCTACCCCAAATTCACACTTCGCAGGGTTGATGACGACTCCAAAATCTCTGAATCGTTGGAAGAGTTCTCTGAGGTCCCTTAAATGCTCTTCCTGGGAAGAACTAGCTACCAAGCAATCATCAAGGTATGCCCTAACGTTTCTCAAACCTCTCGTCATTTCGTTGACAAACCGCTGAAAGGTCTGAGCTGCATTGCACAAACCGAAGGTCATGTAAGGAAACTCAAAAAGGCCGAAAGGAGTGATGATGGCAGTTTTCTCAATATCCTCAGGAGCCATAGGAATCTGATGGTAAGCTTTGAGTAGGTCTATCTTTGAAAATATAGTCTTACCATGGAGGTCCTGAGCCATATCCTGGATATTTGGCAGTGGGTATCGGTCAGGAACCGTAACTTTATTAAGAGCGCGGTAATCCCCACATGGCCTCCAATCTCCGGTCTTTTTAGACACCATATGCAATGGGCTTGCCCAAGGACTTTTGGAGGGACGACAAATGCCTTGAGTTACCATGTAGTCGAACTCTTTTTTGGCAATTGCATACTTTACTGCGTCAAGACGACGGTATTTAGCAGCTATAGGAGGACCTGAAGTAAGGATGTGATGGACAACGTTATGTTTGGGTTTAACTGCAGTAAACGATGGCCTCGTGATATCCTTAAACTCTGCAAGAAGTGAATGGTAAGATGAATTCGCCCCTATAGTAGTTATTACTGGCAGATTGGATCGAGACAGTCGACCAATAGCTGAGATAGAAGTGAGAGAATCGTGCAAGCATCGACGCTTCAAATCTACTAGAAGACCATAATGAGCCAGGAAGTCTGCTCCAATTATCGGTTTCGAAACGTCAGCTATGACAAATGGCCAGTGAAATGCTCGACGGAGCCCTAAATCAACTAAGAGAAGTGATGTGCCATAGGTATTTATCTCAGTGCCATTCGCTGCGTAAAGGTGGTACTTGGAAGTGCGTTTCCTGTCTGCTGCTATAGGAGGAACTACGCTAACATCAGCACCGGAATCTACAAGAAAATTTTTCTTAGAACTCTTATCTTGTATGAAAAGGCGGCTACCTAGTTGGCCTGCATCGCTCGCCGCATCTAACGATTGGCCTACTGGTTTTCCGATGGCTTAACTGACTTGAAATAACAACATGGGGGTTCACATTTGCGGGCTTTATCTCCATACCGGAAATGGAATCTGCATCGCCAGGTACCTGCTGCTACTTGGCTGTCCCTAGAGAAAAGCTTAGCTCTAGGTCGAGATCGCGATCGTGAACGTCTGGTGTTTCTAAATTGCGCAGCTTCTAGAGCATCGAATTTACGAGTTAATGCATCTATCTTATTGGCTAGATCGTCATATACTTGATTACAACTAGATCGCTCGGAACTAGATGGGCTAGGCCGATTTTGCACGGCATTTATTGATGCACATTCAGATTTAGGGTCAGAAAGTTCCATAATCTTATCAGCTAGCGGTACTAAAGTTTCTAAGCTAGCATCTGAGCTTACTGATAGAATTGCTCTCGTGGTCGCCGGAAGTTGTTGTAGCCATAAAGATTTAAGAATTGAATCGCTCACTTTGTTATTGGCTAACTCTGTCATCTCTCGCAGTAGCTGGCTGGGTCGTCGATCCCCTAGGGTCGTTTCCTTCAACAAACGCTGCAACCTCCTGTCTTCGGAGTCGGTAAACGAGTCAATGATTCTGTTTTTCAGTGTCTGATACTTGTTTTGTGCTGGCGGTGTGATGACGAGATCACTCACTTGAGACAGGATACTAGAATCGATTGCTCCTACTATACAATCAAATCGGTCTTGGTCATTGGAAATGTTCTTGATTCGAAACTGGGACTCACATTGGCCAAACCAGATCAAAACATTGGCTTTCCAAAAAGGTGGTGCGATGAAATGGATATTACGGGTAATTTCTCTGGAGTACCCTACATTGTTCTCGTTGCTTGTGGGAATATTCTGATTTTCCATATTGGAAAAAAGATCACGTCGGTGTCAACAGTTTTAGATGACTCCGAATAATAATATTTACGAACTACGAATGAACCATACGAGATTTGAATGAAGACTGCACTTTTTATTAGTTACCGAATTCCTAGGTAAACAAATCATATGAAATTAATAATGATAATAATAATAACCAAAAGATGCTACAAGTTTTTCTAAAATTTAGACGGATGGTCACAAAATCACTTAAACCAGAGAGTATGCCTACCCGAAAATTATCGGAAACAATAGGATTTCTAGTGTCCTGTACACCAGCGGTGCGATACAGCCCGCTGTACCTACGTCATTTGGAAAGGGTAAAATTAGAAGCCCTACAGCAATCGGGGGTGACTTTCGTCACCGCTGCGCTTTGTCACATCAAGCCAAACTAGAGTTACACTAGTGGCTACAGGCAATAGAGAAAGGTCCCAGTCCGATTCGTAATGACCGTTATGATATTTCTATCTGGACGGATAGCTCAGATTTGGGATGGGGGGGGGGGGGATTTCCGCCCCCCCACATCGGGTGAGCGGCTGGTGGGGAACCCAGCAAAGGGACCTACATATAAATCAAAAGAACTAAAGGCATTTGGGGAGATGCTGAACTACTTTGCGCACGATGGGTCATCACGGAATTACCCAGATTAGACCCTAGATGTTTGGAGTGTGAACTGAACCAGAGGCCATACAATTACATAATCACAACTCTGGGAACCCCCTCCATAAATTTCGGCCAGAGGAGGGATCATCCAGGGTGGAGGCATCTACTCATTCCTGGGTAAACAAGAAATTTTCTTTAATGCTTTCCCACCCCCGGCATTAATCCCAAGAGTCTTGGAAACGATAAAACATTACTATTCTGTGAAGACATTTTTCAATCGACTTCACAATCATTTACTTCATTTAATACTCATCAAGCTGCCCTGTCGTTGATTTCTCAGCATGAACTGGGGTCGGACTCTACTATCTAAAGGCATTGGAAGGCAGTCGGTCGACTACGGCCTCCAGCCAAATACGATAATACCTGGGACCCGAATTCGGTCCTACAGCCCTGGGGAAGTTACGAAGCAAAAAGCTTTATTGTTTTTTGAAGAGATTCTTCAATCGACTTCACAAACATTTAGCTCTTTTAATACTCATAGGGCCGCCCTATCACTGATTTCTCAGTATGAATTGGGCTCGGATCCTACTATCAAAAGGTACCTGAAGGCAGTCTTTCGACTACGGCCTCCAGCAGCCAAATGCGACAGTATCTGGAATCCGGACTTAGTCCTGCAGTTTTTTAACACATCTGTCGACGAATCACTGTCTTTTCTAGCGCAGAAAATAGCCATGTTGCTATTACTAGCATCAGGCCAACGTCCACAAACAATTCTAGCAATCCGCAGGTCCAATATCAATTTCGAGTTAAATGGGGTCAGGATCTTCATCCCGGCATTATTAAAAACCTCACGACCAAGAGCGACTGCACCAGCAATTTTTCTGCCCAAATTTCCAGGAAACCCGAAGCTGTGCCTCCCTTCACTGTTAAGTGATTATTTAAATGCTACAGCGAATCTGGATCACAAGGACAGCTTACTATTGACAACACGTCCCCCTGTCCAACCAGCGGCCAGGACGATGCTAAGCCGTTAGGTGTCAACAACCCTACGAAAAGCAGGAATAGATACGACTAAGTTCTCAGCCTATTCCACCCGGCATGCGTCAGTATCGGCAGCCGCTAGGAAGGGCGTATCGTTGCCAAGTATTTTCAAAGCGGCAGGGTGGACAGCACACTCTTCTATGTTTGCTACAATATACAATAAACCCCTCGAAAATCAAGGAGAGTTCGCATCCGCCATTGTTCATGGGAAAGGACGCGAATGAAAGAGGGGAGGCCACGAGTACCTTCGTACTCGCTAGCCCCAGCGAGAATCTAACCTCAACTCCTCCCTCGTGGGTGCCCACCAGATCTTCATCTGAAACATGGACACAGATACCCCTATACCTCTGAAAGGAGGGAAGGGGGGGGGGGGGGGAGAGAATCCCCCAGGAGAAATCCAACACCGACTCCTCCCTCCTGGGTGTCAACCGGATTTTCATCTGGGACATACCCCAGATACATCTATAGGAGAGGAAGGAGGGGGGGGGGGGAGGTTAGGCGCTACCCACAAGTGGCAATGGTGGGTATGGGGGAGTTGGGCGTTCCACGGGTCCCCTGCACACGAAAGTGTGCACCACAAGTGGGTAGTGAAAGCTTAGTTCTCTCCTTCTTTACTTTGGGCTGTGTGGAGCGCCCATTACCACCGCCTCCTTCTTCAAGCAGGTGAATGAAGTACTTTGAACGAGCTGCCTAAGTAAACAGTCTTCTACGAAGACCGCACTATAATTGATAACTCAACTTACCTTCGGGAAAGATTGAGTAGAATTATAGTAGGTCGGAGTAGAAGACTGTTTAATGCCCACCCAGACTAGAGCCCTCCCAGTCATTCACCTGCTGTGTTTCTGGGTCTTTGAACTGAAGTGATGACAGCGCGCTCGGTGCGGTCTGGGTGAACGATGAGCAGGGATGCAACAGAACAGTGCGAATAGTCCGTAGTTCGTTTGAAAGAGGGCGCATTCGCGCGTTTTTTCAAACTATTTCTTTGAAATGGTACCGTAATGCAGTACGACTGCGAGAGCTGCCTAAGTAAACAGTCTTCTACTCCGACCTACTATAATTCTACTCAAAGTTTCCCGAAGGTAAGTTGAGTTATCAATTATCGTATTTTATAATGTTGAATTGTTTAGAAATTTGAGTATTTTGAGTGCTACGAAATAGTTAACTATTAACTTTATGGCAATAACAGAACTCTAAATGATAATCTGCTATTCCAAAAGAGATTTTGGATTTTTAGTTATCATTGTAGTTTTTATCGATTTTTTTAAACCAATTTTTAATGAAACTCAAGTAAATTTTTCAGCACAGCGTTGTACATAAATTTTTGAATATTCTATTCTATATCTGATATCCTTTATTAGAGCAATATTATGCTAAACATATAAATGTAACAATTTCTAGCCGTTTTTAGCAAAATTTCATTGAAAATGAAGCTATTTGAATGGCTCAGAAATCATTAAAATCAACATTTTAGAAAATTTTCTCCATTGAAATCCGTTTTCAGGTACTCTAAAAACGAATTCTAGAGTGTAAGAGTTTTTCATATATATATATATATATATATATATATATATATATATATATATATATATATATATATATATATATATATATATATATATATATATATATATATATATATATATATATATATTGCTGGGGTAACCCTACCCCAACAACTGTTGGTGTTTTTATCTCTTCGGAGCTCCTTCATATCCTGACCCAAGTCAAAGTCATACGCCCCCATTGTGAAACCCGGGCACCCTCTAGTTTACTGGAGGGTGGCAGAATGACCCAAAGGCGATTAGGGGGGAGGCTCGTGTCAATGGGTCTCCCGAAACTTTGGCACGCAGGGTTCTAGGGGAGGCGCTCAGGGGAGCCCCAGGCAGGGGCGTCGGCCATCCTCTCCCTCTTCTTCATCCTCATCTTCCCATCCCTCATCCTCTTCCACGACCCTTGTAAATGCCCACCAGTGTGCCCACTGTGAGAGAGCCTTCAGCTTCAAGCGTGGCCTCAGTGCCCACGTCTGGCAGAAGCATCCTGTACAGGCCAACGCTGCAATAGATATAGAGGGAGAGCGGCCCAGGTATGCTTCTGAGGATTTGCGGCAAATGGAAGCAGAGGAGGCAGAGGCTGTGCGTAATGTGGTACAAAATAGTAATGTTTTCTTGCAAGCACGTTTTCCCATGCGCACGCTTTCTGCCATCCAATCTTTTCGCCTGAGACACCACTATGAGCAGCTTGTGCAGGATGCGATCCTGTCAAATAGCCGTGGGGCCTCTCCCACATCTCATCTCCTACAGGCCTGGGGCAACAGCCCGCCATTCAGCAATCCTCCACCGGGACCTCCGGTCTTCTTGAAGACTGATGTGTTGAGGCTCGGGGAGCAGGTAGGCCATATTGATGGTTATGAGAGTGCCTAACTGCAGGACCTGGTGAGGCGGGCTGTTGAGAGGCCAGAAGGCTTGGAGGACGAGGTTTCAGCCTATATACAGAGGATATTCCCACGGGTTGAGGAAGCAACCGTGACGGGGCATCAGGGAGCGGTTCCTCCTACTTTGGTGCTTCATGGAGGTCGCAGAGCAGCAAAACAAGTAAGGAGGCGGGAATATCAGCGGGTTCAGAAGTTGTGGAGGAAGCATCCGGCGCGTGTGGCTGCGGAGGTACTAGAGGGAGCTGGGGATGAGCAAGTTTTGCCCCCTCTCCAGGAGTTTGTGGACTATTGGGAGCCACTCTTTAGTGCTCCCAGCTACAACCCGGGTGAGCTGGTGGTACCCCCAGCTTCCACCAGGGATTCCTTGCTCGGTTTCATGTGCACGCCGGTGTTTCACGACGAGGCACATAAGTGCTGAGTCAAAAACTCTACCTCTGCTGGACCTGATGGTATTTCTGCCCGACGCTGGAACAAAGCACCAAAAACAGTTAAGCTGCTCATCCTCAACCTGCTGCTTCTATCGATAAGACCCCCGAAAGCGTTGGCTCGCGCCCGGACAATTTTCATCCCAAAAAAAGGATTAAGTGGGCCTGGAGGCTACCGCCCGATTCCTATATTGTCTGTGGTCTTCCGCCATTTCCAAGAGATTCTGGCATCTCACCTCCAAGCTGCTGGTGTCATAGGTGACGTCCAGAGAGCATTGCGGCCAGCAGAGAACCTTACAGTTCTCCAAATTGTTATTTTGCTGGCCCGTATTAAGAAACGGCTACTCCATCTTGCCGCTCTGGACGTCGCTAAGGCCGTTAGCCATTTTGCCCTGACCGATTGTCTTCGTGGCGTCGGGGCACCTACTCGTTTAATTGAGTATGTTGCTTGCCTGTACCACAAAGGCGTGAAGGTCCTCGAGGCACGAGGTGAGATGTCAGGGGATGTTGTCATTGGGCGCGGAGTACGCCAGGGGGATCCTCTGTCGCCACTGGCCACTATTGGGCATCATATTGGGTACAATCCAAATTGACTACAATGGCATACACAATTCTCACTGATTCATGCTTGTGAATTTGTCCTCCTCACTCTCTCACTTCGTCTACTGCAGGCATTATCCCTTATTTCCACACAATAATTCTGCAATAGTCTCTAGAGAATTGATATTCTCCTAACGTACACACTCCGAATTGATCACCGGAAGCTGCTCAATAATAAAACAAAAACAGCTTAAAATGTATGTGGGATCGCTGTAAATCGAAATTTCCGATAGGGATCTCAACCCGATACCTATACTAGTGTTCGTTAACATTTTATTTAAAAGTGCCAGGATTTATCCCACCGTTTGCATCCAATTTTTAATACTTTGGTTTTATATGATTTATGGAAGACATCGACTGTTGGAGTTAATTCCAGTGGAAGAGGTATTCCATAATTGTTTGTTTCACCATTAGATTTCTCCAAGGTTGTCAAAAATCAAAATAACGTACCTATTTTGATTGCTTTTTTTTCAAGATTTTGATTTCTTGGTTCAAATATTCAAAGTTTGAAAGGTTGATTCACGCTGGACGAGTATCCTGGCATTGGAAGCTCTTCCAGTAGTTAATGAATAAATTCACTAAGGTTATCATTTGTGTATAAGGTACCGGAAGCCGTGGGGCAGCGACGTATGGAGTTTCGAGTTTGTGGTCCACCTTCATTTGTTTTCGGAACAGGAGCCAATTCGTGTTAGTCCGTAAGGTTTTCGATTGTCATCAGATCAGCTGAGGATGCCTCACGGCCACGTACCGTCAGAATCGTAAAAAAAGTCCAGCCATGCAGCATGACCCCATGAGCGAATTTTTGAAGAAATCTTCGACATTTCAGTCACTATTGATCGTGTAGAGAAATTTTAGTTTATGATTTTGATAGACAAACATGGAATCAAATTATTAAAAATAATTAGGAGGTACTCATACTTTATTATTATTAAACTAATCTTGTAGATTTAAAGACTCATGGTTCTAGGATTGGTTATACAGGGATACTTCCATAAGAGTAGTTCAATCTGAATTTGGACAATGTTTCGTGCAAATATTACCGATTTTTACAACTAGCGAACGGCATTATTTCGATTTTAGACTGATTTTTCAACTTTGAAATTTTTGTAAATTTCAACCCGAAGATGTAATCCGATCATGGTGGCCAACGAACTTGAACTTTCGTTTTGTGTCCTTAACATTTTAAAATTTGTTTGAAGTTTCGAGCACAATTCTACGGACAGTTATCGTCTGGAATGACACATACATACATACATACATACATAAAAAAATGCGTTAAACTTCTGAATATGATTCAGAATAGCCTGAAACGGATTTCTGCATAAAATTTTTTCAAAAATTCACATTCTACAAATTTTGAGGCGAGAGCAATAGCTTAATTTTCTTCAAAAATTCGCTAAAAGTGTTAAACTCTAGGATTTGTTTCAGAATGTCTCAAAACGGGTTTCAATGAAGAAAATTTTGATTTTCAAACTTTTGGAGCCAATGCCATTTTCTACGAAAATTCACTAAAACGTAGAATAGTCACTATTTTATAATGTTGTTAGTTGAAATAGAGTCGTACCTTTATCGAATTGAGACAAGACAGACGCATCGAGTCGTTCCAATACAACTGAGCACGGTTTCAGTTTCCAATCTGAAAAGAATTGGAAAATATTCAATCGTGAGTTGTGCCACATAGTAAATGAGATAAAAGTGAGATGAGATCATTTTTATCATTCATTCAAACAAAAGCCGTATTGAACCTCGAATGCTATTAAACTATAATAGTCAATACCTGGAAGGGAGAAGACACATTGTATGTGAAGAGAGGAAATCATTATGGTAATATTAGCATTACATTACCAGGAAAAAAAGAAATGAGGAACAGATAAGCATGGCGTACCACCATGAGGTTTAATCAAGCAGGATCAAGTGGACATTGGTCACTAAAAGCAACTTCATACCTATCGTGTTTCAACATAACTTGAAAACATCTGAGACAAGACCAATCACTAATCAACTTCAACGTTCAACTCACGGATTTCGATTTTTGACTGATTTTTCAACTTTGAAATTTTTGAAAACTTGATACATATTCTTATAGGAAATTTTACGCTGAATCCGAATATACCACATGTTAGTATGCTGAAAAAATTATTTCGCACAACAAATCGCAAAAAACAGGCTATTTTGAAATTTTTGACTACATTTTTGAAAATTTCAACCCGAAGATGTGATCCGATCATGCTGGCCAACGAACTTGAACTTTCGTTTTGAGTCCTTAACATTTTAAAATTTGTTTGAAGTTTCTAGCACAATTCTACGGACAGTTATCGTCTGGAATGACACATACATACATACATATATACATACATGAAGTGTTGTTGTCTAGTGAATAATACATTCGAGGGTTTTTCTTGAATTGACCAAACTAGACATGTGGTTTTTATGGTTTATTTCCCGACGTTTCCACCCAGGGTCTGGGTCCTAATCATGGGATCTACAAAATACAAAGGATGAATGTGAAAAATGGGTGAACAGTATATGGCTAACAAAGCATGTCTAGTAGCATTCCATAGTGGGTAGGTATACTCTAAGTTTTACTTACAATATTTACAACAGTCGTGGACTCTTCAATGTCAACTACACTGGTTCTGAATAACTGATAAGAGATAAAAACATTGCGTCTAATTGGACATGTAAACGGCTATTAGTGATTCTAAAGGGTACTGTAACGGACATAGGTAGAACAATCTAGGTACCTACTACATTATAGCTAAAAGATACTAAATTATGAAAGGTAATATTACTAATTCAATTCGTTATATAGTTTTAATGTGAAATTGAGGTGATGAAAGGGGAAAGTTTTGATAAAATTAGCTAGGTACATTATTTTTTATTTTAGTAATTTGGAATAAACAGTTGATAAGCCTTTTATGTCTCTTTTAAAATTGATGCACTTTTCTTCGTTTTTAATCATGAATGCTACTTCTTTTACTTTGCGTTTTTCAAATGATGATTCAAGACAACAAATTTTCCAATTTTCGTCACTGACTGTGGGGTTATGTTTACTAACGGCTATGTGTTTCGCTAATGCTGTTGCATAATTGTCATTTGATGGGGTTTTACTGTTTTTCTGTAATGCTTGTATATTATCACGAGTATGCCCTTCCATTCTTTTTACTCCTAACTGCTTTGTTTCACCATAATAGAGTATATCACAATCTTGGCACTTTGTTTCGTAGACTATGTCACTGATTTCATTTTTGGAAAGGGGATCTTTTAATTTTGAAAATAGGTTTTTGTTTTGATTTTTGGTATTGTTATAAAATGTTAATTTCAAGTCACTACTGTAGGATTTTAATTTTTTCTTTATTTGATCTGAGACTGATCCTATATATCTGAGTGAAGCAAATTTGGGGTTGGTATTGGTATTGGTATTAGTGGTGGCATTATTGGTTGCATTTGATACTACAGAAGTATTAGTTGGTAAAGAATTGAGATCAAGGTTTGTGTCTGAGGATTTTTTATTTCTGTTGTTGTTGGATGTAATGTAAATTAATTTCTTAATTAACTTTATTGGATAATGATTAGCTAGTAAGATAGTTTTTGTTTCATTTATGATTCTATTGTGGAATTGGGGGGCAGCAAGGTCTAGTCTTCTTTTTAGAAGGTTTTTTGCAGTATTAAATTTGTACTGGAATGGTTGGTGGGACATGAAATTAATGATACGACCTGAATATGTAGGTTTATGATAATAATCTGTAATGATAGAGCCATCTTGTTGTTTAATGATTTTTATATCTAGAAATGGTATGCTGTTTTGCTGTTCTAATTCTAATGTGAATTTCATATGGGGATGACAGATTAAATTAAATTCTTGTAGTAGAGGTGCTATGATATCCTCATGTACAATGAGAGCAGAATCGTCAACAAATTTCTTGGCCCATATAATCTGGTTTTTATATTTGTTAATTATAATTTCAAAAAAGTGGTCTAAAACGAGGTCAGCAATTATTGGACTGATGGGGGAGCCTTGAGGAACACCTTTGATTTGTTTATAATATTGATCTTGATAACGAAAGTAGTTACTTCCCAAGACAAAATTTAGGATTTCTTGAAAATTTGTGTAGCTTAATTTGGGATTTCTAATATGAATATTAGGCCAGTGATTTTTAATTACGTCTTGAATTAAGGTGATAGGAATAGTTGTAAATAAGGATACTGCGTCCATGGATATAAGCTTGTAATTTGGGGGTATTTTAACATCATTCAGTGATTTTTTGGTTTCAAATGAGTTTTTTGTATTATATTTCTCTGTATCTATGCATGGTTTTAGGATTTCTATGAGAAATTTGGATAAATTGTAGTTGGGACTGTTTATAGTGCTTACTATTGGTCTCAATTGTTTTGGGTCATTTTTCTTATGTACTTTGGGGAGGGCATAAATTCGGGGGGCGATACATTTATGAGATACAATTCTAGCTCTAGTTATTTTGTCTATGGTTTTATTATTACATAAATTGTATACTATGGAGTTTGCTTTTCTTTCAAGTGATTTTGTAGGGTCTTTATCTATTGGTTGGTAAGAAGATGTATCTTGTAACATGCTGTGTAGTCTATTATGGTAATCATCTTTGTCAATTAAAACAGTGACAGCGCCTTTATCTGCTCTAAGAATGAATATATTGGGATTTTGTTGAAGGAACAATTTGGTCTTATCATATTCATGTTTAGCTATGAGTGACTGATCATTTTTATTCTTGTTCAATTTGGAATTCTTATTGTTATTGTTAGCGAGAATGTTGACAATGTCACACCTAGCTTCTTTCTTTTTGACATTTCATGTCTTTGCTATGGCACACAACCAAATTTTCGTTATGTCACGTTACGTTACGTAACGAAATATGCTCAATTTCTGATGATTTCCGCTTACAACCGAGTGGTTGCTAGGGAAATGGTACTTCGTCGTTTTTCATCCCACAAAATTCGTTGACCATTCGTTCGAAAGCTCTCGATTTATCCAACAATATTATGTTAACTACTGCGAAGTGCGTGTCCAACAAACTGAGTTATGAGCATGGTTATATAAATAATTGTTTACACACAGGTGATCATTCTCAATAATTGATATTGTGAACATGATTGCAACCGCTTGTTAATTTCTGATGATTTCATTGAGCTTGTGTTTCGATGATTTGATTCATAGCAGGTGATCCGAATATTACGAAAACGGTTTGATTTGTGAAGCGGAGGTTAAATAATTTTAATAGGTAATTTCTATACTTTACACTCTAGGAAGCTGTAATTTCGTTTGTAGCCTCTTTAGGACATTTACTTGACGATGCTCAGGGTCCGGATCAGATGTGTGGCTCTTAAAGCTAATTTCTATGCTTTACACTCTAGGAAGCTGTAATTTCGTATGTAGCCTCTTTAGGACATTTACTTGACGATGCTCAGGGTCCGGATCAGATGTGTGGCTCTTAAAGCTAATTTCTATGCTTTACACTCTAGGAAGCTGTAATTTCGTATGTAGCCTCTTTAGGACATTTACTTGACGATGTCCAGGGTCCGGATCAGATGAGTGGCTTTTAAAGCTAATTTCTATACTTTACACTCTAGGAAGCTGTAATTTCGTATGTAGCCTCTTTAGGACATTTACTTGACGATGCCCAGGGTCCGGATCAGCTGAGTGGATCTTAGAGCTTGCATACGAGTCTGCAACACATAAGAGTCTGCACCAAAAGACATGAAATGTCCCAATGTGTTGCAGACTCGTATGCAAGCGTTTTGATTCTTTTGATTTTGTTATTTATAAAAATGTTTTTTTTTCTCGTGAGACGAAGGTTTTGTCTTCATTTATGTCCAAAAGGGTTACTATATTTTCTACATCTGCAATCATGTCAATCGTTGGAATATTGTGAGTTGGATGACAGAATTTTTCTCCTAAACTAAGAACCTTTTCGACTTCTACGGGTATTACAGTATCAGTAAGGTTAACTAGCCATTTCTTTCTAAGTTCGTTTACAACATTGTTGTAAATCCTAAATTTTGTCTTGGGAAGTAACTACTTTCGTTATCAAGATCAATATTATAAACAAATCAAAGGTGTTCCTCAAGGCTCCCCCATCAGTCCAATAATTGCTGACCTCGTTTTAGACCACTTTTTTGAAATTATAATTAACAAATATAAAAACCAGATTATATGGGCCAAGAAATTTGTTGACGATTCTGCTCTCATTGTACATGAGGATATCATAGCACCTCTACTACAAGAATTTAATTTAATCTGTCATCCCCATATGAAATTCACATTAGAATTAGAACAGCAAAACAGCATACCATTTCTAGATATAAAAATCATTAAACAACAAGATGGCTCTATCATTACAGATTATTATCATAAACCTACATATTCAGGTCGTATCATTAATTTCATGTCCCACCAACCATTCCAGTACAAATTTAATACTGCAAAAAACCTTCTAAAAAGAAGACTAGACCTTGCTGCCCCCCAATTCCACAATAGAATCATAAATGAAACAAAAACTATCTTACTAGCTAATCATTATCCAATAAAGTTAATTAAGAAATTAATTTACATTACATCCAACAACAACAGAAATAAAAAATCCTCAGACACAAACCTTGATCTCAATTCTTTACCAACTAATACTTCTGTAGTATCAAATGCAACCAATAATGCCACCACTAATACCAATACCAATCCCAACCCCAAATTTGCTTCACTCAGATATATAGGATCAGTCTCAGATCAAATAAAGAAAAAATTAAAATCCTACAGTAGTGACTTGAAATTAACATTTTATAACAATACCAAAAATCAAAACAAAAACCTATTTTCAAAATTAAAAGATCCCCTTTCCAAAAATGAAATCAGTGACATAGTCTACGAAATAAAGTGCCAAGATTGTGATATACTCTATTATGGTGAAACAAAGCAGTTAGGAGTAAAAAGAATGGAAGGGCATACTCGTGATAATATACAAGCATTACAGAAAAACAGTAAAACCCCATCAAATGACAATTATGCAACAGCATTAGCGAAACACATAGCCGTTAGTAAACATAACCCCACAGTCAGTGACGAAAATTGGAAAATTTGTTGTCTTGAATCATCATTTGAAAAACGCAAAGTAAAAGAAGTAGCATTCATGATTAAAAACGAAGAAAAGTGCATCAATTTTAAAAGAGACATAAAAGGCTTATCAACTGTTTATTCCAAATTACTAAAATAAAAAATAATGTACCTAGCTAATTTTATCAAAACTTTCCCCTTTCATCACCTCAATTTCACATTAAAACTATATAACGAATTGAATTAGTAATATTACCTTTCATAATTTAGTATCTTTTAGCTATAATGTAGTAGGTACCTAGATTGTTCTACCTATGTCCGTTACAGTACCCTTTAGAATCACTAATAGCCGTTTACATGTCCAATTAGACGCAATGTTTTTATCTCTTATCAGTTATTCAGAACCAGTGTAGTTGACATTGAAGAGTCCACGACTGTTGTAAATATTGTAAGTAAAACTTAGAGTATACCTACCCACTATGGAATGCTACTAGACATGCTTTGTTAGCCATATACTGTTCACCCATTTTTCACATTCATCCTTTGTATTTTGTAGATCCCATGATTAGGACCCAGACCCTGGGTGGAAACGTCGGGAAATAAACCATAAAAACCACATGTCTAGTTTGGTCAATTCAAGAGAAAAACCCTCGAATATATACATACATATATACATACATTAAAAAATGCGTTAAACTTCAGAATATGATTCAGAATAGTCTGAAACGGATTTCTGCATAAAATTTTTTCAAAAATTCACATTCTACAAATTTTGAGGCGAGAGCAATAGCTTAATTTTCTTCAAAAATTCGCTAAAACATCACGCAACCTATAAACAAGGTAGGTGTTGTTAGTATGATTGTATATACTAGCAATGTTATCACCACGACGATGTGAATTCATATTCGTGGAAGAATTGGGCATCGTCGAGACTATGTTACAGCAAATTCAGTAATTTTGGGTCAATAATTATTGTATGTTTTCTAATTGTTATTTTATTTAAAGCAATAAAAAACATTGAAATTACTGAAATATTTTCAATGCTCATAGCTTTTCTCTCATAAGAGAGAAAGTACGAGCGGCCTATCAGCGTCTGATAAGTTGCTTCGTCTGAAGGGAGCATTCACACGGCGGTCAACTTAGTGCCAAGGGCAGGCAACTTAGTGTAATCAACTAAACCGCCTCGTGTGAAGCCGGCCTTACTACGAGTATAACCAAGATTAACTTCTCAACCAAGTGACAACAAGACAAGCGGCATTGTTTACTATATCCGTTTATAACATAAATGTATATGAAACTACGACATGAATAGACGAACAAGTACGAAAAAAATGCGTGATAAATCGAGAGCTTTCCAACAAGTGGAGAACGATTTCTGTCCGTTGAAAACTTAAGAAGTTTCATTTCCCCAGCAACCGCTTGGTTGTACATGAAAATCAAAAGAAAAAATGGAGTGGGGGGCGGGGGGCATAACGTCATTTTTAGGGATCGAGATTAGGATTACGGTTGTGTTGAAGAACTGAGGTTTTCGAGGGGTACTTTGGGAATTACGCACAAATTCGAGTTGATATACTAGAAGAAATGCTAGTAAAAAGTGGAACAATTCACACAAAATACGGAGAAAAAAAGTATAAAAACAGAAAATGACGACAGGTCCTGAAAGAATTAGTTAAATTCCCCCGTTATCATCAGGCTATGGTACCTATTGCTCGACGTAGAACCAAAAATGTTGGGAAAAATGAGATGTCTTGGGCCGAGGGGAAGGGAGGGGAAAGTTTCGAACCGTTGGGGAAAACGACGTCATTTTTTGGGGATCGAGATTAGGATTACGGTCGTATTGAAGAACTGAGGTTTTCGGGGGGTACGTTGGGAGTGACGTACAAAGTCGAGTTGATATACTAGTAGAAATTCTAGTAAAAAGTGGAACAATTCACACAAAATTATGAACAAAACCAGAAAATGACGACAGGTACCAGAATCTGTTAAAATCCCCTAATATCATCAGGGAATAGTACCTATTGCTCAACGTAGAACCAAGAAATGTAGGGAGAAAACAAGATGTCTTGGGCGGAGGGGAAGGGAAGGGGAAAGTTTCACACCGCTGGGGAAAAATGACGTAATTTGAAGACTGCTTCCGAACAAGCGTGTATGTTACAATTTTTCGAAAATAAGCTCAAAGTGTCAATATGCTCTTCAAGGGTCTCCTCCATCGATTTCCAAAACAAAATACACCATTATATCACCTGATTCAACATTATAGTAAACCAGATGACGAAAAAAAACGAAAATTAGTTACCTGGGAAATGAATGAATTACACAAAAACACTTAGGGCCAGGCGGGGCAAGTGCGTCTCATTGTTTTATTTCGCTATGAGGCCACTTTATTTTAATAAGTTTCTTAGCAAATGATAGAAGAGGTGTTTATTATCACCTGATAAAAATGTTAACCTCCTAAGTGAACAAATAAGCGTAATACCATTTTCCGCGAAGCCTTCGTCCAATATCAGAGTGTGAGTCTGAGGGAGGTACAGTTTTCAATGGTTTTCTTGTCTAAACCCCTTCCTTTCCTGTTTATTCCACTATTTATCTTTCAAACTTTTGTCTCTGTATGAACTGCGCACTTGATAACTTTAAGGCTACAAAAATTGCTGCAATAAATTATAAAACGTTCTGCCCCTCTTTTTTCACGGTGGGGCAAGTACGTTTTCAAGTAAGGGGCAAGTGCATTTCATTGAAAATCACATGAAATTACAAGGAAAAATAAGAAAATCAAAGTCTTGAAGCCTAGTTCCATCCAGAACCTCTTCCTAAACCCCCACACACAACCGCACGGTTCTCCCAAACCTCAGCCCTATCTTATTCTGCACAACTCTAGAGTCTTCAAATTCTCCCTCACGCAAATCTCATTCCCCTACCGACAGCGAACCAGAGGACAGCCAACAAGTGGATGAGTTTATTGACCATTTTATCAACTCAGGAATTCATGTTGAGTTGCTAAAAATTATCTATTTTGTTCACATAAAAATCTACTTGAAACGTAAAACTACCAAGTTTGAAGGGTGTTCAAAAACCTGCCCGCTACATCAACAAAATTAGTTGGTAATGAGGCATTTGAAAAGAAAAACTACTATTATTTACTTCACCAGTATCCGAGTAATTCTGAGGTGCCCCAATATTGTTACAATTACAGGAAGGTTAAGCTGGTGTCGTGTGCCTTTAGGTCCCCAAACGGGTGAAGTTAAAAGAGCCATTCTAACGTACGACGTTGCTAACGTCCCCTCAAGGTCACGTGCTCTTGGGTACGTTAGGGTGAAGTTAAGGGCACATTAGTGGTCACCAAAAACTCTCTAATGTAGCCATGCTGCTGCTGCAATACACACAAGTTTTCGGGATGCTTACGGCAAGAATATTGCCGCAAGGGAGCTGCTTATCATTTCGATTTTCAACGATTTGATTTACGAAGTGGACCACGAACACCCTCATTTTGGTTTATTATTTCCAATAATAAGCCTATGTGATCGTGTAGCAAAAAATTTTTATAACCCCCCCTCAAACTTTGTCACTTTACGTTTCAAGGTGCGTAGAATCAAAATTTGAAATGTCCGTCCGCCGTTCGCCGTCCGGGCCATAAAAGGCCTAAGAAATGACTTAAAAAACCCGTTCTTTCGCACATAGACTCCATTTGGGGTCTAGTTGGTCCTAACGTTTAATCATCCCGATCGCTTTACTCGCATAGATGCTATGGGCCAAAAACGGGCGAAAAAGTGTCTTTTTCGACGCGCGCACGCCTGGCACGCTTGGCAGGGGGTCACAGTGGGTGGAGAGGGGGGTGAGCGGGGGGTGGAGTGAGAGGAGGCGCCGGCGCCGCGGCACCTTGTGGTGGGTACGGCGCCGGCGTTCCTTCGAGGCATGAATATGTTTTTTTCAAGGTCATATTTGTGTGTTAATACCAAAGCTTTTCCTACGCATATTTAATAACACATCCTCTCGACTTTTCGTACGTACTTAGATAATGATATTATTAAGGCAATAACTATTTGAATAGATAGGAGCTCAAATCGAGAAATATAAACATGCGTATATTTTTATAGAAGTATAGGTTGTGGCAACTCTAAGTAGGACACGCCGAGGAGTCTGGACGGGCCTTATGACGTACGCTAGCCAACTAAAACTACGATCATACTCAATTGAAAAAATAATAAACCTTTGTGAAATAATTTGCAGCGTTTTTATAACGATGTACTGGGAAACCACCGTAATGCGCACCCAGCTATTTTCAGTGATTTCAGCGAATTTTTGAAGAAAATTAAGCTATTGCTCTCGCCTCAAAATTTGTAGAATGTGAATTTTTGAAAAAAGTTTATGCAGAAATCCGTTTCAGGCTATTCTGAATCATATTCTGAAGTTTAACGCATTTATTTATGTATGTAAATATGAATATATGTATGTATGTATGTATGTGTCATTCCAGACGATAACTTTATTTGAGTAATATTCTGCTAAAAAAAATAAAAATAATAATAACATCGATGTTTAGCCTTTTAGAGAATTTTTGAAGAAAATTAAGCTATTGCTCTCGCCTCAAAATTTGTAGAATGTGAATTTTTGAAAAAATTTTATACAGAAATCCGTTTCAGGCTATTCTGAATCATATTCTGAAGTTTAACGCATTTTTTTATGTATGTATATATGTATGTATGTGTCATTTCAGACAATAACTGTCCGTAGAATTGTGCTAGAAACTTCAAACAAATTTTAAAATGTTAAGGACACAAAACGAAAGTTCAAGTTCGTTGGCCAGCATGGTCGGATTACATCTTCGGGTTGAAATTTTCAAAAATGTAGTCAAAAATGTCAAAATAGCCTGTTTTTTGCGATTTGTTGTGCGAAATAATTTTTTCAGCATACTAACATGTGGTATATTCGGAATCAGCGTAGAATTTCCTATAAGAATATATACCAAGTTTTCAAAAAATTCAAAGTTGAAAAATCAGTCAAAAATCTAAATAATGCCGTTCGCTAGTTGTAAAAATCGGTAATATTTGCATGAAACATTTTCCAAATTCAGATTGAACTACTCTTATGGAAGTATCCCTGTATAACCAATCCTAGAACCATGCTGTTTAAAACGTAGGTAGTAGGTGCTTGTTAAAAAAAGAAAAAAAAAAAAATGTAATCACAACTGATGACTTTACTCCGTGAAATATTCCGTCCTCCGATTCTCTCGGTCGCTCCCTTTAATGTTTTACGCTCAACTGTTTTAGGACTTGATGTAGCTTTAATACTGACTGTGGCTTAGAAAATATCAGCCATGAAATTATGAAGAAGTTCTATTTATGTACGTACTAGCACGCAGACCCAAGGCCTCGCTCCGCTCGACCGTCAGTAACGTCAATCTCAAGGTTGAAATCTACAAGATTAGTTTAATAATAATAAAGTATAAGTACCTCCTAATTATTTTTAATAATTTGATTCCATGTTTGTCTATCAAAATCATTAACTAAAATTTCTCTACACGATCAATAGCGACTGAAATGTCGAAGATTTCTTCAAAAATTCGCTCATGGGGTCATGCTGCATGACTGGACTTTTTTCGTTTTAGCGAATTTTCTTAGAAAATAATGCTATTGCAATGGCTCCAAAAATTTTAAAATAAAAATTTTCAAAAATTTTCTTCATCGAAATCTGTTTTGAGGTATTCTGAAATGATTCCTGGATTTTAACGTTTTTTATATGTAACTTGAATGTCTTTTGTACTGTAAGTATTGTACCTAATGTACTGTAGTGTATACAAATTAGTTCTACAAGTTTGAGAGTCAACACACAAGTAAGTTTATTATAAATAATTATTCAAAACTAACGCCGCTACCTTGGTAACAGCAGATGATAGTAAAATGTTTATAACTGAATAATAATTCTGGCGAGTCCAACACTACATCTCCCTTTCTATGGTCATTAGTTAATTTTCATTGGTTTGAATATCTTTCAGGTGGCCTTGTATTTCTTCTGCTTCTTCTCACAGTCTGCCATGACCCACCTTCGTCGTCTCCAATACTCGTGCTTCCATCTGTTCTGGATGGCTCATTTTGCTTGGTCTCTCCAGTTTGTTCCTTATTCCCTTCAGACAAGAGAACCAGGTGCCATCGGTTTCTTCAGAGTTGAGAACCATTATCCAGAATAACGTGATAAGACCGAGGATAGGGTGATTTCGCAAGAATCGTACCTCTTCTTTTAATATCTTTCACCCAGACCTTATCACCTATGGCCAGGTCTTTCAACTCTTTTACTCCTTTTCTTTGATCAAAGTTTCTTTTTGTTCTATCTCTAATCTTCCTATCTTCTTCTTTAAACTTCTGAATTTCCTCCTCACTGACTTTTTCAAAATCCTTCAATGATGGCAGAGTCGTCCTTAGCTTTCTTCCGTAAAGCAATTCTGCTGGAGACAAGCCTGATTCTAATTTTGAAGTTCTGTATGCCAACAGTCCGAGGTTTGGGTCATTGTTTTTCAATAAAATTCTCTTAGCAATTGACACGGCCTTTTCTGCTTCCCCATTAGATTGTGGAAAATGGGGGCTGCTTGTAACTGGTTTAAACCCATAAACCTTGGAAAATTGTAAATATTCTTCAGACGTGAATTGTGTTCCTCCATCAGTGCGAACCTGTAAAGGGACTCCATGCCTCGCAAATATACTTTTCATTTTCCCAATAACAGCATAAGATGTCAGTGATGTAAGATGGACCAGCTCTATGAAACGAGAGAAATAATCTTGCACAACAAGGTACCACTTTTCATTACACTTCATTAAATCTGCTCCGAGAAAACACCATGGTTCCTTTGGGAGTTGTGTGGGGAGTAAAGGCTCATGTCTATTCACTCTATGTTCCAGGCAAATCACACAATTTTCCACTACACTTCTCACATCTGTTGAGCATCCTGGCCACCAAACCGACTCTTGTGCTCGATGTCTACATTTAACAATTCCTAGATGACCCTGATGCAATTTCATCAAAATTTCACTTCTCATAGATTTGGGAATAAAAATTCTTCGTCCTTTCACTACTAAACCTTCTTCTAAAACTAGATCGTGCCTGTATTTCCAGAAAACGGAGGTTTTGTTCCACTTGTTATCTACGATGGATTTCTTCAGTGTTTGGCATTCTACATCAGCTTCCTGAGCGGCTCTAATACCTTGCAAGCGCTGGTCTGAACATGGTAATGCCTCCATTATACTATGCACGAAAGCCGTTTCATCAAACTCAGCATTGAACTCTAACTCTTGAGTAGAATGTCCTCCAGAACCTGGTGATCGGGATAAGCAGTCCGCTGTGTAATTTTGTTTTCCAGGTAAGTATACTATCTCGTAGTCGAAAATTTGTAATCTCATACGAAATCGTTGGAGTCTGGCAGAGAGATCCGATATGGGTTTTGTCCCCAGTACTTCTATCAACGGTTTGTGGTCTGTATAGAGCTGAAATCTTCTACCTAGAATAAGATGAGAAAACTTTTCACAGGCCCACGTTAAACTCAACCCTTCTTTCTCAATCTGGGCATAACGGCTTTCTGTCGGGGTCATGCTTCTAGAAGCAAAAGCCACTGGCCTCCAATTGTTGCCCTCTAACTGCTCAATAACAGCCCCAAGGCCATACGATGAAGCATCGGCCGTTACCCTAGTATCTGCTTCTGTCCTGTAGCCTGCTAAGACGACATCACTCTTTGCAGCTTCTTTCAAGTTTTTAAATGCCTTGACTTGAGGTTCTTCCCACACCCAGTCACTATCTTTTTTTAGCAGAGATCTGAGTGGTGCAGTTATGTCAACCAAATTTGGGACAAATTTCATCAACTGGTTTACCATGCCCAGGAACTGTCGCAACTCAGATACATTGTTGGGTGGTTTCATTTCCGAAATGGCTTTGGTTTTATCTGGATCTGGTTTCAAGCCTTTGTCGGTTATCAAGTGCCCGAGGAAAATCACACTTTTTATTCCAAAAGCACATTTAGCCCTATTGAGGGTTACGCCATTATCCTCCAGCCTTCTCAAAACATGAGCTAACCGTTCATCATGCTCTTTTTCTGACCTGCCAACGACTAAAATATCATCTGCATGATTAACTACTCCCTGTAAATCTGCTAACAGCTGACTAATTCGTTTTTGATAGGCCTCAGGCCCCGAGCACACTCCAAAAGGTAAACGCTTGAAGAAGAAACGTCCGAATGGGGATATGAAGGTGGTCAATTTGTAACAACATTCATGTAAAGGAATCTGCCAGAAACCATTAGCGCAATCCAGTTTACTGAAGTAAGCTCCCCCTTCTAATTTTGCTAAGGATTCTTCGACCGATGGAAGCTGGAGCTGTTCCCTTTTTACAAATTGATTTAGTTTGGTGTAGTCGACACACAGCCTTATTCTTCCCCCCTTTTTGGGTACAACTACTATTGGTGCACACCAATCTGTGGGTTCAGTGATTGGTTCAATGATCCCTCCACTAACCATTTTATCAAGCTCATCTTTAACTTGTTTATGCAGTGAAACTGCAACCCGGCGTGGGGACATCACTGCGTATGGTCTGGCATCATCGCACAACACAATTTTGTACGGCTGCTTCATAGTACCCATTCCTGAAAAAACGTTTGGGTACAATTTCGAAACACTTTTCTCATCAATTAGATTTACATTAAATGAGAGAAGTTCTAGTTTCAACAGAGCGTTCCGGCTCAAGAGAGGGGTTGCCTGACTGGGTAATACATATATTTCCTCCATCAGTTGTTTATCCTTGTATCGAATTTCCACTGAGCTCACACCATCTACCTCCAATTTCGTTTGACCTGGTCCAAACAGTATCTTTGGTGTAGTTTGGATTTTTAAGCCAATGGTGTCTGCCATTTGCCTTCCCATCACAGAGACATCAGCCCCAGAATCCATTTTAAATTGCACTTTTTGACCATTGATGGCCACTAGAACAGTAGGGCAGGAATGGGGGTTTAATGACAGTTCATCCAAATAATTTGAATCATTTTCATCAATTTGGATTTCCTTCACGCTACTTTTCCCGGGACACAAAGAAGCATAGTGTCCTAGAAATTTACATTTCAGACATCGCTCATTGTAGGCTGAACACTGCCGAGGTCCATGAATTTTCCCGCATTTCCGGCATTTGAATGTTTTCTTGGAATTACGGTTTGATGAACTCTTTGTCCCAACAGCATCAACTTCCTCGTTTGAGCGTGTTTCATGGACCTTTTCTCTAACGATGGACTGATGTTTGGCTACAGCTTCAGACTGGCGTGCCTTATTTATGGCTTTTTCGAGGGTGAGAGTTTCGTCCAACTGAAGTTTTTCAGATAAATTGGCATTACTCACTCCAATAACTATCAAATCTCTAATTAAACTTTCTTTAAGCGTTCCCAATTCGCAGTTCTCCGCCAGCTTATGCAAATCATTAATAAATCCATCAACTGGCTCTCCTACTTCCTGTCGTCGCTTAAGAAATTTAGCTCTTTCATAGACGATATTTTTTTTTACTGACAAGTATTTATTGAAATGATCAATCACCACCTCATACTCTAAAACGTCTTCATTTTCAATATCAAAAGTTCGGTAAATATTCTCCCCTTCTTGCCCCAAGGTGTATAGAAGCATGCTGACCTGTTGAAGGTGTGGTTTTAGGTATAATTCGGAAGCTAAACGATACCTTTCAAACCTACTAATCCAACGATTCCAATTTTCAGGATATTTGAAATCAAAATTTTCTGGGGGAGGCACACTAACAACACTTCCATGATATTGTCCGGCAAATGTACGAAGGGGCTACGTTCAAGACGGCGAGAAGCACTAGAGAACTGATTCCTCTCATTTGAACAAGTTTTGAATGATTGAACAGGCTGCCGAGAAGGTGACCTATCAGGTGTAACATTGGGCGTAGAATTTCGATCCCTTTCGGGTGAACGGCCTGTGCTTTTCTGCTGTTGCCCCTCCTCGTACATTGCCATCAAATCCAAAGCTTTCAAAGCATCAGTCAGAGCTTTTCTTACCTTATTTCTCGTTAGCGGACCCGCTTCTGCCGCTGATTGATCTTCTGCGGGAGACTCTTTCTTCTTACTTTTATTCTTACTACGTCTCGACATGTCTTATAGGTTCTTGAACACAACCTGACACCATGTACTGTAACTATTGTACCTAAAGTACTGTAGTGTATACAAATAAGTTCTACAAGTTTGAGAGTCAACACACAAGTAAGTTTATTATAAATAATTATTCAAAACTAACGCCGCTACCTTGGTAACAGCAGATGATAGTAAAATGTTTATAACTGAATAATAATTCTGGCGAGTCCAACACCACATCTTTTAATCGGGAATTAGTTTTTAAAAAACGATCGTTTAATTCCCAAATACAATTTATTAAAAGAATGTAAGAAACACACACGACTATGTACAGAGAAGGAACGTACCGCACGAGAGATTGCCCAACAATGACTGCCCCGAGCTTCGGGAGGTTTGAAGCGAGGTGCTTCCACTAGGAGGGGAGAACTGCTGAAGGCATTAGTTTTATTATTTTTCCTCCCTATGTTAGAGGATCACATAATTCCTCCCTCCTTAAGCTGAAAATTTAGAAAATTAAAAATAAACTAAATTTTCACAAGAAAAGACTTGAATAAATAGCAAGGCCTTCATGTTCTCGTTGCGGTTAGCTTACTCTTCTGTTTACAATACGCAATTATGGTATAAGTAATAAACATGATAATAAGTAAATACAAAATTATAGTCCAAAAGCTTGGAACAAAATATTCAATTATATTTAATGGCTCTAGACGTGTTACTCTGTTTAGTTTGACATTTTTGAAACTGAGTTCTTTTAGAGTAAGCGTTGTATTTGACATTTGTGAATCTTTAATTTCAAAATTTAAGTCGGTTAATAATTTAGGTTGGCCTAATGATACATCCCCTGATGGTCCCTTGTAATACATCCTACTGTTACCTTCCGAAATTAAAAATATACCTTTTAATTCCACTATTTCAGAACCATGCCTATTATTTATTTCTATTTTGTCTCCGAAGGGGAAGACTGCTAGATGCTGATTTGATTCTGGAATTGATTCAATCCAGTTATCCTCAATGTTTACTGTTACGTATTCACAATGTTCTGCAGTACTGGAACTAAGTATTTCTTCTTCACATTTAACATTCTGGTTTGATATTAATTTTTTACTACAATGAATGATACTACCCCTTTGACAATTATCTGACAGGGGTATTGTTGTATTATTTGACTTAGACTTGAGAAGATAATTTATCTTAGGAAATATAGAAACATACTGATTTTGCCTAAGTGTGGGTATTGGTCGTAAAAAGTACAAGTGGTATTGTAACCCATCGGACAATGGTAGATTGAGAAAATACATTATTTCATCGTCCTTGATTGCACAAGTAACTTGAATAGTGGATTCTATTTCTAGAATATTTTCGTACTTTATTTCTAAAGGTAATTTGGAACCGTAAGTATTTGACAATTTTTGGAGTTCTACAAACAGCTGATGCGTTCCAATTATACTAGGATGTAATGTTCTCAATTTGCAAAATGTTATTGAATTCTCAATATCTTGGAATATTGTCAGTATCACATTAAATACTAGTTGTTGAAGGTTGAGTATTTCCTTTATGGAATCAGCGTGAGCCTGATTAGAACTAATTTTCATGAAATTATCAATTTCTAACAGTTTGTTTTTTATTTGCTCATTATTGAAACGAATGTCTTGAATGGTCGAATTAAAATCGGACATCAGATCTGAAATGAGTGAGAATTGAGAATCCAATTGATCCTGAACAGTTATTTCATTATTCTTAATTTGAGTAAACAGCTTTTCATAACGTTTACCGTCAGAGGCGTCTAGATTGCCAGTTATAAATTTAATTATATTACCTAACCCATTTACTAATCCCCTTTTTTTTCTACCTTGATTAACATTATTGTGGGTAATTTTTTCCTTAATAATACTAATAGTATAATTTAATAATTTACAATATTCGTCCGTCTGTCTGACCTGGAATTGATTTACTTTGATCTTATTCAACAGATTTTCGTACTGTGAGGTTAGTTCGTAAAATTCATCAATTAAGCTGTCAATTTTATAATGGTGAACCAGAGTATGTTGGGAGTTTATAAGTCGGGCTGGTCCTAATAGAATAGGCAGTATCCCTTGATTAGTTGTTATATTTCTCACCTCGGAGCTTCCGATTGAGAAGAGGAGGGTCCTGGAACAGGTTCACGAGGTGAAGTGTCAGTGGGTAAGTCACTCGTAGTTTGTTTACGTGGTCTTTTTATATTAGACGTATGAATTTTTCCTTGTGTGTTATGGTGTCGAGGAACTATTTGAGCGGTTTTTAATTCGGGATTGGTTGATTCTAAGGTTTCCTTATGATATTTTTGTTTAGTTTTATCTTGAATTTGTCTAGTTCTTACAAATATTTCTGTGGGTAATTCTGGAACATCCTCTCTATTCTGATTCCTTCCTTCAGCAATACGTTCCTTTTGGGCTTGAGTTCTTTCTTTGATGATGTCATAAAATAGTTTTACTTTGTCTCGATGTTTGTCTATAAAATTCGTAAAGGGTCGTTCTCTACATGACCATTTATTACTTCGAATGGCGTTAGTTTTGTAACAGAGTGGATACTACTATTATAAGCTATTAGTGCATAGTTAACTTTATTTTTTATGCTTTCATTTTTGAATTCGTCTCTATTGGACAGTATTCTAACGTGTTCAATTAGGGTCGAGTGAAATCTTTCTATTAATCCGTTCGAATTTGGGTTTTGAGAACAAATGTAATGAACTTTAATTTTGTGGGTCTCTAGTAACTCCTTTACCAATGAGCTACCGAATTCTGCTCCATTATCGGCCACGATCATTTCTGGTATCCCATGGTGGGAAAAGAATTTTAGAAGGGCTCCGACTGTGTCAATACTATTAGATGATTTTAGAATGTAGGCTTGGGCATACTTTGAAAATGAATCGATGATTGTTAAAAACTTGGATTTCTCCAAAGACAATTTGTCGATATGTAGGATTTCGAATGGTCTAGAAGGTGTGGGGGTAACGTTTAATTTTGGTTTAATAGGATGTCTGTCATATTTGCAGGCAAGACATATTTCGCATTTATTAATATAATTTTGGATTGTGGTTTTCATATTCGGCCAAAAATATTTCCTCTTGAGTTTCTCTAAGGTCTCAGTAATGCCTCTATGATTGGTTTTCCCTATATGTTGTTGTTGGATATATTCCCTAGCTGTTTCTGGATCTGTGACATCTTCTAGCCTAGCGGAACACTTGACGAAACTTATTTCAGAGTGTTTGAAATTTCTTATCATTATTCGGCTGAATTCTTCATAGATATCGTTGACAAAAAATAAGGAATATTTTCTCTTCGGAACTATGTAGGTTTTCACAAAGTGAATTATATCTGATTCAAGATTATTTTTCCTAAGCGTTACTGTTATTCTAGTGATTCTTTCAAAAATATTTTCAATCCTAGGGTTTCTGGTTTCTTCTCTGTCGGCTACTACAATGATGATTTGGTTAGTTCCTTAGTTAACAGGTTTTTTCGGTTATAGGAATATTCAGTATTGTGTTTCCCTCGTAATTAGAATGAACAGTGGGAGCTAAAGACGCAGAATCACTGGCGTTCTCGTCCACATTGACGACCATTGATTCCGATGAATTATTTACGGCATCATTTAGTTCTCCTAGTACTTCATTCATGAGTGGAGTTGGAGGACTATCCCCGGTGAGAGCATCTTGAACAATTTGCTCAACATCAGGTGAATTTTCGTTGATGTTAATTTCCACTCGGGAAAGGGCATCGGCATTTTGATTAGTGGATCCTTTTTTGTAGTGGATCTCATAATCATATTGCTCTAATTTAAGCCTCCATCTGAACAATTTAGAATTGGGTTCCTTCAGCGAAAATAACCACTGAAGAGGCTTATGGTCAGTAAAAATTTTGAACTTTCGGCCAAAAAGGTATGGTCTAAAGTATTGTGTAGCCCAGACACATGCAAGGCATTCCTTCTCGATAGTAGAGAGGTTGCGTTCATGGTCATTCAGAGTCCGGCTAGCGTACGCTATCGGTAAGTCAGCACCGTTAGTGCACTGGCTTAAAACAGCGCCTAACGCAATGTTCGAAGCATCAGTTGTAAGGTTAAAGGGCTTCGAGAAGTCGGGATATTGTAAAATCGGATCATTTATGAGCAGAGTTTTACATTTCTCAAAACACTCTTTATACTCGGGGGTTTGAGGATCGATCGTCGCTCCCTTCTTCAAACATTGGGTTAATGGTTTGGTTATTTGGGCAAAGTTTTTAATAAATTTTCTATAATAACCCAGTAGTCCGAGCAAACCCTTAATTTGTTTTGGAGTTGTGGGAATCGGATATTTGGATATAGCTTCGGTTTTGAGGGGGTTTGGCTTAACTCCTTCAGGGGTGATAAGATGTCCTAAATAGACACATTCTCTTTTGAGGAACTCCGTTTTATCCAATTGTATTTTCAAATTAGCTTCACGGAGTCTGTCAAAAACTTTTCCGAGACTATTTATATGTTCTTCGAGACTTGTACTATAAATGATAACATCGTCAATAAAAACAGTGCAAATTTCATTCTGCAAACCGCGTAGTACATTGTCGAGCAACCGTTGGAAACTAGGAGGTCCGTTTTTTAAACCCATCGGCATTCTACTAAATTCCCAATGACCATTTTCCGAAGAGAAAGCAGTTTTGGCAATACTATCCGGATGCATTGGAATTTGATGAAAACCGCTTTTGAGGTCAAGGCAAGTGAAGTACATACACCTACCAAGTTTGTCGAGCAAATCATTTATGACCGGAAGTGGGTATTTATCGTCTATTGTCTTGTTGTTAAGTCCGCAGTAATCAATAACCAGTCGATACTTTTGTTTGCCGGATGCATCTAATTTTTTGGGTACGAGCCAGAGTGGACTATTCCAAGGTGAAGAACTGGGTTGAATAATTCCCTGTTTGAGCATATCCTGTATTTGGTTATCAATTTCCTTTTTATATACCTCGGGATATCGGTAATTGCGGGTATACACTGGGATCTCGTCAATGGTACGGATTACATGGTGGACTTTATTAGTACACGTTAAGGTGTTTCCTTCACAATGAAACAAATCTTTGTACTGATATACTAAGTTCAAAATTTGTCTCTTTTCTTCTTCGTTCATATGATCCGTTCAAATATTAGTGGGGTCAAAATACATAATTTTGCGTATCATAATAATTCACATTTGGACTTTTCACTTTGTCTAAAATGGGGATTTCTTCAACTTGGATGGGTTCAAACAGTTTGAAATTACATTCAGAATCACTATTATTTAAAATTCCTACGTAACATTCCTTATCTTGAATTTTAACCAGGCATTCAGGAATTTCTAGTGAATTTTGTTTCAGATATGGAATTACTCCTTCCTTTTTTGTTGAATCGCAACGTACGGGAATTTTAATCTGCGAAATTGCCCTAGGTGGTATTTTTTGTTCATAGATCAGTTTTTTATTTATTTCTCGATCAACGTAGTGATATTTAAAAGGGATTTTGAAATTTTTTATTATCAGTAACTTGTTCTCATAATCAATATGAGCGCCAAGTAACTCAAGGTTATCTGTACCTAATAGCAATCCGAATCGGCTATGGAATTTGTGAATTCTAAAAAGGAGATTTAGGTTTCTAATTTTGAACATTTCGCCACATGGGATCCTTGCACTATTGCTCCCATATGACAATCCATGGATTGACCTAACTTGAAATTTCTCTGTTATGATTTTGTCGGGGAAAAATTTTTTAATGACCTCTGGATGCGCAAAACTTGAAGTGCTTCCTGAGTCCAACAGGATTCTAATTTTATGCTTCGGAAATACTATGTATGGTAGTTTTTGTCCAGCTTTTGGTTTCAAATGTATTAGGGAGAATGTAGCGATTCGGAATCCTCCTCTAAAAAAGAGTCCTCATCGGCCGGATTTTCCGCGTTCTTCTCAGAAACGGCTGGCCGCAACCGGACCCGAAGGATCTACTCTGTCGACCTTCACCTAAAGCCGAGATAAGAAAACTCAGATGTTTACTCTCGTCGTGTTGTAAGTACCAACCAGCTTCCTCTTTTAATTCTTCAGGAGTAGCGGGATCGCCGGCAAATTTTGAAGGAAGATTCAAACTTCTAATTCAACTTCATTTGATTTTTAATAATTATTGAAATTGCGTTTCACGCCACCCGTCATCTGACGTTAATTTCATAATTAACCAATTTTATTGTCTGAATTTATAGACACTTTATTTAATTCGTATTTAATTATTGAAATTGCGTTTCACGCCACCCGTCATCTGACGTTAATTTCATAATTAACCAATCCTTATTCTCTCAATTTAAAGACACTTTATTTTACTACTATTTAATTATTGAAATTGCATTTCACGCCACCCGTCATCTGACGTTAATTTCATAATTAATCAATTTTATTGTCTTAATTTAAGATACTTGATTTCATTTTTATAATTGAATATTATAAACTTGTGTTTTTGTTGTACATTTACACACTGACACAAACGAACACTTGGAGTAGACACTGAACAGTATATACTTTCCTGTCAAAATTCCAAAAAACTACAGAAAATATTTCCTAAGGAAGGTTCGCTCGCCTTTCGAAAGACTACCTGTAATAGAGGAATATTCTGATACTAGCGTTCCCCCCGCGCTCGTTGCTGCGCCCAAATTAAATTTGTTTATTGATCGTAATTTTAAACTGTTATTAAGAGGTGATTGGATGGACGGAAGCTTAGCCTTTGGTTTCTTTTCTCCTCCTCCCTCCTCCTCCTCCTCCTACTCATCCTCCTCCTCCCTCCTCCTCCCTCCTCCTCCTCCTCCTCCTCCTCCCTCACCCTCGGCCTCACTCTGCCTTCGGTCTTGGCTTGGGTAGTTAATTTTGTAAACAATAAATTTCTAAAACCTGACACTGCACCCTTTTATGCCCTCTGGGTCAGAGCCCTTTGAACGGATTTGCACCAAACTTTACAGGAACAATCCTTGAATCATGCCTAATAATACCTGAAAGTTTCATTACAATCTGTCGAGCGGTTTCGGAGTCTATAGGCAACACACATATATATATATACATACATCCTCTTTTATAGATATAGATGTCTGAGGGACAGTCACAACCTGGGGCGGCAAACCCGATCCCAAGTAACCCTTTTAATGATCCCAACTTTGTAGATTATTTTATTTCTCAAAAAATTCAAGAGTCCCTCAGAAACTTAAATGTCAATCAAAATACTAGGGACCAAGTCCCCGAATTTAAAAAGAAACATGCGGACATGATCCCGACCTTTGAGGGAAACCCAGGAAAGCTCCGGAAATTTTTGGATACGTGTGAATGTATAGTTAATAGGTTCATAGATGATGAAGATCCCACAAATTATCAAAATGAGGAGGTCCTTAAGACCATTATGTCCAAAATACAGGGACCAGCCTCGGATATGCTAGATAATTACGCACTTACGGACTTTCCTAGTATTAAAACTGCATTGCTAGAGACGTACTCCGACAAACGGGACATATTTACTTTACGCCACGAACTAACGGGACTGAGACATAGGGAGAGCGAAGATCCTTTTCAGTTTCATAATAAAATTAAAGCAAAACTAAATTTGGCTATTGCTTGGATTAAAAACCATGAAACTGAAACGAAACAAGAGATATTGATCGAGCACTACCAAGATATTAGTCTACGGACGTTACTCTTGCACCTACGAGAACCGCTCGGAAGTCAACTTCGGAGTAGGAAACCGAAAACGATGGGCGAAGCCCTTTCGATACTGACGAACGATTATCAAATCATGCAGTATCAAAAGGGTAGACTCGATCGGAATCCCCAACACAAACCGGCGATAAAACCGGAAAATAAAAATACGACTCCGGCAACCAAACCGTCATATTATGGTCAAGGACTTAAGCCCAAAACATTCCCAAATAAAACCCAAAATCAAGTGCCATCCAAGCCCTTTACCCCCAATAAAAATAACACTTCACAAATCACAAGGCCCCCACAGACTCAAGTTCCAAGTCAAGGAACGTCCAATTTTGCAAAGTCGACTCCAATGTCTTGGCAAACAACTCGACCGAATTTAGATTTAAACAATGTGGAAATTCCCGAGGAAGAAGGTATGGGAAGTTCTGACCCCGAATACAACGCGGAAAATCCGGCCGATGAGGACTCTTTTTTAGAGGAGGATTCCGAATCGCTACATTCTCCCTAATACATTTGAAACCAAAAGCTGGACAAAAACTACCATACATAGTATTTCCGAAGCATAAAATTAGAATCCTATTGGACTCAGGAAGCACTTCAAGTTTTGCGCATCCAGAGGTCATTAAAAAATTTTTCCCCGACAAAATCATAACAGAGAAATTTCAAGTTAGGTCAATCCATGGATTGTCATATGGGAGCAATAGTGCAAGGATCCCATGTGGCGAAATGTTCAAAATTAGAAACCTAAATCTCCTTTTTAGAATTCACAAATTCCATAGCCGATTCGGATTGCTATTAGGTACAGATAACCTTGAGTTACTTGGCGCTCATATTGATTATGAGAACAAGTTACTGATAATAAAAAATTTCAAAATCCCTTTTAAATATCACTACGTTGATCAAGAAATAAATAAAAAACCGATCTATGAACAAAAAATACCACCTAGGGCAATTTCGCAGATTAAAATTCCCGTACGTTGCGATTCAACAAAAAAGGAAGGAGTAATTCCATATCTGAAACAAAATTCACTAGAAATTCCTGAATGCCTGGTTAAAATTCAAGATAAGGAATGTTACGTAGGAATTTTAAATAATAGTGATTCTGAATGTAATTTCAAACTGTTTGAACCCATCCAAGTTGAAGAAATCCCCATTTTAGACAAAGTGAAAAGTCCAAATGTGAATTATTATGATACGCAAAATTATGTATTTTGACCCCACTAATATTTGAACGGATCATATGAACGAAGAAGAAAAGAGACAAATTTTGAACTTAGTATATCAGTACAAAGATTTGTTTCATTGTGAAGGAAACACCTTAACGTGTACTAATAAAGTCCACCATGTAATCCGTACCATTGACGAGATCCCAGTGTATACCCGCAATTACCGATATCCCGAGGTATATAAAAAGGAAATTGATAACCAAATACAGGATATGCTCAAACAGGGAATTATTCAACCCAGTTCTTCACCTTGGAATAGTCCACTCTGGCTCGTACCCAAAAAATTAGATGCATCCGGCAAACAAAAGTATCGACTGGTTATTGATTACCGCGGACTTAACAACAAGACAATAGACGATAAATACCCACTTCCGGTCATAAATGATTTGCTCGACAAACTTGGTAGGTGTATGTACTTCACTTGCCTTGACCTCAAAAGCGGTTTTCATCAAATTCCAATGCATCCGGATAGTATTGCCAAAACTGCTTTCTCTTCGGAAAATGGTCATTGGGAATTTAGTAGAATGCCGATGGGTTTAAAAAACGGACCTCCTAGTTTCCAACGGTTGCTCGACAATGTACTACGCGGTTTGCAGAATGAAATTTGCACTGTTTTTATTGACGATGTTATCATTTATAGTACAAGTCTCGAAGAACATATAAATAGTCTCGGAAAAGTTTTTGACAGACTCCGTGAAGCTAATTTGAAAATACAATTGGATAAAACGGAGTTCCTCAAAAGAGAATGTGTCTATTTAGGACATCTTATCACCCCTGAAGGAGTTAAGCCAAACCCCCTCAAAACCGAAGCTATATCCAAATATCCGATTCCCACAACTCCAAAACAAATTAAGGGTTTGCTCGGACTACTGGGTTATTATAGAAAATTTATTAAAAACTTTGCCCAAATAACCAAACCATTAACCCAATGTTTGAAGAAGGGAGCGACGATCGATCCTCAAACCCCCGAGTATAAAGAGTGTTTTGAGAAATGTAAAACTCTGCTCATAAATGATCCGATTTTACAATATCCCGACTTCTCGAAGCCCTTTAACCTTACAACTGATGCTTCGAACATTGCGTTAGGCGCTGTTTTAAGCCAGTGCACTAACGGTGCTGACTTACCGATAGCGTACGCTAGCCGGACTCTGAATGACCATGAACGCAACCTCTCTACTATCGAGAAGGAATGCCTTGCATGTGTCTGGGCTACACAATACTTTAGACCATACCTTTTTGGCCGAAAGTTCAAAATTTTTACTGACCATAAGCCTCTTCAGTGGTTATTTTCGCTGAAGGAACCCAATTCTAAATTGTTCAGATGGAGGCTTAAATTAGAGCAATATGATTATGAGATCCACTACAAAAAAGGATCCACTAATCAAAATGCCGATGCCCTTTCCCGAGTGGAAATTAACATCAACGAAAATTCACCTGATGTTGAGCAAATTGTTCAAGATGCTCTCACCGGGGATAGTCCTCCAACTCCACTCATGAATGAAGTACTAGGAGAACTAAATGATGCCGTAAATAATTCATCGGAATCAATGGTCGTCAATGTGGACGAGAACGCCAGTGATTCTGCGTCTTTAGCTCCCACTGTTCATTCTAATTACGAGGGAAACACAATACTGAATATTCCTATAACCGAAAAACCTGTTAACTAAGGAACTAACCAAATCATCATTGTAGTAGCCGACAGAGAAGAAACCAGAAACCCTAGGATTGAAAATATTTTTGAAAGAATCACTAGAATAACAGTAACGCTTAGGAAAAATAATCTTGAATCAGATATAATTCACTTTGTGAAAACCTACATAGTTCCGAAGAGAAAATATTCCTTATTTTTTGTCAACGATATCTATGAAGAATTCAGCCGAATAATGATAAGAAATTTCAAACACTCTGAAATAAGTTTCGTCAAGTGTTCCGCTAGGCTGAAGATGTCACAGATCCAGAAACAGCTAGGGAATATATCCAACAACAACATATAGGGAAAACCAATCATAGAGGCATTACTGAGACCTTAGAGAAACTCAAGAGGAAATATTTTTGGCCGAATATGAAAACCACAATCCAAAATTATATTAATAAATGCGAAATATGTCTTGCCTGCAAATATGACAGACATCCTATTAAACCAAAATTAAACGTTACCCCCACACCTTCTAGACCATTCGAAATCCTACATATCGACAAATTGTCTTTGGAGAAATCCAAGTTTTTAACAATCATCGATTCATTTTCAAAGTATGCCCAAGCCTACATTCTAAAATCATCTAATAGTATTGACACAGTCGGAGCCCTTCTAAAATTCTTTTCCCACCATGGGATACCAGAAATGATCGTGGCCGATAATGGAGCAGAATTCGGTAGCTCATTGGTAAAGGCTAGAGACCCACAAAATTAAAGTTCATTACATTTGTTCTCAAAACCCAAATTCGAACGGATTAATAGAAAGATTTCACTCGACCCTAATTGAACACGTTAGAATACTGTCCAATAGAGACGAATTCAAAAATGAAAGCATAAAAAATAAAGTTAACTATGCACTAATAGCTTATAATAGTAGTATCCACTCTGTTACAAAACTAACGCCATTCGAAGTAATAAATGGTCATGTAGAGAACGACCCTTTACGAATTTTATAGACAAACATCGAGACAAAGTAAAACTAATTTATGACATCATCAAAGAAAGAACTCAAGCCCAAAAGGAACGTATTGCTGAAGGAAGGAATCAGAATAGAGAGGATGTTCCAGAATTACCCACAGAAATATTTGTAAGAACTAGACAAATTCAAGATAAAACTAAACAAAAATATCATAAGGAAACCTTAGAATCAACCAATCCCGAATTAAAAACCGCTCAAATAGTTCCTCGACACCATAACACACAAGGAAAAATTCATACGTCTAATATAAAAAGACCACGTAAACAAACTACGAGTGACTTACCCACTGACACTTTACCTCGTGAACCTGTTCCAGGACCCTCCTCTTCTCAATCGGAAGCTCCGAGGTGAGAAATATAACAACTAATCAAGGGATACTGCCTATTCTATTAGGACCAGCCCGACTTATAAACTCCCAACATACTCTGGTTCACCATTATAAAATTGACAGCTTAATTGATGAATTTTACGAACTAACCTCACAGTACGAAAATCTGTTGAATAAGATCAAAGTAAATCAATTCCAGGTCAGACAGACGGACGAATATTGTAAATTATTAAATTATACTATTAGTATTATTAAGGAAAAAATTACCCACAATAATGTTAATCAAGGTAGAAAAAAAAGGGGATTAGTAAATGGGTTAGGTAATATAATTAAATTCCAGGCTTCTCGTAATAATCAGCATGCAGATGCGATAATGTACGATCATGTTTACTCGAACTCGTTTTGCGACGTCTAGGCCTAACCTCGTCGTAGTCGGAGGACCCTGACAGGTTATGCCTAGAAACTGTCGGTGTCTCTGGAATCGATTGTCGTGATCTGTTTCGATCTTTTCCGAACTCTACATCCTGAAAAGGATGAAAAAGTGGAAGAGTCGGTTTCTTACCTGAATTTGAGGCCGACTTTACGATCACGGCTTGAGTAGAATTCGATTTATCCGTCGCGACGGACTCAGCACCACGTGGGGAAACCGAATTCACTGATAACTTGTTTTCCGGACGCATTCTCGAAGATGTTTCCATCGAATCAGATAGAAATACATTCGTCAATACTTTGAATCGCCCGCACTCCCGAATTTTCGTAAGAAAAATAGGGTGAAATTGTATAAATTCGCACAATGAAGGCACGGGCACGGTCCGTAATTGAGGTACAACAGAGAAGTGATGTCAGCGAGCTCAAGGCGGTCTGGGTGAACGACGAGCAGGGATGCAACAGAACAGTGCGAATAGTCCGTAGTTCGTTTGAAAGACCGGGCATTCGCGGGTTTTTTCAAACTATTTCTTAGAAATGGTACCGTAATGCAGTACGACCGCGAGAGCTGCCTAAGTAAACAGTCTTCTACGAAGACCGTACTATAATATGATTTATGTATTACAAACAACTATATAATAATTTTATTTAAAATGTGGTGTTGAAGAACAAATTTGAGTTGATTACGAATTTTGATTATTTAATGTAGGTAACTATTTTGTGAAACGCATGTAATAAGAAATTGGGGCATGCGGAATAAACGGCCTTGATGCAGGGTTTACTGTGTCAAGGAAAAAACACACACACACACACATATATATATATATATATATATATATATATATATATATATATATATATATAATCTGCTATGCAATTCTTAGGCCGACCCCCAATAATTTTTTAAATGTCCACTTTTTGTGTAACGTTTTTTGTCCCGAGATGGGAAGCGAGAGGTCGTGGGTTCGAATCCCGGCCAGGCCTGAAAAAAATTTTTTTTTTTTCTCGTGAGACGAAGGTTGTGGGTTCGAATCCCGGCCAGGCCTGATTTTTTTTTTTTTTTTTGTTTTTTCTCGTGAGACGAAGGTTGTGGGTTCGAATCCCGGCCAGGCCTGTTTTTTTTTTTTTTTTTTTTTTTTTTTTTTTTTTTTTTTTTTTTTTTTTTTTTTTTTTTTTTTTTTCGTGAGACGAAGGTTGTGGGTTCGAATCCCAGCCAGGCTTGATTTTTTTTTTTTTTTTTTTTTTTTTTTTTTTTTTTCTCGTGAGACGAATTGCATAGCAAATTATCCTCGTTTTCTACACAGTAGAAAAGAGAAAAGATGCGGCGAGGCGCGAATCGCCGAGTATAGATTAGGGTGGTCCAGCGGGGTCAAGGGGCAGAGCCCCTTGCGAGGCCCGAAGGGCCGAGTATATATATATATATAGTGTCCAACGAGTTGCTCCTTTATTGCAGATTTGGATTCTACATTACATTTAATGAATTTACGACCTCTAGCTTGATTTTTTTTTTTTTTTTTTTTACATTTTTTTGGGTTTTCCCATAGATTTGGTTTTTAGAATGGTCTAAAAACGGTTTTTTTATTCAATTCAATTCAGCTCTAGTTGGGCGTCTCTCTGGTAGAAGAAGCTTTATCCTATATGACTTGATTAATCCAATGTTGAATGGGATTTTACTGTACTTGGTAATTTTTTTGGCATTTTTCGCTTCGAAATATTTATCAAACCCGGCTGATGAGTGTAATGTATCTCTTTTTAGATCTCGATCCAGATCGGGAGATCAAGACGGAGCCAGTTGACACAGACGAGGGGACCGAGGCTGATCCTCCCACAGCTGTTAAAAAGTCGAAAGGTAACACCACGTTAGTATTAGATTTAGGATGAAAACCTCATATTCACATCAGTAGTTATTATTTTCAATGTTTCTTGATGAACACTTCATCATTTAAAACAACCTAGCTTTGATAAAACATTCGCAAACGCCAACTCTACAGAAGATGAGGAGTAAGGGTGCGTCCATTGTGCACCCGCCTTTCACTTTATCGGGGCAGATGAGAGGAAATGAAATGTGCTGAGAAATATATGCCATAGCACATCCACTTGCCTGCTTCAAGTTGCTTCTACCCTTGTCTACCCAAATGAGTAAACAGTGAGTTTTTGATATTTACGGAGTCTGACAGTACGTGGCTGTAAGCATCGTCAGCTGATCTGATGACAACCGAAAACCTCACGAACTAACACGAATTGGCTCCTGTTCCGAAAACAAATGAAGGTGGACCACAAACTCGAAACTCCATACGTCGCTGCCCCCACGGCTTCCGGTACCTTATACTCAAATGATAACCTTGGTGAATTTACTCTGATAAGAGCTTCCAAAGCCTGGATACTCGTCCAGCGTGAATCAACCTTTCAAACATAGAATATTTGGACCAAGAAATCAAAATCTAACAAAAAAAAAAAAAAAAAAAACAATCAAAATAGGTACGTTATTCCGATTTTTGACATCCTTGGAGAAATCTAATGGTTAAACAAACAATTATGGAATACCTCTTCCACTGGACTTACCTTAGGAATTAACTTAAACTGTCGATGTCTTCCATAAATCATATAAAACAAAGTATTACAAATTGGTTGCAAACGGTGGGACAAATTCTGGCACTTGTAAATAAAATGTTAACGAAGAATACTAGTATAGGCATCGGGTTGAGATCCCTATCGGAAATTTCGATTTACAGCGATCTTAAGTAAATTTCAAGTTGTTTTTGTTTCATTATTGAGCAGCTTCTGGAGATCAATTCAGAGTGTGTTCGTCAGGAGAATATCAATTCACTAGAGACTATTGCAGAATTATTGTGTGGAAATAAGGGATAATGCCGGTAGTAGACGAAGTGAGAGAGTGAGGAGGACAAATTCACAACCATGAATCAGTGAGAATTGTGTATGCCATTGTAGTCAATTTGGATTATGCCCAATGTCACGCCCAATAACCTCGCTCCTGTTCCAAACTACCTTCCCATCCACGCTCTCAGTTCTCTGGGTTTAGCCCGTGGTCACGAAGCCCAACCCTCATCGGGTGGCGAAGGAGGATGGGATATGGAAAATCAAGGTCAACACTGATGATGGGAGAGTCCAGGTCCCACTCATAGGGCCCTGGTTCCTGGCAAATTGTGACAAACACCCTTGGGCCGGCCATCCCGGAATTGAGACTTGGAATACACCAAAAACTTGACCAGAATTGCACTTTTCTAACAAATTTCCACAAAGCACAAAGTGTACTAAAATGTTGGTTTTTCGGTGTTTTCCCAAGTTGTTGTTGCAATTATCTGGAAATCTTTACGGGGTCAGCAAAAAAAATATTCTAAAATCACGTATTACATGTGGCAATTGACTAACTTCAAAAACTCAGTTATAGCACTTTTGGAGAAAAATCGTGCCCGTTTGCGTACACCTAAAAAATCGAATAATGGGTCATTTCTTCATGAAATTTCACGTAGAATTCAAATCTGCTATAAAAATGGGGGTTCTCATTTGAAATAACGAGGTTTATCCGGCGTTCTTCCCGTCCTGACAGGCGGAAATCCACTCCTATTATTCAACGAGCCAAGTGTTGTCTTTGCTCGGGCGTCCTGTTTTCGGCGAATTCGCGTAGTTTCCTCTTGTGGAGCGTGTGATGTTCTCTTGGAGTCACAGAGTGAGTAGAGATGATAGATTTTCTTCTTGGTGAACAGCAGGTTCCCTTTGGGTCAGAATGCAATCGATTTTGATTGATTGATTTGCCCAAAGTTAATTGATTTGTCCACGAGACTGCGCCACTTAAATGTCTTTTAATCGGGAATTAGTTTTTTATATATATATATATATATATATATATATATATATATGTATATATATATATATAAGTATTTATATGTATTCCAGACGATAACTCTCGATAGAATTGAGATAAAAACTTCGTTCTTTCGCCAAAAGATCAAGCATTTCAAAAGAAAGGATGAGTTCGTTGGACAACACTTTTTGAGCACATTAAATTGGTCAAATTTCAAAAAATGAACTTAAAAAATCACTAAAAAAGGCAAAAAAACCGCTAAAAATTAACAAATTTCTATTTTTTAGCAGAATGGTACTCGAAAAAAATTAATCGAACATGAACTAGGACATTTAAAAATTTAAGCACAAAATTGTACTGAAAAATGTACTTAAATTTCATTAAAATAAGCTAAAAATCGATACGAACACTTGAAAAAATTGTAAAAATCCACAAAATCGTTTGTTCATTGGAATATTACTGACAAAAAGTTAGTTTGCTATAAAATGTATAATAAAATTTTTATTTGTCCCCAAAGTGTTCAAATTTCAACAGAATTTAACATAAATGTAATACGACCATTTATGAAAATTCGCTCATACGATCATGCTGCATGACTGGAACTTTTTTTTTTTTTTTTTAATTTGACCATTTCATTAACCATTTTGATCTTTGACCATTTGCTCAAAAAAGGCTGGCCAACGAACTCATCCTTCTGTTTGAAAAGCTTGATTTTTTGGCGCAAGAACAGAATTTTTATCTCAATCCTAAGGAGAGTTATCGTCTGGAAAGACACATACATACAGAGTGTCCCAGAAAATCGTTAATTATGGGTAAAAAAAAGATTTTTTTTCCATCTCAATGTTTTGTTGTAAGGATCCCAAAAATGACAAAATAGCGCATTGCACACATGCGCAAACATGCACAATTGCCATAAACTTCGTTATTTCAAATGAGAACCCCCATTTTTATAGCAGATTTGAATTCTACGTGAAATTTCATGAAGAAATGACCCATTATTCGATTTTTTAGGTGTACGCAAACGGGCACGATTTTTCTCCAAAAGTGCTATAACTGAGTTTTTGAAGTTAGTCAATTGCCACATGTAATACGTGATTTTAGAATATTTTTTTTGCTGACCCCGTAAAGATTTCCAGATAATTGCAACAACAACTTGGGAAAACACCGAAAAACCAACATTTTAGTACACTTTGTGCTTTGTGGAAATTTGTTAGAAAAGTGCAATTCTGGTCAATTTTTTAGTGTATCCCCAGTCTCAATTCCGGGACCTGGACTCTCCCATCATCAGTGTTAACCTTGATTTTCCATATCCCATCCTCCTTCGCCACCCGATGAGGGTTGGGCTTCGTGACCACGGACTAAACCCAGAGAACTGAGAGCGTGGATGGGAAGGTAGTTTGGTAACAGGAGCAAGGTTATTGGGCGTGACATTGGGCATAATCCAAATGACTACAATGGCATAAACAATTCTCACTGATTCATGGTTGTGAATTTGTCCTCCTCACTCTCTCACTTCGTCTACTACCGGCATTATCCCTTATTTCCACACAATAATTCTGCAATAGTCTCTAGTGAATTGATATTCTCCTGACGAACACACTCTGAATTGATCTCCAGAAGCTGCTCAATAATGAAACAAAAACAACTTGAAATTTACTTAAGATCGCTGTAAATCGAAATTTCCGATAGGGATCTCAACCCGATGCCTATACTAGTATTCTTCGTTAACATTTTATTTACAAGTGCCAGAATTTGTCCCACCGTTTGCAACCAATTTGTAATACTTTGTTTTATATGATTTATGGAAGACATCGACAGTTTAAGTTAATTCCTAAGGTAAGTCCAGTGGAAGAGGTATTCCATAATTGTTTGTTTAACCATTAGATTTCTCCAAGGATGTCAAAAATCGGAATAACGTACCTATTTTGATTGTTTTTTTTTTTTTTTTTTTTGTTAGATTTTGATTTCTTGGTCCAAATATTCTATGTTTGAAAGGTTGATTCACGCTGGACGAGTATCCAGGCTTTGGAAGCTCTTATCAGAGTAAATTCACCAAGGTTATCATTTGAGTATAAGGTACCGGAAGCCGTGGGGGCAGCGACGTATGGAGTTTCGAGTTTGTGGTCCACCTTCATTTGTTTTCGGAACAGGAGCCAATTCGTGTTAGTTCGTGAGGTTTTCGGTTGTCATCAGATCAGCTGACGATGCTTACAGCCACGTACTGTCAGACTCCGTAAATATCAAAAACTCACTGTTTACTCATTTGGGTAGACAAGGGTAGAAGCAACTTGAAGCAGGCAAGTGGATGTGCTATGGCATATATTTCTCAGCACATTTCATTTCCTCTCATCTGCCCCGATAAAGTGAAAGGCGGGTGCACAATGGACGCACCCTTACACCTCATCTTCTGTAGAGTTGGCGTTTGCGAATGTTTTATCAAAGCTAGGTTGTTTTAAATGATGAAGTGTTCATCAAGAAACATTGAAAATAATAACTACTGATGTGAATATGAGGTTTTCATTCTAAATCTAATACTAACGTGGTGTTACCTTTCGACTTTTTAACAGCTGTGGGAGGATCAGCCTCGGTCCCCTCGTCTGTGTCAACTGGCTCCGTCTTGATCTCCCGATCTGGATCGAGATCTAAAAAGAGATACATTACACTCATCAGCCGGGTTCCATGATTGGGCAATTAAGTGGAGAATCAAGATGAATGAGGCAAAATCAGTCCATGTTGATTTCACCAACCGCCAAATCAAAAATATACCAATCTATCTGAATGGCAGAGTCATCCCTTATGCCAATGAGGCAAAATATTTGGGTATGACTCTGGATACAAGGCTCCGCTGGAGAGCGCATGTAAAAAATAAAAAAACAGAATTAGACACCAAATTTCGAAAAATGTATTGGTTGATTGGTAGACGATCAAAACTGTCTATCCAAAATAAATTAACTTTATACAATCAGGTCCTTAAGCCAGTCTGGACATATGGTGCACAGCTCTGGGGCTGCACCTCTCAAAGTAATCGTGATATTATACAGCGATTCCAGAACAAAGTACTGCGGTCATGCGTCGATGCGTACCGCTACTCGACCAATAATGATATCCATAACGACCTCAAAATTCCCACAATAAATGAAGTAATAAAAACTCAAGCGATAGCCCATCATCAGAGGCTCCAAGGTCATATCAACGAGGAGGTTGTGAAGCTGCAGGACGTTGATGATCTGCTCAGACGACTGAAAAGACGAAAACCTCACGACCTGTGGTAATAGGGAGTGATGTGTTCATGAAAGTTTGTTCAGTGAGTGTAGTGATGTGCGCTCCTGCAAATCGTGTTCATTGAAGACACTAAATAGCTGAAATGATGTATAGGATGTGTTATGTATCACAGTCTTGTTTCAGTCACCGATTATTCATTGTCAAAGAAATGTTGCTAATAAGTTGTATTACTTGGTGCAATAAATATTATGAAAAGAAAAAAAAAAAATCAGCCGGGTTTGATAAATATTTCGAAGCGAAAAATGCCAAAAAAATTACCAAGTACAGTAAAATCCCATTTAACATTGGATTAATCAAGTCATATAGGATAAAGCTTCTTCTACCAGAGAGACGCCCAACTAGAGCTGAATTGAATTGAATAAAAAACCGTTTTTAGACCATTCTAAAAACCAAATCTATGGGAAAACCCAAAAAAATGTAAAAAAAAAAAAAAAAATCAAGCTAGAGGTCGTAAATTCATTAAATGTAATGTAGAATCCAAATCTGCAATAAAGGAGCAACTCGTGGGACACTATATCTATATATATATCTGCCCCTTGACCCCGCTGGACCCCCCTAATCTATACTCGGCGATTCGCGCCTCGCCGCATCTTTTCTCTTTTCTACTGTGTAGAAAACGAGGATAATTTGCTATGCAATTCGTCTCACGAGAGAAAAAAAAAAAAAAAAAAAAAATCAAGCCTGGCTGGGATTCGAACCCACAACCTTCGTCTCACGACGAAAAAAAAAAAAAAAAAATTTTTTTCAGGCCTGGCCGGGATTCGAACCCACAACCTTCGTCTCACGAGAAAAAAAAAAAAAAATTTTTTTTCAGGCCTGGCCGGGATTCGAACCCACAACCTTCGTCTCACGAGAAAAAAAAAAAAATTTTTTCAGGCCTGGCCGGGATTCGAACCCACGACCTCTCGCTTCCCATCTCGGGACAAAAAACGTTACACAAAAAGTGGACATTATTGGAGGTCGGCCTAAGAATTGCATAGCAATTTATATATATATATATATATATATATATATATATATATATATATATATATATGTATATATATATGTGTGTGTGTGTTTTTTTCCTTGACACAGTAAACCCTGCATCAAGGCCGTTTATTCCACATGCCCCAATTTCTTATTACATGCGTTTCACAAAATAGTTACCTACATTAAATAATCAAAATTCGTAATCAACTCAAATTTGTTCTTCAACACCACATTTTAAATAAAATTATTATATAGTTGTTTGTAATACATAAATCATATTATAGTACGGTCTTCGTAGAAGACTGTTTACTTAGGCAGCTCTCGCGGTCGTACTGCATTACGGTACCATTTCTAAGAAATAGTTTGAAAAAACCCGCGAATGCCCGGTCTTTCAAACGAACTACGGACTATTCGCACTGTTCTGTTGCATCCCTGCTCGTCGTTCACCCAGACCGCCTTGAGCTCGCTGACATCACTTCTCTGTTGTACCTCAATTAAGGCCGTATCACACTTGCATTTTTTTCGCGTTTTTTCTGCGTTTTTAACGCAAAAACGTGAAGAAGAAGAACTGCGTTTTTCCAAGGTTACGGTCCGTGCCCGTGCCTTCATTTTGCGAATTTATACAATTTCACCCTATTTTTCTTACGAAAATTCGGGAGTGCGGGCGATTCAAAGTATTGACGAGTGTATTTCTATCTGATTCGATGGAAAAATCTTCGAGAATGCGTCCGGAAAACAAGTTATCAGTGAATTCGGTTTCCCCACGCGGTGCTGAGTCCGACTCGACGGACAAATCGAATTCTACTCAGGCCGTGATCGTAAAGTCGGCCTCAAATTCAGGTAAGAAACCGACTCTTCCACTTTTTCATCCTTTTCAGGATATAAAGTTCGGAAAAGATCGAAACAGATCACGACAATCGATTCCAGAGACGCCGACAGTTTCTAGGCTTAACCTGTCAGGGTCCTCCGACTACGACGAGGTTATGCCTAGACGTCGCAAAACGAGTTTGAGTAAACATGATCGTATATTATCGCATCTGCATGCTGATTACTACGAGAAGCCTGAAAAGGTATTAAGGAGGAAGAGACCCCGGGACTTCTCCTGTTCGTCCTCTTCTCCGTCATCATCCTACTCGGACTCGTCTATTGAAATAGCTTTGAGTCGGAACGCTTTGGGAGCCTCCTCCGAGGCCTTCGCCGGCTTTTCAGCCGTGCCTTCCCTAGTAGATGAACAATCTACCAAAAGTTCCGACCCTACCACAGTAACTAGACGTCGCAGAACGAGTTCGAGGAAATATAATCGTACATTATCACATCTTCATGCTGATTATTACGAGAAGCCTGAGAAGGCACTAAGGTGAGAGAGACGTCGGGGTTTCTCCCGATCGCTTCGCATCGGAACGCTGTGGTAGTTGTTATCAATTATAGACTTCATCAAAACCTCCTCCGAGGCCCTTGCGAATTTTTCAATCGCACTTTCACCTGTAAAAGGTCAGTCTACTATTAAAACCTCTTCCGAGGCCTTTGCTGATTTTTTCAATTGCGCCTTCACCTGTTAAAGGTCAGTCTACCACAGTTCCGAACCTACCACAGCAACTTCTTGCTGTAATTAGGATATTAATGAGACTCCCCTAGTGGGCACAAGCTTCATCCGGCCCACTACGGAAGGGGGGGGGGGGGGAGGCTATGCACAGTGACGTGCGACGGCCCACCGTCAAGCTGGGACAAACTTCTTTGTTCAGTGACGCTACAGCGAGGTGGGTACAGTCAGTGTCAGACAAAGATGAGATCAAAGATCAAGAGCCCCCCTCCCGGAGAGATGCTTCTACCGACATTAAATAATCAGGTGAGTAACTCAGGATTAACCTCAATCCCTCCCCCCTCCCCACCTTCGCGGGGAGGCTGGCGAGTTTTCTTTCATGAAGGGAGAAACATAAATAATCCATCTAGTCCTATCCCAAACCGCACCCTTCGGGCGGGCCTCGGGTAGCGACCAGGATTGAGGAATTATTAAATAAAAGGGTTGACGGAAACTTGGCCAATTGGCTCCCCTTGTTTTATATGGAAACTTGGCCAAATGACTCCCCTTGTTTTATATCACCTGTCTTTTACAATCCCAAAGAGTCGGGATCGGGTCACATCATTATTAATCCCCGCAAAATAATAAATTTCTAAATGTATTACACTTTAAAATGACTGATTACCAGTGTTGTCACTTCTGACAAAGGGGATTCTGATCGGATGATTATTAATCTCCGCAAATTAAATAAATTTCTAAATGTATTGCATTTTAAAATGGATGATTACCAGTGTGGTCACTCCTGACAAAGGGGATATGGGGCAAATCTGGATCTCAAGGAGGCATGCCCCGGAGCATAGAAATATTTAGGCTGTTTTCACAGACCTATCCATGGGCCTCGCATCGGCGTCGTTTGTTTTCACAAAATTCTTCGCCCAGCATAGAAATATTCTTCGCCCCGGGAGCATGGAAATATTTAGGCTGTTTTCACAGACCTGTCCATGGGCCTCGCATTGGCGTCGTTTGTTTTCACAAAATTCTTCGCCCAATGATGGCCCGTCTGAGAGATCAGAGAATAACAGCTATTAGCTATTGAGACGACAGCCCTTTTCTAGCAACGTCAGCTGAGCATTGTGTAAGGTCTATTCAGACAGCTGCATCGCTAGTCGCGCAACTAGGTTTCATAGTTCATGAACCAAAAAGCCAATTGACCCCATCCTCAACATCTATATTCCTAGGAATTGAAGTTAATTCCCTAGAAATGACGATGGGCAATTCTACCCAAAAAAAAAAAAAAAGTTTTTCTAAAATTTAGACGGATGGTCACAAAATCACTTAAACCAGAGAGTATGCCTACCCGAAAATTATCGGAAACAATAGGATTTCTAGTGTCCTGTACACCAGCGGTGCGATACAGCCCGCTGTACCTACGTCATTTGGAAAGGGTAAAACTAGAAGCCCTACAGCAATCGGGGGTGACTTTCGTCACCGCTGCGCTTTGTCACATCAAGCCAAACTAGAGTTACACTAGTGGCTACAGGCAATAGAGAAAGGTCCCAGTCCGATCCGTAATGACTGTTATGATATTTCTATCTGGACGGATAGCTCAGATTTGGGATGGGGGGGGGGGGGATTTCCGCCCCCCCACATCGGGTGAGCGACTAGTGGGGAACCCAGCAAAGGGACCTACATATAAATCAAAAGAACTAAAGGCAGTCGGGGAGATGCTGAACTACTCTGCGCACGATGGGTCATCACGGAATTACCCAGATTAGACTCTAGATGTTTGGAGTGAGAACTGAACCAGAGGCCATACAATTACATAATCACAACTCTGGGAACCCCCTCCATAAATTTCGGCCAGAGGAGGGATCATCCGGGGTGGAGGCATCTACTCATTCCTGGGTAAACAAGAAATTTTCTTTAATGCTTTCCCACCCCCGGCATTAATCTCAAGAGTCTTGGAAACGATAAAACATTACTATTCTGTGAAGACATTTTTCAATCGACTTCACAATCATTTACTTCATTTAATACTCATCGAGCTGCCCTGTCGTTGATTTCTCAGCATTGGGGTCAGACTCTACTATCTAAAGGCATTGGAAGGCAGTCGGTCGACTACGGCCTCCAGCCAAATACGATAATACCTGGGACCCGAATTCGGTCCTACAGTCCTAGGGAAGTTAAGAAGCAAAAAGCTTTATTGTTTTTTGAAGAGATTCTTCAGTCGACTTCACAAACATTTAGCTCTTTTAATACTCATAGGGCCACCCTATCACTGATTTCTCAGTATGAATTGGGCCCGGATCCTACTATCAACTATCAAAAGGTACCTGAAGGCAGTCTTTCGACTACGGCCTCCAGCAGCCAAATGCGACAGTACCTGGAATCCGGACTTAGTCCTGCAGTTTTTTTTAACACATCTGTCAACGAATCACTGTCTTTTCTAACGCAGAAAATAGCCATGTTGCTATTACTAGCATCAGGCCAACGTCCACAAACAATTCTCGCAATCAGCAGGTCCAATATCAATTTCGAGTTAAATGGGGTCAGGATCTTCATCCCGGCATTATTAAAAACATCACGACCAAGAGCGATTGCACCAGCAATTTTTCTGCCCAAATGTCCAGGAAACCCGAAGCTGTGCCTCCCTTCACTGTTAAGTGATTATTTAAATGCTACAGCGAATCTGGATCACAAGGACAGTTTACTATTGACAACACGTTCCCCTGTCCGACCAGCGGCCAGGACGACGCTAAGCCCTTGGGTGTCAACAACCCTACAAAAAGCAGGAATAGATACGACTAAGTTCTCAGCCTATTCCACCCGGCATGCGTCAGTATCGGCAGCCGCTAGGAAAGGCGTATCGTTGCCAAGTATTTTCAAAGCGACAGGGTGGACAGCAAACTCTTCTATGTTTGCTACAATATACAATAAACCCCTCGAAAATCAAGGAGAGTTCGCATCCCCCATTGTTCATGGGACAGGACACAAATGAAAGAGGGGAGGCCGCGAGTACCTTCGTACTCGCTAGCCCCAGCAAGAATCTAACCTCAACCCCTCCCTCGTTGGTGCCCACCAGATCTTCATCTGAAACATGGACACAGATACCCCTATACCCCTGAAAGGAGGGAAAGGGGGGGGGGGGAATCCCCCAGGAGAAATCCAACATTGACTCCTCCCTCCTGGGTGTCAACCAGATTTTCATCTGGGACGTAGCACCCCAGAGACCTCTATAGGAGAGGAAGGAGGGGGGGGGGGGGAGTTAGACGCTACCCACTAGTGACAATGGTGGGTATGGGGGAGTTGGGCGTTTCCACGGGCCCCCTGAACACGAAAGTGTGCACCACAAGTGGGTAGCGAAAGCTTAGTTCTCTCCTTCTTTACGTTGGGCGGCGTGGAGCGCCCATTACCACCACCTCCTTTGTCAAGCAGGTGAATGAAGGACTTTGAACGAGCTGCCTAAGTAAACAGTCTTCTACGAAGACCGCACTATAATTGATAACTCAACTTACCTTCGGGAAAGATTGAGTAGAATTATAGTAGGTCGGAGTAGAAGACTGTTTAATGCCCACCCAGACTAGAGCCCTCCCAGTCATTCACCTGCTGTATTTCTGGGTCTTTGAACTGAAGTGACGTCAGTGAGCTCAGGCGGTCTGGGTAAACAGCGAGCAGGGATGCAACAGAACAGTGCGAATAGTCCGTAGTTCGTTTGAAAGAGCGCGCATTCGCGCGTTTTTTCAAACTATTTCTTTGAAATGGTACCGTAATGCAGTGCGACCGCGAGAGCTGCCTAAGTAAACAGTCTTCTACTCCGACCTACTATAATTCTACTCAATCTTTCCCAAAGGTAAGTTGAGTTATCAATTATAATCGTAATTTTATTCAAAACTCAAAAACCCTTTGACTGTAATCGTATTTACGATTACGATTTCGCCCAACTCTGGATGTGAGGGTGTTTGCTCATATGATATCATAATCTCTTGTTCATTCTGTCTATTGAGAGCATAGCCATTTCATCATAGTTGTTGATGTTAGGTCTTTGGTAGTTTGTGACAGTTTACATGGGGATTGCATTTGAAGTAGATCATAATATCAATAGTATTGTAATTCAATGAAATTATGAATTAAAATGTGGTGAACTTGTGTGCTCCCCTCAACACCCCAGAAGAAAAGTTTAATTTGGGTAAGAGGAGGGGGATATTCCCGTAGTGGGCCATTTCAAGATGACTAAGGACAAGTTACCTGAAGTGGAGCATGTCGGCACATCCTTAGCAGGGAGCCGAAGGTGGGGCTGAAGTATTGTGCATGCAGATGAGTAAGAAGCGTCTAGCTCTTCCTTGATTGTCACTCCTGGATCTGCAAAGATATTTTCATTGAAAATCAACAAACAGAAGACGGTTAACGTTTGTAATTGACCAATAAAAAGTTTACCCCCCCTCCCTCCCCCTTATAACTAGTTTCTTCACATTTCAAGATACGTAGATTCGAAAAATTCTATCAAAATGAAGGAAAAAAAAAAAAAAACTGTCCATACACCATCCCACTTCTGAAGCTTTTCTCTGAAACAGAGTTTTAATAAATTCTGCTCAAAAATCATACTCCCGCCGAGGTGGTGCCTGTAATCTCAGCATTAATTGTGATCAACCCAAAGGGATTAGCCAATCACGATTTTGAAAACTCTTTAAATAAAAGTCGTCGTCGCCCCCCCCCCCCCCCCCCCCCCCCTCTCTCTCACATTAAACAGAACTCAGCCCAATGAATAGAATCAGACAATCCGAAGCAATGTGCCACCAACTGCTTTTGCTCCCAAAGAGATTGTGCTGATAGGGAAAAAAGTCATCAACTCGAATGTGAATTGCAAACTCAAAAAGCGACTTTGGCATGCAAGAGCAGGCTGAACTTCCACCGATTCGGCTCAATCTCATACCATTGTCTAGTAATTTGAAATTGTTTAAACACGTGTAGACTGGTGATCTGCGCAGAAGATGTATCTAACACAAAACTATCAACCAGCAGCAGTGGAGACTAGCTGGTTCTACGTGAGCCTCACCCTTGTGTCACCCAACATACCTATTACAAATCAGATTTCCTAACACTACGTCTACTTCGTCGTTTCCACACCCTTGTCAAAATTGTCAGGGAGTGAAGATGAACCAGACTATTGTTTTTTAACCATAATTTCTCCTCTTCATGCACACAATTCACCTCAGTAAGGTTTGGGATAATTTATTTAGTCTCATGCATACTTAAATTGGTAAGAACAAGGCGCTGTGTGGTGCAATAAACTCGTGACTATATGATTTTACTAGATATTACTAATACTTCAGTTATCCTGAAGTGCGAAGGCAAAAAGTCTTGTCCCCTTAACGTGTTAAGGACGTTAGGAAAGTAATGTTTGCAGCAATTTCAACATGATAATAATTTTCAACCGACCCCCAGCTCAGAATAAATTATTTTTAATGTGACTGAGATTACAGAAGATGGATATCACCATTGTGGGTCATTTCCAGACGAATATTTGACTAGTTACCTGAAGTGAGGCTTGATGGCTGATCCTTGTTGCCTGATGAATCAGAAGCGTCAAGCTCTTCCTTGATGGTCACTCCTGGATCTGCAAAGTTATTTTCATTTAATATGAACAAACAGGAAAGCGTAGGTGAACATTGAACGTTTTAATAACGAATAGAGTAAACAATAATTAAAAAAAAAAAAACATGGTAGGTAAACATTAAATATGTCCGTCGATAAGTCTATTTCATGTCCTTTATAGCACTGAGGATCTCCTCAAAATTATAAGGTGCTTTATCAATAAGCCAGGCTTTCAGGTGTTTTTGAAAGGCCGGTTTGGGTAACTTCCTAACATGGGGTGGCAGCAGATTGAAAATCCTTACACCATTCGAATTCGGATTTCTCATTTTTGTCACTGCGAGACAGTGCTTGGGAACCTGAAGCAGATCATGCTGGCGGGTGCAGTAGTCATGTGTATCACCCTGGTTTGGAAGGTTCACAGAGTAGGTGCTCATGCGGTCAAGAAGGGCAAGAGCATATAGGGCAGGCAGGGTCAGCAAACAAAGGCGGCAGAAAAGAGGTCGACAAGAGGTCCTGGGGGCAGATCCTGACAGAGCCCGAATGGCTGCTTTTTGTTGCCTGAAAGCTCCGATGATGCCAGACGAGCTTCCCCATAAAATCACTCCATAATTGCACCGAGACTCAAAGAGTGCATGGTATACAGATATCAGTACCCGCCGAGAGACTGCATTAAACAGACACCGATGAGGTGCACAACACCGGCAAGGGCCCCAGTCAGGATCCGCAGATGATAATTCCAGGTAAATCATGGTAAATATTCTGAAACACAATAACCTTTTTGCGCCAGGGTCCACATATATGCGGAGCTACCGAGGTGAACGTCACTGCCGAGGTCTGCATATATACAGTATGACCTTAGATCACCTCCCTGCCGGGCTCCGCATATATACAATTTGCCGCGTGGGCATTTAAAAGTCAGGCGCAAAAAGGATAAGGCCATGGAGGTGATGGAAATGAAGTGGTTCCTCCTTCAAAGGGTAGAAGCGATTAACCTGCTTCACCCAGAGGATATCCTGCAGGTTGAATAACCTCAGGAATATGCCAAGGGGTACCATTTCCAAGAATCGAGGAGGACTATCCATATCCATTACAACATTGAGAATGATTATTTAGAAGCTCTCCTTCTAAATCTGATGTCACAGTATTCTTGCAGTTCCTTCAGGAAGGCTGTTACCTTTCGAGTGTTTGTCGGCAAAAAGGGGATCAGTCTCAATCTCCTCGTCGGTGTGAACTAGCTCTATCTTGATCTCCCAATCTGGATCGAGATCTAAACAAAGATATATATAAAACACTCATCAGCTGGTTCGATAATATCAGGTAGTGAAATATGCCAACAAAATTATCAAGTATACAGCTAACTGCCCTCCCTTTTAGGACGTCCCTCTGAACCTAGGTCATATAGGGAAAAGCTACGTATATCAGAGGCACGCAATATTAAAATGCGGAGTGCCCATTAGTCTGAAAATGTGGCGTTTACTATTTTTAAATGAAGGTAGGTCATGATCATTCTGACAATTTATGAAACCATCCTTACTTTCCCACGATGGATGGTTTAATATTTATTATTGCTCAAAGTTTTGGCAAAATGTGACGTCATGCTAGATAGGGGGGGTCCTGCCCAGGTGGGACCGGTGCCATGACTTAGATTTTTAGCTAAACATTGTAAAATAATAGAAAGAAAACTACTCCTAGTAGAATATCCTAGAGCGGGTGGTGTCTGTATTCCTAGAGTTTCACCTGCTTTCATTTAAAAATGTACAACAAACATGCGGGCATTCCTCATTGTTTAAGGGGGGTTTGTTGAGGGACAACCCAAGCATAAGAGAAAAAATAAACGATCCAGAAAACCAGATAACAAATCAGTTTCAGACCATTCTTAAACCAAATCCAAAACCAGATGTAAGCCAGGATGATTCTTTTTTGTTCGGTTGCAGTTTTAGTCTAGTTAAGCAACAAAAAAATCGAAAATAATAATTTCATGATGGAAGGGGAAATGAAGGGAGTTATAATGAACAACCGTATTTAACAAGGAAATATTTTCCAAGCTGTCCACACCTCAATGGGGAACTTTAATGTGTTGAAATTTCACACTTTTGACCTCAGATACGAATTTAGCGCACTTGAAAACCCCAATATACCAATTTTCAGCTCAAAAATCATATCAAATTTTATACAATTTCAATTTTATGTAATTATGTATAAAGTTTTCTTTGGTTTAGGAGCAACTACAAACGAAATTGAACTAACCAAGCTTTGAAGTGTGAAAATTGATCAACTACTTACAATTTTATGATACTACAACCTCCTGAGGGAGGGTTTGAACAGCCTTAACGCTAATTTCTAACAAATCGCCAGTTCTGAACAAATCAATTCTATGCCATGAATACCACCCAGTTACTTTGGTAGGGGGTGAGGGAGGAAGGATGAATTCGGCTGTTCCTCATTATGTAGTTTATAATCCTAGAGCTCTCCCTCACAGCCACATCAGGGATAGATGTGAGCAGTTGGGTGTAATCGTAATCAAAATTACGATTTCAATCATAGGGTTTTAGATTCGTGGTTACAATTGGGATTATAATCAAAGAACCTGGAGATATGATTACTATTACAATCGTAAACACAGGTTTTCTGTAATTTTATTCGTAATCACAAGTTTTTAATATGATGTTGGCCGTAACAACGGATATTCTCTATAAATAAGCACTGTTTATTCCGGGAAGAAAATAAATACACAAATTTACGGAATCCTGGTTCACTTTACTGACGGTAAGGCGGGATCACAAAACATAAGCGGGAGAGCCATCTGGCTTGAACGGGAGACGGGAATCAGACTGGTATTCATTTGCCCTCATCGTCCGCAAGACGGGTAGGGCGCCACTAATCAAATGCAGTGCTTACAAAATATAAGTTCTCGTACAATTTACATTAATACTTCACAATTTCACTGCACCTTCGGGAGCACAAATCGTATTATTATTACGGAATGATCGGGAAATACTACATATTATCAGAGTTCCATCATGAAATATATGAAAAGCGGGATAAAAACATTGAACTACTTATGCGCTCTGTCGGAAGTTTGGGAAGACAACACGTCAACTACATTTCAGCACTGGCGGGAAAATTCGAATTTTGGTCAGGGCTGAACATACCCCCCCCCCCCCCCCCCCCTAATTCCAGCGGAATTCTAGCATGGGATCTCAAGTGGCAAGGGGCACAATCTCCTAACGGGTAATTACGTTTATAGCGTGTGAAGTTCGGATTTCCGAGCTTACACCTGGGGACGCTAGGTCGCGTACTCTTCTAATAGGCCAATCCGACCTCGGTGAACACAACTAAGTGGGACCACTATGATGCATGGAAGAGAAGTCCATGCTGCGATGACAGGGATCCACGAGACATTACGTCAGCGATGTTATCGGGACAGCGCACATGAAACCATGGCTCGCGCGGGGCATACATTTGGAACAGATGACTACGTGCTCATCTGTATCCGAAGGGAAACTGAGGCTAGAACTATATACAGATTTCCTAGTAATTCAGCAGTGAGTGACACAAGTCGCGGGATTCATAATCATGCCTTTGCAATATTAATCGGGATCAACCTTGACTGATTACGGTCAAGTGATTACATACCGCGGGAGTGTGAGCCTTCTCAGAGGGATCAGCGAATCCTATGATTCACTGTGGAACATCCGAACGGGGAAGGTGACATGGGATCCTAAGAAGTTGCGGCTGATCCAATGACTCGGACAACTTCCTCACTCATACACAAGATGATCGAAAATGAGATCATGAAATTTGCCTATTTGGCTTGCCAGCTTTTAGTTCACCCGGTAAACAGTAAAGTCGGCGTAGGGCAATGTTGCGGGAACCACTCAAAGAGGCTTTGACTAGGGAAAACGAGAGAGCTGCCTCAATCTTTCTGATGAGGCTCGGGAAAAAGGGAATTTTAGGAAAATTTCCTCGGCCTCTTGCTCTGCGGAAGTGCAATGGGAAGCCTCTTCCACTGACTCAATTTCGAACATATGACGGAGTAGTTCATTAGTTTGCGAATCCGTTGAACCACTACAACTGACTCCAAGTGTGGACACTTGACAACTAATACGTTCGGGAACGACACTCATTCCCTGGGGGGTGTACAACCCACTGGCAACGGTAACAAGGAAATGGATTTCGGTAGTCTAACAATGGGGGGCACCAAGGAATACAAGTTGCGTATTAAGACGGGAGCGGAACACGAATTTGGTTCCTCGGAATCAGCTGACAGTGGAGCCAGGTCAGTGGAAACGGGTTCAACGAAAACCAGGTCAGTGGGAGTGTGGTAGGAGACTCCAAAACCATGGTCGGAAACCATGAACACATTACAAGCATGCAACAACTCGTCAGTGTGTCTGTCTGCCGTTTGATTACGACTAACGACTGATGCGGAAATTTGAAAACTAGTAAGTTTCGGAAATTACATTTGTTCCTTGGGAAGTGAATAATTTATTTCACAATAACAAACACTGAGCGGGATTTGAGAGAGCTAATCAAGTGCGAGATCAATTTCGATTATTGGCGAGAACGGTATTCGAAGCTGAGCGCAGACGCGAGAACCAGGTCAGTGGGTGATGCAATCGGATAGGAGGGGCAGACAACGTTTAGGGGAGGCGAATTCCTTTCGCTTTCATTAGGCGGGGAAAGTGCCCCTCTTCTCGTCGAACGACAACCCCCCTCACCAGTCCCCTAACCAGGAGCGACGTCAGCATCAAACTCACTCCTCTCGCCCCAAGGAAAGAAATCTGCGGTCTCTCTCATACTATGGGAAAATTTTTCTTAGGCATGCTACCCAAGAGGTCCTCGTCTCCTGGGAAACATAAGGCTGTAAAAAGGCCTGCACTATAGCGTGTCAATATTGGGTCTTTTGTTCAGTACGGGATCAGTTAATTAGGACGAGCACTCACTATTGCTCGGCATGCAAGAGGCGTGGTCGGGAATCAGGTTATTTTAGATTTAAACGACTTGCACCCTCACAGTTATGGAAGTGACATCTCAAGATGCCACTCCAGGGAGGTCACCAAGTTACGGGTCAACTTGCAAGTACCAACTCCAGTGACCTTGGTACGGTAACGTTCAAGGGAAACCCTTGCTTTAAGGGCGAACTCTAGGGAAATGAGATTAATTTCTGCACTAAACTCACGTAACGTTCAAGGGAAACCCTTGCCTTAAGGGCGGACTCTAGGGAAATAAGATTAATTTCTGCACTAAACTCACATAGTGCTTGAACATGGTTTTGCGGGAAGTATAGGTAGGCGATAACATGCCTAACACAGCGGGAAAAGGCTTGGTGCCTCGGATCCAAGAGACTGATCTATGGTACCGCTCATTGAGGGGACCTTGAGAACAAAGTCAGCGCAAGAACGGGATCCAGATTGATTGGAGGAAAGACAATCTTAGTCAACACATATTCATGAATGGAACAATGATAATAATTGTAAGGAAACTCACTAATTGCAACTTGACGGCAGACAACTTTTCGAAAAACACCTTTGTCACGCCTGAAAGAGGCGTGGCCTAACTTTCAGTAAACGAGATCACTTAATCGCGGGCAACTACGCGATTTGAGCTCGCGGGGTGACTCACTACAGGCACTTGATTCACTAAATTCACTAAGATCACAAACTGCAGTGGAATGGCCTCGCAAGTTGACGGAATGATGTTGCTGTGGCGGTGATTTAACCTCAGAATTAACTTGTTTATTAACGGGAAGTGTCGGAATTTTCTTGAGGCCTGGTCCGTGTCGAGAGTGTGAATTAATATCGGGATGGCAGATTGAGAAGCAGTCGAAGTATAGTCTCTCACGATTCCTTACTCGTCTTCTCTCGACCACAGGAAACTGTCAATATCGTTGACAGCGATACATGAAATGGCGGCAAATTCTTGAGTTGGCGGGAACACTTGAAGCAGAAATCGCTGCAGCGAGAGTGGGTAACGGGATCCGGCGGTGCGAGTTACTCGGTTGGCACCCCACGGTTGGCACCACTATCAGGCGATACGAGATACTCGGTTGGCACCCCAGGGTTGGCACCACTATTAGGCGGTACGAGATACTCGGTTGGCACCCCACGGTTGGCACCACTCTCAACTCCTCCTAAACTCCAATAGCTGCTCGCAACTTGGGATGAAATTCTCGCTCCTTGCTGAACTTCTGCTGCAAGGCGGTATTTATTTTCGAGAATAATGATTTTCGAACTGTAGAAATCCTGCGAGATCGGGAACCTCGATTGAGTGCACGAACTCGACCCAAGTTCGGGCTGACTTGATATAGTTCACATTAGTTGGTGTCTTACATAATTTTGGGATCATGGTCTTGCGTGCGAAGGTAGCTCTGGGAATTTGGTACTTACCACATTTTTCTGAGCATAGGTACGGATAGTGCTCGTAGTCAGCGTGGTATGAAAGCAGTACCTTTGAGCTACAACTTATTTCGGAATACGAGCTTTCCTCGCAGTATCTCAATTTTCGTGGGATCCGGGAGGCATGGCGTATAATATTCAGCGGCGTTGTTACTTCGAATGAAGTGCGTGAATTTGGGTATTTTTCCATTATAGGACGGGATGGAGGATAGTAAGAGTTTTATTATCCTTACTTCCTCGTAACGGGATCTTACGTCATGTAACGTAATTTCGCTTCTTGGTTGGGATGCGGATTCGGGTAACAGCTTCTTAGCTCGTTGACAATCCTTTATGACGCGCGTGGTACGGGTAAGCCTAAGCTTCTCGCCTTGTCGGACAGTGTCGGGAAGGGTTAACAAGGCTGTCAGGTTCGTGAATATCACTGAATATAGTTTCAAACATGATCATGAGCCATGATGAAATTCTTCTGTAATACCTTCATAATATCTTCACTCCTTTACGTAGGTTATAACCTTGGCGGGATCCATGTTTAACGTGGTCGGCTTGGCGTTAGCTTGTTGTATCGATCTCAATACAGAAAGATGACGGAAGAATGATGCTTGTCGGGATCTACGTCGTAATTTCGGCGTTCTGAATGTAAATCATATTAACCGAAGTCACTACACGACGTAATTTCAATGCGGAATCCAACACAATGGGGGAACGCGTTCGGTTCAATGGCGATGGGCGTCCTTTAGGTAGGAATCCGGAATATCGCGTTCTGGAACTAAGCTCAGCAACGCGATCACTAATTCCCGGGTTGTCGGCACCATGTTTTATCCGGGAAGAAAATAAATACACAAATTTACGGAATCCTGGTTCATTTTAATACCGGTAAGGCGGGATTACAAACATAATAGCGGGAGAGCCATTTGGCTCGCGGGAGGCGGAAAATTAGACTGGTATTCATTTGCCCTCATCGTCCCCAAGACAGGGAGGGCGCCACTAATCAAATGCAGTGCTTACAAAATATAAGTTCTCGTACAATTTACATTAATAGTTCACAATTTCACTGCACCTTCGGGAGCTGAAATCGTATTATTATTACGTAATGATCGGGAAATACTACATATTATCAGAGTTCCATCATTAAATATATGAAAAGCGGGATAAAAACATTGAACTACTTATGCGCTCTGACGGAAGTTTGGGAAGACAACATGTCAACCACATTTCAGCACTGGCAGGAAAATTCGAATTTTGGTCAGGGCTGAACATATACATTGGTTTGAAAGTCGGGACACACACGGAACTACACCCGGAATTCACATTTGAGCTTGCGCACAGGTCATTATTGATTTGATTGCAATGAAATTCATAGGAAACCATCTAGAAGCTATTCCACACAATCTCTGAAAATTTCATCAAAATAGAACTGAAATTGAGAATTCCCAGTGTCTTTGAATGGGAGTAGTTGAGACAGCGTTCCAATAGTTGTAATAGTTTGTAGGGCGGAAGTAGATCGGTAATTTGGAACCGTTCCGCGAGAAGACCTGGAGCAGTTACAACAAAGATCGACACATCACTAACTTTGTCACAGAGTAAAATTATAGGAGAATATCTATGCTAAATTCACTTTTTTCTTCTTTTAGCGAATTCGCAAAGAAAATATGAGCTACTTAGATAGCTTCAAAATTTAAAAAGTGTGAGGGAGGGAGCGGGGACCCCCTACAAATCCGTTTCAAACATCGAAGGACATAATCCTAGATTTTATAATAAAACATATTTATATGGTGTATTTCTAGAAGATAACTCCCTTAAATACGGCATAAAAAATTTGTAGTGGCAAAAGGCAGGTCGAGTTCGTAGGCGAGCCCGATCGCTCCAGAATTTCAGGTTCAAATTTACAATTTAGTATCCCAAAAAATGCTTCATTTTTAATTATTATTATTTTTTTTTACAATAGGGCATGTGGGGGGTGTCACAGTCGAAGTATTTTTCAACCACCCCCAGATCTCCATGATCCATATAAGTGAGAAAAATCGATTTATAGGCGAAAAATGCCCATAATTGACTAAATTTTGACAGTAAGGCATGTGCCTTACTCTAGGAAGTGCCTTACTCTAGGCGCCCCGCCACAGTCAAAAATGTTTTTTTTTTTTTTGGCGCTGAGTCGATTGCGACAATTCCTAGATATTCAAGATTCATGAATAACGAGGAAAATCGATTTTTAGGAGAAAATGTTCATAATGGTTTAAATTTTGACAATACGACATGCGAGGTGTCACAGTCTAAGTATTTTCCGGCGCTGAGCCGATTGAGACCACTCCCAGATCTCTACGATTCATACATAATTGAGAAAAATCTATATTTTAGTTGAAAAACGGGTAATTCTATAGTATAGTGGCCTCAGCACCAATCTTTTCCATATTCATACACAATAAAGTAGAATGCATGAAACACGATATTTGATAAGAATTGGACCCCGCAAAGCAGTTTTAGACCTTAATAATCGGAGTCAGAGTCACTTTTTTCTGCAACCGTTGAAGATTGTGTTGCTTGTTGTTGGCCCCTGTACAGCTGAATTTGCACAAATAGATCAGAATGCTGTGTATAGGTTGGTGGACTGGATGCTCGCAAGCTCGCATCTCAAAATCACAAAACATCAAGTAGCCAATCCCTTAGTAAAAATACAGATTAGTTGGACATGTAGGTCAGGATGATGTGTATACTTTGGCGGTATGGCGGTCCTACAGATTCAGATTCCGATTAGTAAGGTAAATATGACTTTCCGGCCCTCAAATTTATGTTATTTAATTATAAGTATGCCCAATATAAAATATATCTTCATATGGAAAAGATTGGTGCTGAGGCCACTATACTATAGAATTACCGAAAAACGCCCACAATTGACCAAATTTCTGAGTTCGTCTGCGTGACCTAAAATTCTCTGCGATCTCGTCAAACGGCTGACCCCTCAGTTTTATTCACAACTATTCTTTGAAAATTCGCTCTATTAGCCATGCTACATGACCGATTACTTTTCTACTTTAACTTCTTCAAAGGTATCGAGGTACCGACTTACCTTGTGTAATCATTTTGTTGGTAGAAATTATATCAGATACTTAGGAGATAGGTGGTAACTTTCATTCAGTTCATTACTTCAATGGCTTTGAGGTTAGTCAAATATCGTTGAAAATCTAATTTTTCATGGAAAAACACTATTACTTTTCCTTTATCCCCCCCCCCCCCAACCCACCAAATCAATTTGTCTTCAACACGCCCGCCCGATGTTTCTAGGCATTACTTCTTACTTAGATTGTGTAATGTATTTTTGAGATGCGAGCTTGCGAGCATCCAGACCGCCAAACTACACAAATCATTCTGATCTATTTGTGTGAATTCGTGTGCCTTCTACTTGTACGGATTCATGTGGAGGCAATCAAACCACAACCACGCCAATTCGTTCCAACAAATCCTCACCGACATCAGCAACTTCTGAAAACACGGTAATTCTTTTTTCCCTTCTTTTTTTTCTTTAAATGATATAATTTCTTCTCACAGCTTGAAATTGTCACCAATTCTACGTAAATATGTAATCTAAGTAAGAAGGAATGCCTAGAAACATCGGGCGGGCGCACAGTACTTTGAGTATGTATCAAAAATCGAAAAAACGATCGGTCAAAATTCTTGAACCCGAGTGCAATAATCTATCCTTGGAAAGTCCGTGGGCACGATTCAAAAGGTTTCCCGTCTCCACAAGCCTCGCACAGAACACTAGAGGGCAAGTTCCGCGGTCCAACTGTCAACAACTCATTTCACCCAAAACACTAACGATGAACTACCTGTTCATTACGAGTGCAGAAATCGTCCGAGCTACTTCTGAGATCGCTCTGCTGTTCATGACGAGTTACGACACAGGTATCGGCTATATTTATGTGGTTCAATAATTTTTCAAGAATGAATTTCCCTCAATTACGCCGTAAAATCTTTACCATAATAATCCCAAAAATTTTCGACTAAACCTCCAACATAGGAACTGAATTTTTCAAAAAGAGGAAAAAAGAGGAGTTTAGATCATTTGATATATGTTTTTTGACACTATTCCTTCACTCAATCCCGTTGGAATTTTCTGCGACTAGCCGCGACTTTTTGACATTTTCATGTCTTTGCCCTGGCACATTGCACTAAAAAACTGTCACGTAACGAAATTGTCACGTAACGTTACAGTTGGTTTTCTGATGATTTCTGCTTACAACCGAGTCGTTGCTAGGGAAATGGTACTTCGTCGTTTTTCATCCCACAAAATTCGTTGACCATTCGTTCGAAAGCTCTCGATTTATCCAACCATATTATGTTAACTACTGCGAAGTGCGTGGCCAACAAGCTGAGTTATGAGCATGGTTATTTGAATAATTGTTTACACACAGGTGATCATTCTCAATCATTGATATTGTGAACATTATTGCAACCGCTTGTTAATTTCTGATGATTTCGTTGACCTGGTGTTACGATGATTTGATTCGTAGCAGGTGATCCGAATATTGCGAGAACGGTTTGATTTGTGAAGCGGTGGTTAAATCATTTTAATAGGTAATTTCTATGCTTTACACTCTAGGAAGCTGTACACTCTAGGAAAACACACATGAAAATGTCCCAATGTGTTGCAGACTCGTATGAAAGCATTTAAGTTCCTCAGACTGAGAAGAGAACTTTCATTTTTCACAAAAGTTTGTTGAAACTCACAAGATTCTACTAGTTCCTACAAGAGGTATAGTTTCTATGGCCTCAACGAAACTGAATTCTAAAATTTCTTCTTATTGTTTGCCCGAATTGAAAGTTCTTGACCACTCCTACGGGAAGGTTAAGATGTCTGTCATGACAGATTTATGCTGTGATGTCATCATAGGACACGATATACTTAAAAATCATTCATCTGTTAATGTAAATTTTGGGGGTACGAAGTCTCCTCTAAAAATTTGTTCAGTAGCCCACGCAAATATAGAGCCCCCACCTCTTTTCCAACACTTACTAGGCAATGTCAAACCGATTGTCACAAAATCTCGAAAACATTCGGAAGAGGACATGAAATTCATTCGTGAGGAGGTAGGTAAACTTGTGGCTAATGGAATAATCGAAGAATGTAGATCTCCATGGCGGGCCCAGGCATTTGTCGTAAAATCGGAGAATCATAAAAAAAGAATGGTGATAGATTATTTTTCTATGATTTTTTCAATCTTTTCAGCCAGAGTTCCTACAAATCGGACACTGTTCGGAAAATGGAAGTCCGGGAAGAGCCATGGAAAGGAAAAGAGGCAACATCCATCAATTAAAAAATTGTGGAAACAGTGCCGCAGGAAAAATGCGGTTTTTGAAAAACGTCACATCAAGTGGCTGAAACTGCCGAGTTCGTTTTTTGAACCATTTTTCCCTTCGGGTGCGACAAAAACCCGTTCAGGATCGAGTTGTGGAAGACCCATGAAGCCCTTTCACGAATGCAGTTTATTGACGAAAAAGAGGCGTGTACAAAATTTGGTCACGGAGAGAACCGCAGAGGAACTGCAATTCGCTGCTCAAAGAGCACGCAAGCGCACATCGGAACCGCCTCCAGTGCCTCAGGTACCTTTAATTGAGGTTTTCGCTTTGTATTTGGATATGGATATGACGGGGGGAAAAAAAAATGAACGTTTACAAGCTTTTGTTAATCGTTATATCAAGAATCATTTAGTGCAATGCACCTGAGTGGGGATAGCTCGAGACTGGAAAGTAGCAGATCAGATTGATCTTCCTTTCCCCGTCTCCTACTCGCAAGTGTTTCTCTTTATAAACCTAGTCCTTATTCATTTTCTGTTCATGTACTACCTAGTCATTAAGTTCCAATACCCTTTTGTGTATTGGTACATGTAAATTTATATTTATATAAATTACACATTATGGTTTAGTTTATTGACCGCTAGGTGATAATTATGACAGTTTTTTGGGGTTCTTGAGAGTCGGTCAGGTAATAATAAAATTCAAATCTTCAGGGCCAATGTTTCGATGTATTTATACATCATCATCAGGGCTACAACAAGATGAGATTCAAAGGGAGATTACATTATGACCAAAGGACATAATGTAATCTCCCTTTGACTTACATTATGACCAAAGGTCATAATGTAATCTCCCTTTGAATCTCATCTTGTTGTACCCCTGATGATGATGTATAAATACATCGCAACGTTGGCCCTGAAGATTTGAATTTTATTATTACCTGACCGACTCTCAAGCACCCCAAAAAACTATCATAAATTACACATTGGTTGAAATAATTTATTCAATACATTTTCTATGAAGGTTTCCTAATCGTGCATTTTTTTTCCCTCTCTCGTAGGTATATTACAGGTTAGTACGTCAAAGCAGAATGCTTGGTGAAAGAAAAGTCTTCTTCTATTAGTTGTTCTTGGTGATCTTTTAGTAGGCAGGTAGTTGATATGGTAATTAAAAAAATGTATGATCACTTGATAAGATGAAATTTGTAGAATTATTTCGAGAAAAAGGTGAATAGCGTGTTTGGTTGACTTTTTTTCAGTTTTACCTATTAAGGGCTTATTTATGACCCCCACATCCGTATATATTCGTGATCAGCATAACATTCCCTACCAGAATCCACCACAAACAGATTTTTGAACAGCTGACCCTTACAATCAAAGTACTGTGGGGCGTGTTGAAAACAAATTGACTGGGGGGGGGGGGGGGGGGGGGGGGGGTGGGGGGGGGGGGGTATAATGGGGAAAAGTATCAAAACACTAATAGCAAGGTCATCGGTAAGTTGAATATAATTATACAATGTTGGGAAGGTTGCGAGTAAGAATGCATCGGATACAGTTTACCTACCTCATACTATAATATCACAACTATCGATATTAGGTACTACAACATTAGGTACTACACTAACTTATAGGTCTATGATTAAAGTATTGTTGTTTACCTTGAATCGTGTCCATTGCTGTAACATCGTGAACGGCAGATGATTCCATCGTTATCTCCGTGCCGCGCCAAGGTTTGTAAAGTAATTTAAAGCAGACACAACGCGAACGTTACAGGGGAAATAAATTGAATTTGAAACGTTGGGTACACGATACTAACCTTTGTTTATCAAACAACGAAATCTCATCAATCGAAGTTGACCTGTTTGTTTACGGGCTTGGGATGAGCTCTATCTATTGACGCAGCAGTTCGAAATGTGAATTAGCAATTGATAAAAAGGACGGACTGAATTAATTATTAGTTAAATTATTAATTAGTTGAAGTTAATAATATAAATTTAAATAATAATAAAGTTTAGAGCGTCTAATAACATGAACCACACAAACAGACTCCCGTACTTAATGCTTTGTTCTTATCAGCTTATCACTAGCAAGGATGGATACTATAAATCGGTGGTGGTTGATCCATTTGCTGCTTTGAGTAAATAAGATGGAGGGCTATTGCTCTGAATTCAACGCTGTTTCCCTGTCAAGGCATACGTGCCACTACGGTCGAGTTGGCTTGGCAATCGACCCGCCCTCGCTACGTTTTTTTCAAAAAATTCAAATGCAAAGCAGTTTATTGTAATTCAAGTTTTTGTTTGATATTACTTATTATTGTTACATTTTTAGTTTTGATTTATGTATGTAGACATAACTGTCTTCAAGTTAGGATGTACATACTTAAGTTTCCCATGCCCAAATCTGGGTGCCTCCTATTTTCATTTTTTTGGTTTATTACTTTCAATA
>CM061042.1:15278688-15341456 GCA_030762985.1 Adelphocoris suturalis | reverse complement strand
GGGAGGAGTATTCAGATTAATCCCCTCTTCTGACCCAATAGATGTAGAATCCTCCACCGTACTTCTTCCATAGTGAATGATAAGTTTTTTTTCCATCAACCAGTAGTTCATTTCCAATCAAGACGGCATGCTTCCCGTTTTTTCTTGCTTGAAACAAGTTGGGCAAGAGATGCTTCCTAAAATCCCGTGTTCTTCTGTCGTAGAACTCGAACTCGGATGCATTAAATTGGGACCGCTTTAACTTGTAAATGTTCTGACGTACTTATATTTGGAGAAATTATTAGCAAAATGAATGTGAACTGTTCTACTTCTAGAAAGTTGGATGGTGCCTAATCTTCTTACTCCAATAAATTCATAATCCTTAAGAACGCAATTTAATTCCGCTCTAAAAATGTCCAACACCTTCTTCTTCAGAATATTCATGTTTCCTTTCCCTTCTAGAACGTTATGAAGAATAAGATCGTCCCTGTGCCGGATCTGTTTCGTATTATTTTTTTCAGATAATGCTAGATTTTCTTCTATACTGTCAATTGTCTTATTAATTTTTTTAAGACCATGATATATTCTTGGATGTTAGCGATTTCTTGCGACAGAGCAAAATCCTGTGTATTTAAAACATTTGAATGTTCCTTCAAAATTCAGTCGCTGTTTTGAAGTTTGTTTGTGATTACGTCAAGGTATTGAATTACGTGATGTAACTCGGAGGTCGACATTCTCGTAGTTGCAATTATTCGAAGTGACACCGGTCGGCTCTTCGAATGCAGCTGCTAAGGAATACGGTATTCGGTTGAGTGGATAGTCCTTTTCCTTTGGTAAACAACAGATCACCAACCAAACTCGCAAAAATGACCTTTTTCCAGAATCTACCCGTTAAAAATTTATTAAAATTGTTATTGCTGAGAGTTAATGAAAAAGCAACCAAAAAAAAAAAAAAAAAAAAAAAAAAAAAAAAAAAAAAAAAAAAAAAACTGAAACGAAATTCACAATACAACCCTGCCAAATCAATATTTAATAGGAGCTCGCAAAAAACACGTGCGCTCTTCTCGTCTACCTAACTGGAACTCCCCCCTCGAAATCAGCTGAGTTAGATTTCGAGTTAAGTCCTTTGCTATTAAACCTATGAAGCTGAAATTTGGAATGGAGGCCTCTTGGAGCGTCTAGACACAAATCATGAAGTCTAGAGCCCCCCAAAATCAGCTGAGTTAGATATGGAGCTAAGTCCTTTGTTATTGAACCTATGACGCTGAAATTTGGAATGGAGGACTCTTGGAGCGTCTAGACACAAATCATGAAGTCTAGAGCCCCCCAAAATCAGCTGAGTTAGATATGGAGCTAAGTCGTTTGTTATTGAACCTATGAAGCTGAAATTTGGAATGGAGGCCTCTTTGAGCGTCTAGACGAAAATCATGAAGTCTAGAGCCCCCCAAAATCAGCTGAGTTAGATATGGAGCTAAGTCCTTTGTTATTGAACCTATGAAGCTGAAATTTGGAATGGAGGCCTCTTGGAGCGTCTAGACACAAATCATGAAGTCTAGAGCCCCCCAAAATCAGCTGAGTTAGATATGGAGCTAAGTCGTTTGTTATTGAACCTATGAAGCTGAAATTTGGAGTGGAGCGTCTAGACATAAATCATGAAGTCTAGAGCCCCACAAAATCAGCTGACTTAGATTCGATGCTAAGTCCTATGGAGCCTATGGAGCTGAAATTTGGAATGGAGGCCTCTAGGAGCATCTGTACACATATCATGAAGTCCAGAGCCTCCCAGAGCAGCTGAGTGAGATCCAGAGCTAAGTTCATTGCCATTCGACCTATGAAGCTGACATAGGTGAAAAAGCTGACAAGCTGAAATTTTAAATGGGGAACCCTTAGGACGTCTAGAAACGAATCGAAGTCTAGAGCCCCCCAAAATCAGCTGAGTTAGATATGGAGCTAAGTCCCTTGCCATTAAACCTATGAAGCTGAAATTTGGAATGGCGGCCTCTTGGAGCGTCTAGACACAAATCATGGTCTAGAGCCCCCCACAATCAGCTGAGTTAGATATGGAGCTAGGTCCTTTGTTATTGAACCTATGAAGCTGAAATTTGGAATGGAGGCCTCTTGGAGCGTCTAGACACAAATCATGGTCTAGAGCCCCCCAAAATCAGCTGAGTTAGATATGGAGCTAAGTCCCTTGCCATTAAACCTATGAAGCTGAAATTTGGAATGGCGGCCTCTTGGAGCGTCTGGAATCAGCGCAAATCATGAAGTCTAGAGCTTCCAGAATCAGCTGAGTTAGATATGGAGCTAGGTCCTTTGTTATTGAACCTATGAAGCTGAAATTTGGAATGGAGGCCTCCTGGAGCGTCTAGACTCAAATCATGAAGTCTAGAGCCCCCCAATCAGCTGAGTGAGATCCAGAGCCAAGTTCATTGCTATTAAACCTATGAAGCTGAAATTCGGAATGGAGGCCTCTTGGAACGTCTTGACACAAATCATGAAGTTTAGAGTCCTCCAGATCAGCTGAGTGAGATCCAGAGCTAGATAAGCCCTTTTCTATTAAACCTATGAAGCTGACATTCGGAATGGAGGCCTCTTGGAGCGTCTAGACACAAATCATGAAGTCTAGAGCCCCCAAAATCAGCTGAGTTAGATTTGGAGCTAAGTCCTTTGCTGTTAATCTTTGAAGCTGAAATTTGGAATGGAGGCCTCCTGGGGCGTCTAGACACATATTTATCATGAAGTCTAGACCCTCCAGATCAGCTGAGTGAGATCCAGGGCTAAGTTCATTGCTATTCAACCTACGAAGCTGACATCTTGAACGGAGCGTGTTCCACGTTCCTCAAATGTTTAGCCGAGGCTCATGGAAAGCGTAAGTGGGTATGGGGTCTCCCCAGTGAGGGCGAAGGGTGGAGCCCCTAGCGAGGCACGCAGCACCGAGTTTTTCCTTTGTACAATCGCAAAGGTTTGTATTTTTAGCGAAATTTTGCAGAAAATGTATCTATTGCAGCGGCTCCATAAATATCAAAATGATTTTTTTTTTTTTTTCGAAATTTTCTTCACGGAAATCTTGTTTGAATAGCTGAATATTATTTAGAACAAGTCTGTTGTTTCCGTTGAATGTCAGGAACAGTTTAATTTCACTCCAAGTGCCCAATTTTCCAAACAATCATAAAAATAATTTTATAAATTACGACGATTCGCTCATACAATCATGCTGCTTGACTGGAACATTCGGAAACGTACACCAAAAGAAAGTATCGAAATATGAGGCTATGGAAAATATCATAGTGCACACGATGGAGAAAACATTCGTTTTGATAAACCACCTCGAGAAAGCCATTCGATTCTCGTGCATGATGTACCTACAACGTGTATATTACATCAATACATAAACTTGGGTTGTTTCGTTCTTTTCAAACGAGTCTCAGTTCAAAACAAAAAATTCCATAACATCCTGAGCACATCAATATTGATGAAAGCGACTGATTTACAACCGGTTTGAAAAGTTACAAAAGGCGTCGAAGAGAAATGAATCCGCTGACCCACATTGCTCGCGGCTTTGTTAAACTAACGAGCTATAAACGCGTAGGTATCCATCCATCTTGTGCACCAAGCCAGCCTACATGGGCTGCAGGCGCCTCGGCTGAGACCCATCATCTACAGACACACTACACAACATTACGCAAACGTTTTTATTTTCGAAGTATACTTAGTTTATAACTAGCAATATCAACCTTTGTTCTGAACCCAGAAAAATAAATGGACCCCATAAATGTTTGTTAGTTTACGTTTCGAGATGCTTAGAATAAAATAATAATAATAATAATAAAAATAATAATAATAATAATAATCGAATAGCAATAATGACTTTAAAAAAGCTGATAATTATTGCAAACGTTTCCAGCCTATAGGTAGCGGAAGCATTGTTTTCACTTTCGAGGAACTTAAAAGTTGTGGTCTCCGCTTAAATCGAACCGCTGTTGTTTTTTTACGGTGGTAAAATTTCCATTCGCATTTTAAGTTTTAGACTATTCTAAACAACCTTTGTTCCGTGTCTTTCTCTCTCTATCTCTGTGCAAGTCTCTGAACGTATGCCCGCAAATCCTTGTAACAAGTTTAATTTCCACAATATTCAACCGGTCCTTATGACATTTTCATGGTATGTGCGGGGGATGGTCCCCTATGAGTTTCGTTGTTCCCAAATCAATACTTCACTCGGCGCATGCGCAAACGTAAATTTCATCGACCATCATTTTTTCACGCCCCCGTTGACCGATCTAGGTCAAATTTGTAGGACAGGTGAAAGAGGTTTATTTGAGCATTCCCGAGTAATTTCAATATATTCCATCATTAGTAGCTGCTGCGCATGCGCGAATATGTATTAAGTTTTAAACAAGTCTAATTCCAACAGTTTCCACCTGATTTCGATGAAACTTTCAGGGAATTTGCGGGTTGGGTTGTAAATGGTCCAATAATCAGAATCAGAATCATATATATTTTGTCAAAACATGCTACTGTGTAGGACAATTGTCAATGAAAATATTGTTGTACAAAGTAAATTAACATTCATGTAGCCAATAAAGGGGGAGAAAAAAACAGATTAATTAAAACAATAATAATAAAATGAAACAAAATAGTGTAGGCAGGTCATTAGCCCGCCTAAAAGGCGGCCCGGTCGGGGCTTCCCGACCGAGCCCGGACCCGACCCACCATGACGGTCTCCCGGGGGGCGCCCACCTATTTCTAGGTAAGCACCTCTTACTACGATTCATAAATCGCGCAACCGAAAAACACCAGGCGAGACCGCCTCCGAGCCGATCGAGAGCCCCGAACAATAATTCCATACTTCACAAATCATTACTTCATTTTGCGTATGCTTAAACGTAAATTCCTTCAACCATCATTTTAAGCGAATTTTTGAAGAAAATTAAGCTATTGCTCTCGCCTCAAAATTTGTAGAATGTGAATTTTTGCAAAAATTTAATGCAGAAATCCGTTTCAGGCTATTCTGAATCATATTCTGAAGTTTAACGCATTTTTTTTATGTATGTATGTATGTATATATGTATGTATGTATATATGTATGTATGTGTCATTCCAGACGATAACTGTCCATAGAATTGTGCTAGAAACTTCAAACAAATTTTAAAATGTTAAGGACACAAAACGAAAGTTCAAGTTCGTTGGCCAGCATGATCGGATAACATCTTCGGGTTGAAATTTTCAAAAATGTAGTCAAAAATTTCAAAATAGCCTGTTTTTTGCGATTTGTTGTGCGAAATAATTTTTTCAGCATACTAACATGTGGTATATTCGGAATCAGCGTAACATTTCCAATAAGAATATGTATCAAGTTTTCAAAAATTTCAAAGTTGAAAAATCAGTCAAAAATCGAAATAATGCCGTTCGCTAGTTGTAAAAATCGGTAATATTTGCATGAAACAATTTTGCCATGGAATTAATAGTAACAACTTCCTAGCACTCTGAAAAACTCAAATTTCAAATCAAATCAACATTATACAATACGATAATTTATGTGTTAAAAATTCGCTCATACGATCATGCTGCATGACTGGAACTTTTTTGCTCCCTAGTCGTCCAATACCGCTCAAATTTGGTGATAGTTAGGAGACAGTGTTTTAATTATTTCTTGTTAATTGCAACACGATTGCATCATTGTTAGCTCCTGCACATGCGCGAAAGTGCACTACCAGGAAAAAGGTCTTGTTTTCATCAGATTTTGATTACATTTTCTGGTAATTTGTGTGTTACGCTGTAGATCCCTACCAATTGCATTTTTCTCAAATCATTACTCCATTCTGCTCATGCGCTAACGTAAATTACTTCAAGCATAATTTTCCCGTTTTTCAACATCTTTACTGTGAAGCGTAAAATTACGGGGTCTTGGAATTGTAAAAGTGTGAAACTTTCTTGGAGGTACAGTGCGCCATGTTCTGATCCAAATTACATACGGGATTTAATAATTATACACCAATTATCTGCGTAGAAGGGCTATCTAACACAGAAATAATGAACCATTTTGTAATAATTTTAAGCTTTTTTTTTTTTATCTCTCAAAAATTTAAACAATGCTTCACCACCTTGGCGGCTCAAAAGGAACAAAGTAATTTTAAAACTAGGTGATAGTGCTTTCTCTTCGGATCTCTGGTTACATATGTATCCCTTCTGAAAGAAAAATAGTATAATTCCAACACATGGTGTGGTGTTGGTATGTATACTTACATCACATTGATTACACGCGCAAGGGGCAAGAAAACGTAAATTTCTGAATTCAGATGGGGGACTGAACATCTTCATTGAATAAATGTTGAATTATTCACGACGCATGAAATGCGTGGGACACGTTGAAGGTCTGATCTGGCGTGAAATCTGCAAGTGAAATCCGCCGGAGGGGAAATATTGGATTTTTCAAGGAATTTCTCGAGAGGGTTGGTACACCTTGATGCCCATGATACGGCTGAGGGTCACTAAACGAAGGATTCAGAAACTACGAGTACGTAATGTTAGCAAGGTTGTTCTGATAGTTTTCACAATTTAATAAGACCCTTGAATATTTTATTTATCAGGTGCACACCTATCAGAAATGTTGTTATGGATAACCCGAAATTTTCGACATTATTACACCAAAAAGTTTCAATAATGCAACAGAAACCTATGAGCGAATTTTCGATAATTATCGTACCTGTCCTTGTGCCCAATAATCTTTGTAACAAGCTAAATTTCATTTTTTATTTTATTTATTTATTTATTTATTTTTTTAATGAATTTTTTGGGGAATGTGTTAGATAGGCTGTAGATGGTTCCCTATTAGTTTCATTGCTCACAAATCAATACTGCACTTGCACAAAAATTGGCGCATCATTTTTTCACGACCTAGTCCTCCGTCCTCACTCAAATTCGGAGGAAAGTCGGGAAGAAACGATTTGATCATCCCATATCCATTTTGAGACGGATCGTATTATTAGTAGCTGCTGCGGATGCGGGAATATGAAATCCTTTTAACAAACATGTCTTCTGCAGTATCATTTGATTTTGATGACATTTTGAGGGCATTTGCGGGTTAGGCTGTAGATGGTCTCCTATAAATTTAAACTATAAAAAATTAGTCGTTTACACGGTACACGCGCAAATGTACTATTCATCACTCGTTATTTTCAAAGTCCTACTCGTCCGATCTCGCCCAAATGGAAGTGTGGTTAGGAGATGACGATTTGATTATATCCTTGTAGTAAGCCCGTTTTCTGCAGTTTCATCTCATTTAGATAAACCATTTCAATGATATATGCATTCATGGAACAGAAACGAGGAAGCTATGTGCCACACCCCTATCGACAGACGTTTTTATATTTCCAATGCTACTACCTATGCTACCTTTCCTAACTATTAATACTACGCTTACTAATACATTGCTATGAATAAACGCATTCCACAGCAATCGTTCGCAGCAGCCACGTATTGCAGGTGGCGCTCATTGCGACTAACTTCTGTACCTGATACTGGTTTATCAGAAAAATTGGATAACCAATGGGGAACATTCATGTGTTGCAATTTCACACTTTTGACCTCAGGTTCGGATGCAGCGCACTTGAAAACCCAAATGTTCCAATTTTCAACTCCAAAGACCGTTTAGTTTGGCCAATAAATGTCTAGAAAAACCTCGCGTAACCTAGTTGTGCAAGAGAGCTGAGGGTTCCCCCCTGGCGAGCGGGGGCCGTGATGTCAAAAGTGCAAATGAATTTCAAGTGCCGTATTACTGGTCAGATACCCATCATATAGCACCTTTTTGGAAAGCTCTCATTAAGATCTTTTTATTGAGCAAATAAAAAATAACCATGAAAATTCCCCATTGGATAATATCAACGCTTCAAGCGGTTGGTTTCGAACTAGAAACTTTCAAGGAGCTTCTTATTGCGTTTCGTAGTAACCTACTTATTGAATTTTGCAGCCTCTTATCAAAGTTCGTATTTCCTTGTCGAATTCCATCACTTTACCACATAATCGCTATGTATTTTTATTTTCACTGTAAATATATAATTGAAATAAAATTGAATATTAGAATTATGTAGAAGTTTAGTTTTTGGAAATAAAGACTAATATTTGAAAAAAGCGGGAAGGGAACTTGAAAGCGTTCTAACTGTGGAAGGAATTGGACATTTCATTTCTCTCTCCATGATGAGTGAGTAACTACCAAACTTATAGAATTTCATCAATTCTTTCGATCAAAATCCATGAAAATTGCTGGATTAAAGGCAATTTCGAAGAAAATCATTAGGGCGTGATATCGTTCACACATTTCACCCGTTCACACATAGGTATGTGTTTTCATAAGTACTAGACCCACAAATAGGAAGATTTACAGAAAATTGATGGATATAAAGTTCATAAAATTTATCAATATTACATACATTGAGAGAACTACAAGTGTAATAATATCAGGCCGTTTCATAATTTATCAAACACAATATTATAATAAACACAAACTAATCCATATTCTACATATTAAGTATCTCAAATAGGATGTCGGAAATAATATAGCAAAGGTTGTGAAGTTAAGGATGGTGGTAAAAAGGGTCAGTGGGGTGGGGGGGGGGGCGTAGGGATTCTATTCTGTGATGGTGAAGCTGAAAATACGCTGGTAATCCAATTTTCCTGATAAACCTGCAGCTGGTACAGACGTTAGCTGCATTGAGCGCCACCTGCAATATGTGGCTGTGGCGAAAGATTTCCTGCATTCCACATAGGGTGGAGGGTCTAGTGTTTCACAAGGACCTAGTGATTGACATCTTACCAAAAACTTTAAATAATAAAGCATACAAGTGTTATACGGGCTTGATCCTTATGAATTTTGAGACGAAATACCTTCTAAGTGAAGTATATAGCCGGGAAAAGGTTTCAGGCGGGTTTTTGTGAAATCTGGAGAAGGTTACCTAACGGTACCTCATGTTGTCATTTCTTTGGTGTGGTTTTTTGTGATTTTGCTAAGGTAGGTAAGTGTTTCATTTTTCTTCACCATGCCCTCCACATTTTCAAATTCGATTGTCCCCATGGTTTTTCTCAATCAGCTTTTTGTGTGGATTGCATTTTTTGAAAATATTCAAAGATAACATGTGAAAATGTCAACGTCACATGCCAATTACTAGTCCCCAAACTGATGCTACCCTCAGTGATTTACAGTGCTATCAATATGGATGCTTTCTTGTCACTCGTTCTTTATTTTCTATTTTTATATATAAATATATAGCAACTCATAAGCTGCTAGTCTACCATTAGAAACGTATTGTACCTATGGTATTGAAAAACATTGTCCTTATTTTGTGATGAAACATAGGGTGATACTTTCAACTTTGTCATTATGAATACTCATATTAATTTTGTATTTACATTAATAAAACTAAGTTCAAATGCTCAATTTGTTTATAAAATGTTGAAATAAATGTTTTGTTGGTATGCGGACTCATTTTTATCGGAACAACTGCTGTTTAAATCAAAGGGTGTAAATCACGTGTGCAATCGAATTTGGCTGTCAAAAAATAAAAAAGATTGAAATTTGGCTGCCAATTGATTTCGAAAAAACGAATTTATGATGTTTTGTGGCTTGAATTAGTGATTTTTTAAATACTGAAAAGTTTGAAACTCTAAGTATTTACTAAGTTCAAATGCTCAATTTGTTTATAAAATGTTGAAATAATTGTTTTGTTGGTATGCGGACTCATTTTTATCGGAACAACTGCTGTTTAAATCAAAGGGTGTAAATCACGTGTGCAATCGAAAATTTGGCTGTCAAAAAATAAAAAAGAATGAAATTTGGCTGTCAATTGATTTCGAAAAAACGAATTTATGATGTTTTGTGGTTTGAATTAGTGAATTTTTAAATACTGAAAAGTTTGAAACTCTAAGTATTTACTAAGTTCAAATGCTCAATTTGTTTATAAAATGTTGAAATAATTGTTTTGTTGGTATGCGGACTCATTTTTATCGGAACAACTGCTGTTTAAATCAAAGGGTGTAAATCACGTGTGCAATCGAAAATTTGGCTGTCAAAAAATAAAAAAGATTGAAATTTGGCTGTCAATTGATTTCGAAAAAACGAATTTATGATGTTTTGTGGCTTGAATAAGTGATTTTTTTAAATACTGAAAAGTTTGAAGGCATTCTGATGCAGCAATAGATGTAAGATTCAAGTTTGAACAAACGAAAAAACATAACTTAATTTTTTGTCAGTCAAAATTTTTCTTAAGGAGTCAAAAACTGGCCCCTCTACTCTACCTATTCATGTCTCGATAAAATCAAACAATAATTATTTGAACACTTGATTACTTAGGATTTTGATGGGAGCAAAATCAGTTTTAAACATAATTTTGGTACCGAAATAAATTCCTAAAGTTTTCGTGAAAACTTTATATTTCGGTTCAGGAGGTTCTACCCACAACGTGAGCTTCACATATCGCCAGGCTCATCTTCTCGTGTTCGTCGGTTGGGATGAAAGAACTACATCTCCTTCTCGAGAAATTCCAGCGGCGATCCATCATCTTTCCTTCCGCAGGGTTTTCCCGTCCCAAGATCGGTCATAACTCACGTCAGGGGTCGGCGTTCGGCGATTGATTGTGAACCAATTAGCTATGATGACGATCTATTTTCGTCTTTCGCGCTTAACCCGACTTAACCCTACGAGTTTGACCCCAGTTATAGATAGACCCCGGGCATGTCATTAAGATCGCAAAAAGGTGTACATACGTATCTAAAATGTATGCCATGTTGGGTAAGTAGTATAGCTTTCTCACTTATTCAGTGGCGTAGTTTGAGGAGGGGCAGGGTGGGCAGAGCTCCTCCGTGAATTACAGAGGACGCATAAGTTCGTGGTATGGACACAACCAAAATTAATAATTTTACGCTGCTAACTTCAGTACCTAACACCTTCAATTAGAGAATGTAATTAGTAAAATACAATTAGGTACTACTATTATTACACTATCCGGTTGCCTAGCAACTTTAGACGCTCTTGGAAAAAATAAATTGTTCTTATCGTTCGTGTAAGGTTCGTTTGTATGAGGGCAAAATGGCGAGAGCCCCTCGAAGAGGAGTAAAATCACATAGTCAACGAAACGGAAATGTGGATACAGCAATCTGAAATCAAATCCCCAAATTCCCCACTACCTTTTGGGGCTAGCCCGTATGCGATTTTTTCCTGCAAAAATATCCATTTTTCAGTATCCACCTAATTCCCCTAAAAACTTCCCTTACTTTTCACTGCCTACTTGATCAAGCTTGGTTGTTTCCCGTATTCTTTTATTAATTTTTTATTGTTGGTGTATAGTTTGTGTTATACCATTTACGAATTAAACCACAGTTGAAATACTCAATTAAAAAAAAAAAATAAATAAAGAAAAAATAGAATTTTCCTTGATGATTGAAATAGTTCAATAGAAAATATTTAAAAAAATCTATTGTAGCAGTAGGTATTTCTATTCTAACCTATCGTATTACTGGTTTGAGTTTGTTTTGTTAACATTTTGTTGGTTGTCGTTCTCGGTTTCATGCCCCAAATTTTATTCCGCATATTTATATAATAAAATTGTGTGATATTGTCCAGATCAATAAGTAACAGTAAGGGTGTAAATATGTGATTTTGCAGGCAGTAAGTCTAGTATAATTATGGTAATTAGGCCCAGTGCTCCTCAGTTCATCCGTAGGTATTTGTATTCATCGTAGTTTTCAACGTTCTGATCATTAGTTAATTGGATGATATTTTTTCTATAGATAGTATTAGGTATGCTTTGATAATCCATAGGTAGGCTTGTGAATATGAAAGCGTACGTGATTTCAAATCATTACGAAAAACCATTGAATATCTACTTATATCAACGTATGGCAGTTTATTATACAGTCTTTGTATATTCAACAACAAGTAATAGAAATGAATACTAAAACTATGAAATAAAATGAAATCCTTGACTGTTTCCCCTCTATAAGAAATTACTTAGCTACGCCACTGCACTTATTGTAAGGTGGACGCGTGGAATTAGTTGAAAGAGCCAATGGGGAATTTTCATGGTTATTTTTTGTTCGCTCAATAGAAAGATCTTGATAAGAGCTTTCCAAAAAAGTGCTATATGATGGGTATCTGACCATTAATTAGGCTCTTGAAATTCATTTGCACTTTTGACGTCACGGTCCCCTTCCGTCTTGTGGGAACCCTCCACTCCCTTGCACTACATACGTACGTCACGGTAGATTTTCTTACCGTTTATTAGCCAAAATAAGCCGTATTCTAATCAGAAAATTGCAATTACGGGGTTTTCAAGTGCGCTAAATCCGAATCTGAAGTAAAAATTGTGAAATTCCAACACTTGAATGTTCCCCATTTCGACCAAATCGGTGTTATCAGACAATCATGGTTGCGCAAGCGTACATGCTACTGTTGATTCCACGGAAGTGAAATTTATGGTAGACCATTTAGGAGCTAACCCAGACAATTTTAGAAAATTTCATGAAAATCGTTCCATTAGTTTTATACGGTCACTGATATTCTGACAACTGACTCCATCAGTCTGCTTTTTTGCATAATTCACTCCTTTCAACCCGAGGATGTTGAAATTCCGTAAGGGAGCTTCCACTAACGCATACAAACCGCACAAAAGCGTTTAAATTGTATTGAAATTTGAGCAATTTCAGTAGAAAGAAATTGTTTAAAACAAATTTTAAGGCAAAAAACGGATACTCAAAAGAATTTGGTGATTAAAAATCGATAGATGATTTTTAGGTTGATTTGAAGGTTTTTGGATTTTTCAGCAAATATTAGTGAAATTTAAAGTTCTTTCTCAACAAAATTGTGTGCAAAAATTTTAAAATTTTCTAGTTAAGCGTTGCTAATGTTGTTTTGACTGATAGATACTCTACTAAAAACTATCAATTTAACAATTTTTAGCCGTTTTTAGCCACTTCCAGTGATTTTTTTAGTACACTTTTTGAAATTTGACCAATTTAATGTGCTCAAAATTGTTGGCCAACGGACTCATCCTTTTGATTGGAAACCTCAATTTTTTGGCGCAAGAACGGGATTTTTATCTCAATCCTAAGGGGAGAAATTTCATGATGGAAGGGAACGGAGGGAGTAATTGCAATATATCGTGATAAGTATTTTTACTATGTTCATTTGATTTTTGTGGCAGTCTTTATTATTTATTAGATCCAGTTATGCAACCTAGGATGTTTCACATTTACTATCGGTAGATGGGATGAATGGGAAGTGGGAGGAGTTAATTCCAAATAATATATTTTTTTGTTTTTCTCTCTTATAATTTTAAAAATTATATGCTATCCATTCGCAGTAATGTCCTCGTGATGCATGCACCGAATTCAATTTATTTTAAATTTCAATGTTTGTTTGAATTTTAATTATTTCATTTTTTGTTCATTCATTTAGGTATATCATATTTCTGATGAATTGTTTTCAAAAATTAATTTAACCTTCACAAACTGACGGAGTTAAAGGATTAACATTATTTAGATTTCAACAGTATTTCATCCCTCTACTTCACCACGTAATTAATCGCCCTTAGTTTATTTACACTCCTCCCCCCTCCCACGCAACTCGGGTTCCGGCCTATTGCTGATTGGACGTTTCCGTGGTTTCAAGGGAGGTTTTCAAGTTTTAATTGATCGAAAGCTCCCAATCAAATCGTCCGACTCCCACAATTATTTTGACAATGCCTCGTCGAAGACCGTTGCGAATTCAATAAAGACTTCCATGAGAGGGAAATGAATTACTGAGAATTGCTTGACGCGTTGCATTAGCGAGATTTGGCGTGGGTTGCATACTTGTCGAACGTTTTAATTCCGTACTCCGTACTCTCAAATACCCTGTTTGATATTACGAATACTACAATGGTTGGATAATAGTGAGGTTCAATTGATGAAAACATTTTCTTTCAGACATAGGTTTCGCTAATTTTATCAAGCATCATTTGCTACGACAACGAACACGAACAAATCTCAACGGATGATAAAAACGAAAATGTTGCGATTTATTGGAATTTTCCCTTCATTTACCACAAATCGATAGTAAATTTAAAACTTCCAAAGTTTGTTTACAACTAGACTGGAACTTGGATCAAACAGAAAACAGTGACATCACGATTTACCTCTATTACACCTTCCATTCCCTCCTTTCCGTTACGAAATTTGAAACGCCTAAAACGTTCTAAAGCTAGACCTAACTCTCAATTGAACGAAAAAATGATCACGAAAATTCGTCAAATACAGTAGCTTGGGCAGCGCCCGTTCGGGCGCAATAATGTATAAACTTATAATCCAAGGCGTATTGTGTATCAAACATTTGTTTCTTTATCCTTTCCAACTTCAAAATATACGCTAAATCAATCAATCAAAGCATACGTTACCTACAAGAAACAGTTATATAAAACAATAAAATAAAAAACTTGAAGCCTGTGTGTTGGATAGAATAAAATTAAAAATAACGATTTCATAATTTCTCCCTTGAGAGGGAAAAACGTTAAATCATGTTTAATGTTTTTCCCTCGCAAGGGAGAAATTAGATATAGTTTTTTAAGGTCAAGAAAAAAGAAAAGATTCTAATTAACCAAAACAATTTATTATAAGTAGCATTTACTGTACTTATTATAGAACTCGCCATCAACATATGGTTGCTACAACGGAAGGTAGTAACCAATGAAAAACGTAGCTATTGACTCTTGTTTCTTTCGAGTGCGATAATATTATTCTTTATGGTTGCTATAACAGAAGGTAGTAACTGTGTAGTAACCAATGAAAAACGTTGCAGATTTGCGTGTCGGAATTCACAGAACGACCCCCAGCCCTAAAACATTAAACATGTTAAAATTGTCATAAAGCATGGCCGGGTCGTGTTTTAAAATTGTATTTAGATTCGAAATTGTGGTGAAGTTTGATGCTTAGAAACTATCAATTGCATGGAATCTCTTCCTAATTGATATTCTGCTATACTGAAAGAGATAATTAGAAGTAGTGTAAACCTGTACACTTACATTCGAACGCTCATTAAAATTGATGTCATCATCCTAGAGCTGTTTTTTTTTTTTTTTTTTTTTGCATAAAAACGCACGAAAGTAACTGAGATATGGTTGATTTTAAGCTCCAAACCAGCCTATCCTGAAGCTTTTTTACTTGGAAATGCACACGCACAGTAAAATTACACGATGTCTTTTAGTAAGTAAAAAGGAACAAAAAAAAAAAAAAGAAAAACTCGGCCCTTCGGGCCTCGCAAGGGGCTCCGGCTTCTGGACCCCCCCGGATGTTATTACTTTGAGCCTGACTGCTAAAATGTAAAAAACATGGAATCATGTTTTAGCTCCTCGCTCTCACTTTATTATAGAAATGATCACAACGATTGAGCTCTTGTGAGATGATGATCTCCTAATAGAAACTCGCGAGTAAACATTCACTTTATTATAGAAAGAGGCTACATACGAAATTACAGCTTCCTATAATTCATATAACCATGCTCATAACTCAGCTTGTTGGCCACGCACTTCGCAGTAGTTAATATAGTATGGTTGGATAAATCGAGAGCTTTCGAACGAATGGTCAACGAATTTTGTGGGATGAAAAACGACGAAGTATCATATCCCTAGTAACGACTCGGTTGTAAGCGGAAATCATCACAATTATTGGCGCTACTTTCATCTCACTTTATAGTCTCACTTTTCGGCGGGGGATCCATCGCTAAAACATGATTCCATGTTAAAAACCATGGTCGGGAGCTAAAAAATTTATTAATTTGGCGCGCACTGGTGGTGTGGGCACCAGCAAACAGGCGTAAACAGCTCCAGGATGATGACGTCAGTTTTAATGAGCGTTCGAATGTAAGTGTACAGGTTCACCCTACTATTTGATGTATATGTAGGACAGAAATTAATACAATTTATCTATTGATCAGCTGTGTGAACTGCGTAGATCATAAGGGTGTAACAAACATTTGTATTATAATTTGCAACGCTGTAATGTTGAATCAGAAGGTCGCAATCATGCTTACATCATTATCTATTTATTTCTCCCGAACATCTCATTCATCTGCTACCACTCTCCAGAACGTGAATTGTGCAATTACACGGCCATGAAGAGGGAAAGTAACCGCGTACAGGTGAGGTGCGTGGAGTAAGAGGATTAACTCTAAGCAGCTCAGCGGCACCTAATGAGGGCAGGCTCCAGCGAAATGTTAGAAGTACCATGTTGGGACAACTACCCAAAGAACAACAACAATAATAGCAACCTGCCTGTCGTGACTAGTGTGAACCAATGTTGTGACTATTGTGTAATGGAAAAGTGCCTTGAAATGTTGAGCCAACGTGGCAACTTGTTGAAATCGATAGACGGGTTTAAATTCAGATTCGAATGCAATATGGGCAATGATGTAAAACAGTACCGGTGTACCAAAAAACCGTGTAATTTGATGGGAAAGGTGGCATAGTGGATAGTTCGTTGGTTCATGATCACTAGCGTTAAATATCTCCAATCCACCTACCTCACCCCCAATCCACCATCTCCCCCATCATGTGGGCGGCAAAGAATTCATGGTCGAGAAAGACGACGAATGCCTGCGAATCATTTCATTCCAAATTCAACGAACAGTTCAATAGCCAACACCGAACATTGATGTATTTGAGGAAATGTTGCTGACCACCCAGATTGACACGATGGTTGAGATTAATAGTGTCCACAAACCGGTCCGTCCACGTAAGAAAGTATTGAAAAAGTGGGTCCTAATCGACTCACTCTTCCAAAAATATATCGGTGGCCAAATGAATCGTGCAGAATTTGTGAAATCGGTGGCCCTCTTCAACAAGCCACAACCGTTCTAAGACCTCATGACACGACATGACGACGAAGTTCATCGCTTTGGATTTTAAATTATTAGGTAAGTGCTCACTGTTTCATTTTGCTTCAGAGTCGACCTAAAGTTAGCGGTAGCATTGTTTTCATTTTCGGGCGAAAAAAATTTCCGCTCGCATTTTGCGTTTTAGACCATTCTGAACAAATTTGGTTCCGTCTCTGTCTGTCTGTCTGTGTGCGTGTCAGTCGTGCGTCCGCAAATTCTTGTAACAAGCTTATTTTCCACAGTTTTCATCCGATTTGGATGAAATTTTCAGGGAATGTGCATGCTAGGGGGTAGATGGTCCCCTATCAGTCTCATCATTCTTGATTTAATCCTAACTCTGCGCATGCGCAAACGTAAATTCTACTATGCATAATTTTCTCACGCCCTAGTCGTCCGATCTCGCTCAAATTTGGATGACACTCGGAGGATGACAATTTTATCAATTTCGACATGTAATTTAAGAACATGTAAGAATATAAAATTCTTCTAACAAACTTAATTTCCACAGTTTTTATCCTATTGTGATGAAATTTTCAGGGAATTCGCGGGTTAGGTTGCAGGTGGTCCCATATTAGTTTCATTGTTGCCAAATAAATATTTCATTCTGCGCATGCGCAAACTTAAATTCCATTATGGTCCATTTTTTCACACTCGAGTCGTTCGACGTCGCTTAAATTTGGATGACAGTTAGAAGAAGATGACTTGATTACCTCATATCAATTTCAGCACGATTTTATCATTAATAGCTACTGCACAATGTGAAATACTTGTAATGACCTTAGCTTCTACATTTTTCATCCGATTTCGATCAAATTGTCAGCGAATGCGCGGTTTAGGTTGTAGATGGTCCCGTACCTATTTCATTGTTTTCAACTCATCAGTTCATTCTGCGTTTGCACAAACGTAAATTACATTTAGTATAACTTTTTCGTTTCTTAATTGACCAATTATGACATTTCACGTACTTCTTGATTTACTTTTTTCCGCCATGGAATTTTTCAAGATTATTTAAAACTTTTCAATGATCAATACATTCATGATAGGTAAATTAGGAAGCTAAGTGCCACATCCAACTTGGCAGACATTTTTCATTTTGTCCACATATTTGTATTACTCCGGGGGTGAACACATCCGCGCACTCAACATGCAAAATTAGTTAGACGTGTGAACTGCGACGGGGGGTATGGTTTTATTTATTTATTTATTTGAATACGGGGCAAGCCCAATTAACAACAGCTTAATTACATATGAGCGGTTCAGAATAATTTACATATCATAATGAAAATATCAGATAACAACAAGAAAAAAAAATTCAATCAGCAAGAGAGATTTAGTGTCCAATATCAAAACAATACCGGGGACTTAATAATAAGTGATTTGAGAGAACTTAAGGAGTTCGTGAAAAAATCAAAATCAGGATGGATGTTCAGAAGGAGATTTGCAGAGCGAGGGATGCGGTGAAAAGGACGATTTTGAAGATAATTTGTTGCAGAAAACTGAATATGAAAGATTGTTGACTGACGACTGGAGATGCGAGGGACTAAGAAGTTAATTTCTGCAAGCAGAGGGGGGCAGTCGATTTCACCATTCAGAAGCGATAAGTCGGCCATGCCACGCCTCACCCCAAGTGCCTGGAGCTTGCATATCTTCAGTAGCGAAGGGTAGTTAACGTCATCCGAAGTAATCCCGAGCTTAAAGGCCACATAATGCAGAAACTTGATGGTTGTAGGCAGTGTTGGGCATAATCTTATCGTTGAATACGAATACGATTGTAATCGAGATAATTATTCGTTGATTCTGAGTCAACTGCGATTATATTCTTATTCGTGTAATCGTATTCGTCTGTCGGCGATTACACGAATACAACCCATAAAAATGCGTCACGGTCATCAATTTCAATAGGGCGTGCCTCCTATAGTACGCTAGGGTGGTTCAAAAAAAAAAAAAAAAAGTTCTGGGATTTCTGGTCCCCATTGTGTTTTTGCTTCCTCGGTATGTCAGAATGACCCTCCTAAATTTTTAGCAAAAAAAATATTAATCCTAACCACTTTACCTGGGTCGATTTTTGCCAGTTATCGACCGCTATCGTAAACCAACCTCTAAATTGGTGCCGACGTGATGATTTGAAGGACGGATTTCAATTTTTTTGGGTCAATTTATGGGTTTTCGCATGCGCTGAATACGATGAACTTATTTATTTTACGCTCTGTCCACTAGTTATCCGGTAAACTGGCAGAGGGCACTGCTTGAAGATAAGTAAAAATCGAAAATTTCACCGAAAATGCTGTCGCCTGGTTAAGAATTCTACTAGAAACATGCTATTATGGTCGGATAATATGCTTTGGCATGTTCTGAACATGATCCCGTTTTTTACTATACTTTTCCGCCGGTGATTGCTTCGTTTATGGCCATAAACATCAAATTAACTGTAGTGTAATTCACCCTAATTTCACCGGAAATTATGTCGCGTCGATAATTTAAGGTCCCGAAATACCTTGTGCCGATAAAATTGGGTATTTTCCAGGATACTCGGTACAAAGCCGTTGGTAATTTGGCAAGGACTCGAACCGGCATTGTACTTATTCGCCAAATATAGCGGCAAAATGGAGAAAATAGCTAAACTTTTCCCATTTTCTGTAAAATTCCTTAGTTTCCATCGGTTTTCCGGGGTCACATTCGTAGTTCTGAATTGTCTGAACTGTGATTGGATGATAGTCAGCCTGACTATCAAGCCTTATTGATATCTGTACAACACCAGAAGTAAAAATTTCCTAAAACTTGCCGTAAACGGGATATAGTCGAAATTTTGAAGACTGTTTGAAATATTTTTTTTTTATGTTTCAATATTTTATCGAGGTTAATTATTATTTTTGTACCTATATTTTTATTATATGCTTTTCTCGTTAAAATGTTTTATGTTCCACGATCATGGATTCCCTTTCAGCTCATAGACCAAATTACAGATTGTCCCTCGAGCAAGTGAAACTGAAATTATATTACATCATTTTTTATTTAACGATCCAATCACAGTTCAGAACTATAAATTCGACCCCCGAAAAACCGATAAAACTAAGGAATTTTACAGAAAAATGGGAAAATTTTTAGCTATTTCCTCCATTTTGCCGCTATATTTGGCGAATAAGTACAATGCCGGTTCGAGTCCTTGCCAAATTACCAACGGCTTTGTACCGAGTATCCTGGAAAATCCAATTTTATCGGCACAAGGTATTTCGGGACCTTAAATTATCAACGCGACATAATTTCCGGTGAAATTAGGGCGAATTTGTCTGTTACCCTATAGTTAATTTTATGTTTATGGCCGATAAACGAAGCAATCACCGGCGGAAAAGTATAGTAAAAAACGGGATCATGTTCAGAACATGCCAAAGCATATTATCCGACCATAATAGCATGTTTCTAGTAGAATTCTTAACCAGGCGACAGCATTTTCGGTGAAATTTTCGATTTTTACTTATCTTCAAGCAGTGCCCTCTGCCAGTTTACCGGATAACTAGTGGACGGAGCGTAAAATAAATAAGTTCATCGTGTTCAGCGCATGCGAAAACCCATAAATTGACCCAAAAAAATTGAAATCCGTCCTTCAAATCATCACGTCGGCACCAATTTAGAGGTTGGTTTACGATAGCGGTAGATAACTGGCAAAAATCGACCCAGGTAAAGTGGTTAGGATTAATATTTTTTACTAAAAATTTAGGAGGGTCATTCTGACATACCGAGGAAGCAAAAACACAATGGGGACCAAAAATCCCAGAACTTTTTTTTTTTTTTGAACCACCCTAATAGTACACGGATCCTTGCTAATATTACCTAGCTTCAGAGGGACGTCCTATAGATTTGAGACAAATAGGCTGGGCTCCAATCGTTGAATTCGCTTTAAGGACGTTCCTCTGGAGCTAGGTAATATTAGCAAGGCTTCGCATATTATAGGAGGGACGCCCTATTGAAATTGATGACCGTGACGCATTTTTATGGGTGGTATTCGTGTAATCGCCGACAGACGAATACGATTACACGAATACGAATATAATCGCAGTTGACTCAGAATCAACGAATAATTATCGCGATTACTATCGCATTCGTATTCGACGATAAGATTATGCCCAACACTGGTTGTAGGGGCCCGCGAACCTAACAAATATACGTTCCACGCAGTTCACTCTTAAATCCGCACACGTAACCGAAACCCAAGTAACCTACAGTACGAAAAGAGAGCTAAATACAACTAGAAAATAACCACGTGAATCGGCCTCACTGGTAGTCGTCATGCCGGGCTGAGCGCGTGGTATTTGCACTCATCCGTAATCCCTGTACTTCAGCCCAAAAATAAACATGCAGATCCAGTGGTTCAAAGCAAAACATGAGAAGTAGGTATGTGGGGAAAAAAACACGAAGTTTATTCGACCTAACACTCCCCTCTGCATCTCCTCAATCGGAATATAAATATCAGGCGTTTCATCGCTCAACTAGCCGGTGATAAATAAAACGCTTTATGATAAAGTCACATTTCCACCAATGTATAAGGTTTGCTTACACAGTGTATTGATTTGAAAATAAATTTGTTTTTAGAACAAAAATCTGTTATTAAAAAAAACGGACGGTAGACCTACGGTTCTTCAGTCAGATCATTTAATAATGATTAATTTTACACATTATTAGTTCATTGTGGTTACTTAGCAATATTAGTTTATAACTGAGCGTAACAAATCAGCTTTCCTTGACACTACAGAGGCTTAGGGATTATGAGATGCTGTGATAAAATGAGAGCATTCCAAAAAGTGGCTAACGATTTTCCTGCTATGAAAACTAAGGGAGTTACACTTCCCTAGTAACGCATTCGTTGTACGTGAAAATCAATAGAAAACCCCACCGTGACGTGACGCTCGTGACGTGACGAAAACAAATGGAAACGTCCTGTTGATCATTATTAAATTATTTTAAAAAAAGTCCGCCAAGTTGCACATAGCTTCCTTGTTTACCTATCATGAATGTATAAGTCATTGTAAAGTTTTAAATGATCTTGAAAAATATGATAGCGGAAAAGATTAAATCAAGAAGTAGCGTGAAGTGTCATAATTGGTCAATTAAGAAACGAAAAAATAATACTCAATGTAATTTGGGTTTGTGCGAGCGCAGACTGGTGAGTTAAAACAATGAAATAGGTACGGGACCATCTACAACCTAAACCGTGCATTCAATGACAATTTCATCAAAATCGGATGAAAACTGTGGAAATTGAGGTCATTATAAGTATTTCACATTAGCGCATGCGCAGTAGCTATTGATGATAATATCGTGTTGAAATTGATATGAGGTGATCAAGTCATCTTCTTTAAACTATCATCCAAATTTAAGCGAAATCAAACGACTAGAGTGTGAAAAAATGGAGCATAACGTAATTTACGTTTGCGCATGCGCAGAATGAATTATTGATTTGGCAACAATGAAACTGATAGGGGACCATCTACAACCTAACCCGCGCATTCTCTGACAATGTCATCGAAATCGGAAGAAAACAGTGGAAATTAAGGTCGTTACGAGGATTTCATATTGGCACATGCGCAGTAGCTATTAATGATATAATCACATCGGAATCGATATAAGATGATCAAATTGTCATCCTGCGGTTGGATCTGATCAGATGATCAGCGAATTTTCAAAGAAAATTAAGTTATATAGCTTCAGCATTTTAAAAAAATTCTCCAAAATTTTCATCTTGGAAATTTGTTTTGGGGCAAGCATAAAGTCTTCTGGATTTTTAACACTTTTTAGACGAAATTAAGTGTCATTCTAGTCGATATCTCCAAAGATTAAAAAATCGTTCCTTCACCGGGATTGTCTTTTGTATTTCTCCAATGATGTCGTCGTACGGTACGTGGTGTTTCCTATATTTCTATTCAGGCAATCTTCATATTTTAATCTCTATAGGAAAGGCATTTATTCCTGTATATAAATTTAAAGATCTATTACCTCACTGGGATTTTCAAACTTCCCCATTATTTTAATCAAAAATAAAATATTCAAAAACTTCTCAAACTTTCAATGAAACTACAGTGGACTTCGAGATTGACTAGATCTGAAAGATCTTAATCTGCGTTAAGGGTTGATGCCTGACCTATTCTGACAGAAATTTGCTTCCTGGATATCTCTTCCAAGGAATCCGAAGTTGGGGGGGGGGGGTACTGCAGACCGCATCTGCCAGACTTTATCTGTCGCCGATATCGTTCGGAAGATCATGGCCCATCTCTCATCGTTTGCTACCCACTAACCACTTAACGCTCAAATTAATCTCACAGATATCACTCCAAACCGCCAAATCTGTTGCAGATAACTACTCGTGTATGCCTACCTATTATATACACGTAACAACTGAGGATTCTAAGTCCCAACGTGGTTTGGAACTCCCTTTTTGTAAGGACGCATCTCATTCGCGTAATAATGGAACGAGACAGTTCAATGCAAGAACGAATCTCAGCCTTGTTATTACCTAACGCTGTAAACATAGTATCCAAGTACATGTAGGACGCAACTCAGCAAATGTTGTTACCACCTACAATGCTCTGGTCGCGAGTGACTCATGATCGTTGCAGACCTAGTGTTTCTTGTTTTTTCCTCAAACAAAATACACATTTGGCCCGTTTACGCAAATTCACTCCAGAATTTATCCTCAGAATTTTTACACTAATCGCACTCTCCTACGATGAGTAAGTACCTAGTTCTTTTTTAATGATTTTTCAAAGTTTCAAATAATTATTGTGTCGTAGTGGGCAAGGAGGCCTCGCCCCTGCGAGAAAGGAGCTGTTGATGTATTTTAATTATTCGAAACTTTGAAAAATTATGGAAAAATAACTGCTCGTCATAAAGGGGTGCGGATGGTGTCAAAATTCTCAAAATAGAATCTAGTTTCATTTGAAAAATAATAAAATCGTTTTTCCCACCTACCCGTGCGTAGACCCTATTGCCCATTATAAAATAGGTCTCTAGGAGCCATTTCCTGCAGTGAGCATCGATTCTACTTAGAGAGGGTGAACGAGCTAAAGTTATCTACCCCTTGACGGTCTAATCTGGAGTAATTACACTTCGGAATCACCTTTGTTTCTCACCGAGTGCCTGAGGGTTGGCAAAGGAGATCAGAGTACTACTTGAATCCTACGAGCTGAATCCTTGGATAAGTCCAATTATTCCGCTTCAGAGGCCTGGTATGGAGGTTAAGAAATTCCCAGCCTACATGATGCGGTCAGTAACGATTAATTTGTGGGTCTCTACATTCTTGCAAGTTCCAATGTTAATTGAACCAAGATAGATAATTGACGAATATAGAGCATAAGTCTCAGCTCTAGCTCGTTATTCATTTGCCTGTATGTCTGTTGTCTGTCTGTTCTGCGCTACAGCCCGCAATTTCGGAACTATCCAGCCGAAATTCGGTAGACAGTCTCAGGAAATCAGAGAGATACATCCGGAATACTGTAGTTTGTGGTGTCAATCTGACCCTATGTGGCGGCGATATCGTTGATGATGTGTAACGTAACACGTCAGAAATACGTTTTGGAATGGATTTTGAGAGGTGTTTACGTATTGAATCAATTGAATCGACTTTCGGAGCAATCTTATTTGATGCAACGACGGTATGATCGTCAAGACAATCGTCAAAGATATCAGACGACCAATTAATCTAAAAACTACGTTTTATGCTGAACCTAGTGGATTAACTCTGTCCCAGACTAAAGTTAAAGTAGCGATGGATATAATTCTAAATTCTAAACCTTCGAATTTTCAAGCACGATATCATAGAGAAATCACGTGCTGCTAGCGGATCTATTGATTAGACGATAACCTTAAAATTCCATCAAAGATCGCTAGATAGTGATACTGGAATACATAAAAACTGCCTAGTAAAAATCAGCTGAAGTAATGCCAATACTGGAATTGTCAGGTGATATATCCAATGGAATTTATTATAACGTTGCGAAATCGAGTTTATTAACTGTTGTCCGTGGGATGCACCTACTAGTGAAGTATTGGTACCTAAATGCTAAATTTCATCACTTGCTCCCAAGTCTACCTATAGGTAGCGGAAGCATTGTTTTCATTTTCGAGAGATTTGAAAGTTGTGGTCTCCACTAAAATCAAAGGGCTGTTTTTTTTTTACACTGGTAAAATTTTCACACGCATTTTATGTTTTGGACTTGAACAACTTTCGTTCAGTGTCTTTCTCTCTCTATCTCTTTGGGTGTACCTGTATGTGTATGTACACAAATCCTTGTAACAAGCTTAATTTCCACAATATCTAACCGGTTCTTATGTAATTTTCATGGTATGTGTGGGTTAGGGTGAAGGTTGTCCCCTATGAGTTTCGTTGTTCCCAAATCAATACTTCACTCGGCGCACGCACAAACGTAAATTTCATCGACCATCATTTCCTCACGCCCCCGTTGTCCGATTTCGCCCAAATTCGGAGGATAGGTGGAAGAAGTTAATTTGAGCATTCCCTAGCAATTTCAACATAATCCATCCTTAGTGGCTATTGCGCATGCGCGAATATTTTTAAACGAGCCTAATTTCAACAGTTATCATCTGATTTTGATGAAATTTTCAGTGAATGTACGGCTGTAAATGGTCCGCTATTACTATTAATTCCATAATTCTCAAATCATTCAGGGGATGTTAAAAATTTTTCTTGGTCGATTACAAAGGTTCATTATTTAAAATAATAAACCAAAAAATCACTAATTGACCGAGAACTGAATCGATGGTGAACTTTCACCATCTGGTGAAGTGAGGTTTTTGGAAACAGAGGGGGACCATGCTGAGGAAACCGATGAATCACAACACTGCGGGTGGAGTTGGAGTGGATGAACTTACATTCCTCGAAATATACGATATTTCCTGTAGATAACCAAGGATTGCATGATGAAATCCTGCATTTGTGAATTTTTTTCCGCGAGAAGAAAATGGTTTCATGCCTAGGTTAATACGAGTTTTCTTTTGTGCACTCTGAACAAAACATCGACGTTTTCTCGAGAAAAAAAGAAAAAAAACCTTTCTTTGTGAAAGAGGACAGTAAGCGTTAGGTGGAATACATCAACCGTTTTTAGTTTCCGCAAACAGCAGCAGCAACTTCCATGTTGTAGTTACAAGCTGCTCAGACTTGTGCATCAATCTTCATATCGCAGGCGATCTGCATGCCCAGAAACCTTGGAGATAGTGTCACAACAATTTTCATTTCATCTAGTTACAACGAAACTGGGGGACTTAGATGAGAGCATTGAGTACAGAAAAACATGCATTGTGTTTTAGTTTCTATAAGGGACAAACATTCATATTCATCCATTCCCGGATTATACGAAGGATCATGTGGCAATAATTTGCTTCAGAAGTTGATTTATTTACAATAACCACATTTGTGTCATCAGTGTAATCCACGATTTTTTTACTCATAGTACGGTCGAAGGTGGACACAAATTCAAGGAAGTAATTTGCCAATAATAGGAAGGCCAATGTTCCAAGGCAAGGAAAAGTGACAATTCTCTGCAGAGTTCTCACATCTGATAATTCAATCCCATCTGGGGCCAAAACTTCAACATTCCATGGACACTGTTCCAGGTATAATATTAAACCACTTTAGCGAGTCGTAGGATTGACATACCACCCACTTTCAAGGTGTGTTCTGGCCTGGTTTTGGCGTTGAGGAGAGAACTGACTGTTGGCCTGAAGCTGTAGTACAGTTCTAAGCACACTTTCATCACCACCCTTTCCCTTTCACCATGGTGCTTATATCGATAAATTTATTGCAGAATGAACCAGTTCATTTGCACAAGTTGAGTTTCACGTAGTCTAGTTTGATATAAAAATTGGTTCAAACATTCCTAAGAAATTGGATCTTGATTATCAGTTAGTGATTAGCCAGTTTATCACGATTCGGGCAAACATCACATAACAACGGCTAAGCTAAGCTTCGAGTATTGAGCACATCAATTCCTCTTCCCCTTAACAATCTTTTCATTCGTAGTCGGATTCACTGCAGATCTATTTTAATTTGCAGTCCTTTAACCCAAACCCAAGAACAATTTTCCAATTTCAAAATGTTAAATATTCAAATGGTTGGATGGATCGAAAAGTAAACTGTTTTAAAGGATTTTCACTGATCCATTACAATTTCTACCTCCTGAATGAAACCTTCTACACCTCAATGTTATTAATTATGAAACAAAGATAGAAAGAATAAATGAACAATTATGGGTTACGATACAATTAGGAAGCCAGTTTTGTTAGATATGTACTGCACCAGTCGACTTTTTCGATTGCTTTTTGCCCTTAATTTCCTCATTCATGCGGAAAACCAAGATCGCTCGACCGTTTTAGTTCCCCTACAGCGGCCCATCCGGTTGAATTTATCTGTTGTACCAGTCGGGGTGAGTTGGACCACCGTTTTCCCAATCTCGTCATACATAAGTGACCTGACACTTCAACTCGGTTTCATTACAAACCGAAATCCCAGGGGTCGTGGGATCTACCCGAATCATTTCCCCTTTATAAAACCAGCTTTTTCAGTAGTTTGGAAAACGTTCGGTTCCAATTCCATTCCAAATCAGTTTACCCAAAAATTGTTAAACACAAGAAGCGCAGTGGAGCCAACAGGGACAAAACCCAAAAATTCAATGTCCTTTAATCGGGTTATTTTATTACTCTATGATACCCCCAGGCAGGGTTACCAGATGTCAGGTTTTGACTCGGATAGTTTGGTTTTTTCTTTCTCGGAATTTTTACACCAATCTATCGGTGTAAAAATCGAAATTTACTGTGGACGCCAGAAGTGAATTTCGATTTCCACTCTGGCAAATTGGTTAAAAACCGAACTATCCTCGACACCTGGCAACCCTTAGCTTAGATTGGCTCATCTTAGCTTAGTTGTTGGTATGTGATGTTGCTTGAATAGTGATAAACTGGCTAATCACTAATTGATAATCTGGATCCACTTTCTTAGGAATGTTCGAACCAATTTATATCCCGAAATAGGTTACGTGACACTCAATTTGTGCTAATGACCTGGTTCATTCTGCAGTAAATTTATCGACAAATGCACCATGGTGGCCAGGAAGTGGAAGTTGTGATGGAAGTATGCTTTAGAACTGTACTCCAGCTTTATACTAGCAGTAGTCAGTTCTCTCCCAATCGCCAAAACCAGGCCAGATCACACCTTGAGTGTTATGTGATGTCAATCCTACGACTCTTTAAAGTGGTTTAAATTTTACTTGGAACAGCAACCATGAATGTTGGAGTTTCGGCCCCAGATGGGATTGAATGTGAGAACTCTGCAGAGAATTGTAACTATTCCTATCCTTGGAACATTGGCTTTCCTATTATTGGCAACTGACTTCTTAAATCTGTGTCCACCTTTCTCCCTTGTAGGAGTATATAAATTTTAGAACGCCGATAACACAAATTTGGTTATTGCAAAAAATGCAACTTCTGAAGCAAATTTTTGCCACACTACCTATCCTTCGTATAATCCGAGAATGGACGAATATGAATGTTTGTTCCTTAAAGATACTGAAACCCAATGCATGTTTTTCCGTACTCAATACTCTCATCTAAATCCCCCCCATTTCATTGCAAATGGATGAAATGAAAATTCAATCATGCAGGTTTCTCAAAGCAGGTTTCTCGCCGCGATAAAGAGAGATGCAGGAAGCAGAGCATTATGGACGCAACGCACTCTTAGACTAGGAAGCGACGGAACGTTGAGATCCGGTCAAGTACCTACAGTAAGACGTCCCTATAGAGTTTTTCGGTTCAGATGTTGGTACAATCTCTCAACGTCGTCTTATTTTCAGGAATAAATGTATCAGTCGTTTCCAATTTCATACCCGCACGAAAACACTACACAGTTGATCAATGGGCACAGTTGGTAGTTTGGCTATGTTTCGTATATAAAGAGAGAACGATCCGACCTCCACCTCGTAAATACCTCTCTCATATGCAGGGTTTTGTCCATTTGAAGCGCCAATCATCGAAACACAGTACTTCCAAAACTTCCCAAACAAATATCGTACATCGTACACCTCTGCACCGACTTCTACCTAAATCACATTGTTTCATGGGAATAACCCCAAAAGTACCCAATACTAATCCTGATTGGAATTAGACAGGTTCAGTAGGGTAAAGACCCTAGTTCTAGACACATCTACAAAAAAATTTAGGCATTTCTTTCATTGCGTTTCTACTTATGAGCCCATCTTCCTGTTTCAAAATTTCTTATATTGGCCGGGATCTGCAGAGTAAATTGTGCTATCAAAATTCGTGAAAAAAGGATGTTTTTTAATTTTTTCAGCCAAAAATCAGTGGTATGTTTTTTCGTCAATTATCGACATGCAGTAACCAGTTATTGACAGGACAGATATTGACACTTGTATCGATATCTGGAAAACCGGTGGTTTTCAAATTCAGTTATTAACAATCCAAAAAAAGTAATGATGTTCTAAATTAGGGTTATGAAAGATTTCTGTATACATTGACTATAGAAAGACCTCTGGTGAAAAAGTAGGCTCTAGGAGCAAAAAGTGAAACAAAATGAGGTCTAAAAAGCCACTCATCTGCTCAGCGATTTCCTTTGCGATGCAGGGTTCAGCTGAGGATTGACAAAAAACTCGGTGTCGTTGGTACCCATCTTATCACGAGTGGACTAATTTTGGGGGGAAGCTGTCATTTATACGCTAGGTTAAGAGATCCAAGTTTTAACCGCTAGGTAGCACTAAACGCTTATTTTTTTAAAATTAAAGGTGCAAGTGTCAATAACTGGGTGCGTGTCTATAACTAGAGTCTTTACCCTACGGTCTACTGCCTATTTACTTTCTTGGCTATTTTTATCTTCGGTGGACCTGGAAGCAACACCTTCCGTGAGAATAAAGATCTTCTATATCGTCCACTCTACTTGTCTGACAATCCCTCTTCGTTTTCCCCTCTGGAGAGTCACCGAAGCTCTTATAAATAAACTCTCAACTCCGCCATCACAATGGCCTACGGTTTTACTTCTTTTTTTCTCAAGTTGAAAGCGCGAAGCCGTTTGTCGTTGGGAACAACACCGCTATCCAACTTTATCACTCTTTTCAGTTTTTCAACGCTTCCGACCCTCCCCCTCCCTTGTATTTCTCTCCCTCAACGACCGCCAAGCTATGGAAATAGGAGACCACGAAGAATAAGAAGAAAGTTTGCTCTTGAAGAAAGAAGAATCGAGGGGATCTTCTTCGACGATTTATAATTGGCTGGTTTCGGTCGAATAAAAGTAATTTTATTAAGGCAAAAGCACGTTTTGGCTTGAGGCGGCGGAAATTACGTCACGGCTTTTAGGTGACTTCCGTCAGAAGTTCCATCAATTCTGGATAATTTCAAGTTGAGTCTTCATTTCCTTCAAATCATCATTTGTCAAAGAGGGTCTTTACTGACCGTCACCAATATTTCATGAAGGATCGATTTTCTAGAACCCTGCAAGGGATGCATCTGATTTATTATCAACAAATCAGCATTCGTAATGCACCTTACCCTTAAGAAATGTTGGTTAACTTCGCATCATCACTACGAAAACGTAAGGAAATTTTTAAATTATAATGAAGGAGGTTAAACAAAATAGTATGCTCCAAAATCAAAATTGCCTCTTGGTTTTTGAGATTCATAGCATTTCTGAAAAGCTTCGGAGTCATCAACCATTAACAGTTTTTCCATTTGGGCAGACAGGAATAACAACGCTCTACCTTTGTTATCATTATAAACGAACTTTACATGGTCATGTCCAATTCATGGTCATATCCAATTCTACCCATGGACTCATCTCATGGTTAACAAGAAACAATTGGAGTCACCTGACCACTACAAGTGTATGTTTAATTGTCGCATTAGCATCAATGACTAATTGAAAATAAGTACCTATTCATTAGCTATCTCCATACTAACATCACATGGAGTTTCCTTAAATCACTTGCGAAACGAGTGTTTATTATCACAATGTGTCCTAGGACATCATCAAAAGTCTCATGAAGCCTATTCATTGTGAAGAAGGGGCAGCAGTACTGATGAATGACGAAGAATACTAATTTGTACAATAGTACAAAGAATGACAGAGGTACGTTGACAGTCCTGCACTATCAAGTCTCTTGCAGGAAAAATTTCATTATTTAATCTCTGTTCATTGATGATAGGTAGTTAATGTGATGAACATCAATGGTCTCAAATGGAAGCGATAGTGACTGATAGCAAATAAACATGGTACCGAGCGATTAGGGCAGGAGTTGTGATTTACTATATTTGGTCTACCGAGCATCATAAGGAAGTTGCTCACAAAATGAAAGCAATTGTCCTTTTATCATTTAGAATACTTTTTTTTTCTCCATAAAGTTAATAGCTAACATTTCCTTTTCACTCATAAATCTCCAATTTCTATACAACTTGAAATATACAAAAAAACGCTGCAAATTATTTCACAAAGGTTTATTATTTTTTCAATTGAGTATGATCGTAGTGTTAGTTGGCTAGCGTACGTCATAAGGCCCGTCCAGACTCCTTGACGTGTCCTACTTCGAATTGCCACAACCTATACTTCTATAATTATATACGCATGTTTATATTTCTCGATTTGAGCTCCTATCTATTCAAATAGTTATTGCCTTAATAATATCATTATCTAAGTACGTACGAAAAGTCGAGAGGATATGTTATTAAATATGCGTAGGAAAAGCTTTGGTATTAACACACAAATATGACCTTGAAAAAAAACATATTCATGCCTCGAAGGAACGCCGGCGCCGGCGCCTCCTCTCACTCCACCCCCCCCCCCCCCCCCCCCCCCCCCCCCCCCCCCCCCCCCCTCTACACCCACCGTGACCCCCTGCCAAGCGTGCCAGGCGTGCGCGCGTCGAAAAACACACTTTTTTGCCCGTTTTTGGCCCATAGCATCTATGCGAGTTAAGCAATCGGGATGGTTAAACGTTAGGACCAACTAGACCCCAAATGGAGTCTATGTGCGAAAGAACGGGTTTTTTAAGTCAATTCTTAGGCCTTTTATGGCCCGGACGGCGGACGGCGAACGGCGGACGGCGGACGGCGGACGGCGAACGGCGGACGGCGGACGGACATTTCAAATTTGGATTCTACGCACCTTGAAACGTAAAGTGACAAAGTTTGAGGGGGGGTTATAAAAATTTTTTGCTACACGATCACATAGGCTTATTATTGGAAATAATAAACCAAAAAGACACTTTTTCACCTATTTTTGGCTCATAGCACCCATGAGAGTGGAGCGATCGAGCTGGCGAGATGTTAGAACCAACTAGACCCCAAGTGGAGTCTATATGCGAAAGAACAGATTTTTTAAGTCAATTTTAAGGCCTTTTATGGCCCGAACGGCGAACGGCGGACGGCGGACGGACATTTCAAATTTGGATTCTACACACCTTGAAACGTAAAGTAACAAAGTTCGAGGGGGGTTTATAAAATTTTAACATGTTTAATGTTTTAGGGCTGGGGGTCGTTCTGTGAATTCCGACACGCAAATCTGCAACGTTTTTTTTTTTCTGATGATTTCCGCTTACAACCGAGTCGTTGCTAGGGAAAGGGTAGGTACTTCGTCGTTTTTCATCCCACAAAATTCGTTGACCATGCGTTCGAAAGCTCTCGATTTATCCAACCATATTATGTTAACTACTGCGAAGTGCGTGGCCAACAAGCTGAGTTATGAGCATGGTTATTTGAATAATTGTGTACACTCAGGTGATCATTCTCAATAATTGATATTGTGAACATGATTGTAACCGCTTGTTAATTTCTGATGATTTCATTGAGTTGGTGTTTCGATGATTTGATTCATAGCAGGTGATCCGAATATTGCGAGAACGGTATGATTTGTGAAGCGGTGGTTAATACGTAATTTCTATACTTTACACTCTACGAAGCTGTAATTTTGTATGTAGCCTCTTTAGGACATTTACTTGACGATGCCCAGGGTCCGGATCAGATGAGTGGCTCTTAAAGCTAATTTTATGCATTACGCTCTAGGAAGCTGTAATTTCGTGTGTAACCTCTTTGGGACATTTACTTGACGATGCCCAGGGTCCGGATCAGATGAGTGGCTCTTAAAGCTATTTTTTATGCTTTACACTCTAGCAAGCTGTAATTTCGCTTGTAGCCTCTTTAGGACATTTACTTGACGATTCCCAGGGTCCGGATCAGATGAGTGGCTCTTAAAGCTATTTTTTATGCTTTACACTCTAGCAAGCTGTAATTTCGCATGTTGCCTCTTTAGGACATTTACTTGACGATGCCCAGGGTCCGGATCAGATGAGTGGCTCTTAAAGCTATTTTTTATGCTTTACACTCTAGGAAGCTGTAATTTTGTATGTAGCCTCTTTAGGACATTTACTTGACGATGCCCAGGGTCCGGATCAGATGAGTGGCTCTTAGAGCTAATTTCTATGCTTTACACTCTAGGAAGCTGTAATTTCGTATGTAGCCTCTTTAGGACATTTACTTGGCGATGCCCAGGGTCCGGATCAGATGAGTGGCTCTTAGAGCTAATTTCTATGCTTTACACTCTAGGAAGCTGTAATTTTGTATGTAGCCTCTTCAGGACATTTACTTGACGATGCCCAGGGTCCGGATCAGATGAGTGGCTCTTAAAGCTATTTTTTTATGCTTTACACTCTAGGAAGCTGTAATTTCGTATGTAGCCTCTTTAGGACATTTACTTGACGATGCCCAGGGTCCGGATCAGATGAGTGGCTCTTAAAGCTAATTTCTATGCATTACGCTCTAGGAAGCTGTAATTTCGTGTGTAGCCTCTTTAGGACATTTACTTGACGATGCCCAGGGTCCGGATCAGATGAGTGGCTCTTAGAGCTTGCATACGAGTCTGCAACTAAAGACATAAAATGCCCCAATGTGTTGCAGACTCGTATGCAAGCGTACTTTGGTATGAGTCCCATCGGAAATATCTAATGGTAAAATAAAAATGTATATAAATATAATAAATTGTTTTGGTTAATTAGAATCTTTTCTTTTTTCTTGACCTTAAAAAACTATATCTAATTTCTCCCTTGCGAGGGAAAAACATTAAACATGATTTAATGTTTTTCCCTCTCAAGGGAGAAAATTTATAAAAATTTTTTGCTATACGATCACATAGGCTTATTATTGGAAATAATAAACCAAAAGGGCTAATTTAGGACCAGTCCTCTCCTCTCCATGTCTAAACTTTTGCCCTTCAAAATCACCTAGCGGCCTCAATATTGGTCTTATTCAGGTTCGACAAACCTCATTCGATTCAGGGTTAAATACTTTCCAAAGTTCGTATCAAGCAAGTTTTTGCTTAGACCGGTTCCTATCAAAGTAAAAGGCCATTTTTGCGAACTGTATGTATGAAAATGACATGAAATTCCTAAGTTCGGCTGTAAATCAATGGGGAAAGGTGTCAGCCACAATATGCTCAATATGAACTTTGGAAAGTATTTAATCTTGAGTAGAATGAGCTCTAGCGGACGGAAATCAGACCAATATTAACGCCACTAGGTGGTTTTGAAGGGCAAAAGTCTAGACGGGAAAGAGAGGACTCGCCCAAAATTATCCCGATTTTCAATTGCTTGTAATGCGCTTATTTTAAGAGATGATTCAGAGTTTTGGGATCAAATCGTTTTGTTTTTTATGCTCTACAACGCTACAACATTTTTGTAGGATGAACGGTTTAGGAATTATTAGAGTACAACTTTGAAATGAGCAAATTAAGCCATCTTTATGAGGTCGCCATTTTGTATTCCACCAATTTTGAGATGGCAAAGATTTTCTCACTCAGTACGGACTAAATTTTCAAAATCTAATCCCGAACCTTCTCCTCAAAATTTGATTAATAATTTGCTCTTTTCCAAGTTTTTTTGGATACAAATAGGATACAATTTTTTAAAATAAATTGTATCCTATTAAAATATTTTTTAATTTTTTACATTTTCATTTTTGAAGATTGCCTTTTTATTCGCATTGCCCTATTTGCCTAGACAGTAGAGATGTTACTAGGCATACCACGGTTCATCCATGGGCATACCATGAAGTGCTCTTCAGAATTACTTTAAAAAAATCAAATTAAGCACTTAGAATTACTTAGGTCAAATTGAGTATCAATATATTGAGTATCTGTTTAATAACAGATATCTGTTATCAAAGAGGTTAAATTTCAAACTATTGTAATCGATTTTTTGTCCAAAAAAATCGATTAAGTCGAAAAGTGGAAAATCGATTTCTAGCTTCTAGGAGGAGAATGGTAAACCCTCCCTCCCTCCGCCAAGTAATGTCGAATGTTCAATGTAAACACAGTCCAAAGTCTTCCAACTATCGCTCTTAGTCCGAAAAACCACGAATGAAGGGAGGAAAAATGAACAGAGAGATGTCATAACAAAACGAAAAGCAAACTGTACCTATACAGGGTGATTCCCTCGTAGATGCAAAAAAAAATTTTGGGTTAAACTACATCAAAAATGGAGTAAAATGCCGCCAACTGCATATTTTTATCTCAATCCGTTCTCGAGATATGATTTTTTAAAGGTTTTTTCAGGAAAACCGTGTTTTTTTTCTTTTAAACTCAAATTTCTCCACTTTACTTCATTCAATTTTAACTTTTGACCACATATTCGGAATCAGCATTAAATTAACTATAAGAATGGTGTACTTGGGTTCTTAAAAAATACCATCTAAAGGCCCTTACATCAGCTCAAACATTGACGATTTTGAAAAAAGAATATTTCTGAAAATCTTTAAAACTTTACTACTCTTCCAAAACGAATCCTGGAAACTGGCAAATCTCATGAAAACTGCTTCGTCTAATACTCTTTCCAACGGTATAATCATGTTTACTTTTATTTTGTTATTTAGTTGAGAAAATAATGTTTTAATGTTAAAAAATGTGGGTTTTTCAATGAAATTGTTGGTTTTCTCGAAAGATGACCCTCCATGAACCTACGAGTATGGGGTCGGTTTCTGTGTACTTTTTCTCGCATTTCTCCAACTCCGTTATAACCGAGTTTTACACTTAAAATCGCAAATGTTTAGTTTGTTTGTTACGATTAAATGTATGTGTGTTATGGGGTAAAACTAGTTAATTAAAGTGTAAAACTCGGTTACAACGTAGTTGAGAGATCTGCAAGAGTTTCCATTTGATCCAGCGAGAAAAAATACATAGAAACCGACCCCATACTCGTTGGTTCATGAAGGGTCATCTTTCGAGAAAACCAACAATTTCATTGAAAAACCCACATTTTTTTACATTAAAACATTATTTTCTCCCCTAAATTACAAAATAAAAGTAAAATTGATAATACCGTTGGAAAGCACATTAGATGAAGCAGTTTTCATGAGATTTGCCAGTTCCCAGGATTTTTTTTAAAAGAGTAGTTAAGTTTTAAAGATTTTCAGAAATATTATTTTTTCAAAATCGTCAATGTTTGAGCTGATGTGAGGGTCTTTGGATGGTACTTTTTAAGAACCCAAGTACACTATTCTTATAGGAAATTTAATGCTGATACCGAAAATGAGGTTGAAAGTTAAAATTAAATGAGGCAAAGTGGAGAAATCCGAGTTTAAAATGAAAAAACACGGTATTCCTGAAAAAACCTTTAAAAAATCATATCTCGAGTACGGATTGAGATAAAAATATGCGGTTGGCGGCATTTTACTCCATTTGTGATGTAGTTTCACCCAAAGTTTTTTTTTTTTTGCATCTACGAGGGAATCACCCTGTATATGCGGAACCCGGCGCAAAAAGTATAATAAACCGTAAAGACGGCAAATGTGGAAACCCGCCCCTGTGGGTACCCGATTAGGTACCTACCCAAATTCAATAAAACTTTACAATATCGAGAATTTAAATATTCAGTAACAAAGATATTAAAACTATTCCGTGCTCGACCACAGTATTTTATTCTCCAGTACGGTCACATGCATAGTATGTAAAAATTCCAGTCATGCAAAATGATAGTATTAGCGAATTTTCGTAAATTATCGCATAGCATAGTTAAATTGTTTGGAAATTTGAGTTTCTGGAGTCCAAAGAAATTGTTAACTAGGTACTAATTTTATGGTCAAAAATGTAAGTATTCAAAATAATAATCTGCTATTCGTAAAGAGATTTTGGATTTTAGCTTTTTATCGCAGTTTTATAGATTTTTTTTTAGCAAATTTCAATGAAATTTAATTGAATTTTTCAGCATAATTTTATAAATGAAATTTCAACGTTCTATTTTATAATAAATAAACTTTATCTGACCAATATTCTACTATAAAAAAATATGTATAAATTTGACAATTTTCAGCCGTTTTAGCCATTTTTAGTGATTTTTTCAGCCCATTTTTTTGAAATAATATAATGTGCTAAAAAAGTGTTGACCAACGAACTTATCCTTTTGTTTGGAAAGTTTGATTTTTTGACGCAATAACGGAAATTTTTATCTCAATCCTAAGGAGAGTTATCTACTGGCTACTGGAATGGCACACAATTATATAAATATCGTTTGAAATAGGATTCATTTCAGAATGCCTCAAGATCAAGACGGATTTCAATAAAGACGATTTCGAACGTTTTGATTTTAAAAATTTCGAAGCCATTGCAATAGATTCATTTTTTTTACGAAATTTCGCTAAAATGGATAGTGTACCCAATATTTTTTACACAAATCCGTGCATATTATTTCATAGAATATTTAGTCAGTTTATGATCATGCATTCATGCGGCATGCAGGTACCTTGAAAATGGATGTTGATTGACAAATACTGAAGGTGAGCCGCAGGTGATGTGCTGATACGATGAAACACTACACATTCATTTTCCACTACGTAATGCGATTCGATTGCCTTTGACCTACACAGCCGATCGCGGACGCGAGCCGAGTGCGGAGCAAGATCAGAACACAATTTATCAGATCAGAACACAATTTAACGGTGCCGAAGCTGCTGAAGATTGGATTCTTCATCTTGTAGCAAAGCCAAGCATCCAGGCGGGCTGACCATCTCACGTCCTAACACCACCGAAGATCGGAGAAGACTGGTAAAAATGTTCTTGCACAGCCCCCCCCCCCCCCCCTCCCTCTGTAACTGCGCATATCGGCCAAGTTCTTCGAACTAGAATACCTGGAGCTGAAGCAGAACAACACTGTGTTACTATTTGATTCCGAGAATGTGAGGACTGACCGTCCCCAAAATAGAGCAAAAAAAGTTTCCGTGTATAGGCAACGCCACCGCTACCTAAGGCCATCCAACTTCTTTACCTGGGAGGCGATGACATCATGCTAGTAGGCGATCCCTCGCCCGGGTTCCCTCAAGGAACACATTGACGTGGGCGACCCTCCCGTACTTACATTTAATTCCTGACTTCCCTGTTCGAAAAAGCGATTTGAGAAAAATATGAAACGATCTTGAGATGTTCCCACCAACACTCATCGAAAAAAAAAAAATGCAAATTTCCACGAAGGATTATGGGGAAAAAATTTGTAACTATCAGAGACAGTATATTTAGAGTGTAGGAGAGGATTGATTCATTCAAGAATAGAAGAATTTTATTTCCTATTAGATCTGTTTGGTACCGTAAATCCATTAACTTCGGAAACTTTTTTTTTTTTTTAAATTTCAACCAATAAAAAAATAAAAAATTAATTTAAGTATACCTATGTTTCATTAACGTGATCGTCAGGTCAGTTTTCACCCAACGCACTGCAATGTTCAGTTTTTTTTCTCTTGGACTGTCCGAAATTCGGAACTAAATCCCCTAATTTCGGACATCTATCTAAATCACGAAGAAATTGAAGTTTTGTTCACTGTAGCTTAACTTCGGACAGAAAATGGCTTTTTAAAGAAGATTTTATCATTTAATAATGATTAGCGGGACGTTTCCATTTGTTTTCGTCACGTAACGAGCGTCACGTCACGGTGGGGTTTTCTATTGATTTTCACGTACAACCAATGCGTTGTGCAACGCTCGGGCACTTTTGACATGGATATATCTTTTGGCTGGGGGTCAAGGAATTTTTCGCGACACTTTTTTTCCGGAATGACACTTTTTTTTCCCGACCGACACTTTTTTTCCCGAACGGCACATTTCAGGCACGTAGCCAGGATTTTGCCTTGGGGGGGGTCCAGACCCCCCCCCCCCCCCCTCGCCCACCGGCTCTCTTCCCATTTCAATAAATTTTAAAATACGAATTTTAAGTCACAGGAGAAGAAATGTTTTACAAACATGATGAAATACTATCTTTAATAAGGCAAAAATATTTAATAGGTAGGTACATAATAAGGATTTTAGGTGACAGTTAAAACAATTTTTTACAATCATGATAAATCTTGATCTTTATACAACAATAAAAGTTCAATTTTTAGGTATTTAGTTGATCATAAAATGTTTATAGTAAGATTTTTCTGTTTGCTTTTAAAGACATCAAATCCAGCACGTTATCAGCCGCGAACGACAGTGGATAATGAATTGACATCATGGTCAAATGAGAAAGGCGTTCGTTACCCATCTTATTTCTAAGGTATTTTTCTAATCTTAATTTCTAAGGTACTGCAGGATCCCGTAACGTAAAAGTTAGGAAGACATCTAGGAACATTCTCCCCGTAGGATATTGTGAGGAGTGTGGGGCGGAATACAGAACCCCGTGACGCACATAGGATAGATAAATTTCCCATAGACTGCAAGATCCCATGAAGTAAATTTATGAATTTTCTAATCCCGGAACGGATGGTGATGTGTTGTGTGAATTTCCGCTCCGCAAGAAAATCGATTTTCGAAGCGTTAGATCGCGTTTTTTTTTTTTTTTTTTTTTTTTTTTTTTTTTTTTTTTTTTTTTTTTTTTTTAACCGAAAACCGATGGAAAACGTACCAGACAGGTTCACACTACCAGTCATACTTCTTCAAATTCCTACTTCGAAGTTGAGTGCCAAATTCTGTCTCATTCACTCATTCCAAAAATGTTAACTTAATTATTGTTATTGTTGTGATATCGTTGGAGCAACGTAATTATGTAGCTCAGTAACATGGATGATACCTTGGTGAATAGTCAAAGAGACAATGCAACCCAATGTCCCCATTGTTCTAGAGGCTTTACAAGAAGAGAACTCACTCTACATATACGCTCCAGACATCCAAATATTGCGAACCTGAATACCAACCGTGGTACTCAAAGTATAATATCAATACCAAATGCTGATCCTATTCAGAACTATTTCATAAGAGGCTTCGGGGACGGGATGTTAAATTCTCCAGGAGGCTGGACCACATTAAGATGGGACATGCTGTAGCAGAGAGCCATGCGTCTGCAAGGAAAGCAGTACGAGTTACCTCAGGGAGCGGTCGGCGTGTCACTCCTTGCTGATGAAGTGAAAGGGCTAGCCGAGGGAATACGAGATTCGGAGAGAATTTTCTTCCTCTGTAGTACTGCCCTCCAGAGAGAGAAAGGAATCTCTTCAGGGGAAGATGTCAGAAGGCTTCTGAACACCATAATAAAAATTTGGAGTGCTGAAAGGTATGAAGAGTTGCTACACGGCAAGGCTTACACGGGTCGTTCAGGTATAGTGCTAGAGGCGTTGATCTGTCTTTAAGGTCGTATACATGACCCATGTCCGTGTACCGAAATATCTAACTTCTTATCTCAGGAATCTTACCTCTACATATTGGAGCTATTAGCAGAACCTATGAGTATTATAAAAATAATATCTGAAGAATTTCACATCAGACGAATATTCTCTGTTGGTAGTTCGTGCTAGTGAAATAATAGATACTACCCTAACCATGAATAATTTTTTAATTCATCAAAAAATTTCGGGGGGGGTCCGGACCCCATGGACCCCCCCTCTGGCTACGTGCCTGAACTGTAGAACCGTAGTAGGTCCCCGTTTCCGTTTTTTAATTTAAACAGAAAATTTTTCAAAATTTGTAATTTTAATGGGTTTTTTTCAGTCTTGAACAATACAAAAGTATAAAAAAAATGCACTTATATTCATAATAAAATTGTAAGTATTAACGTTAGGTGTCTCACAAAAATCCATCAGTGGCACTTACCGCAATGGCAACTAGAAATGGCAACTTTGTTTAAAACCATGGCGGTCACAATCTTTATATATATAATTCCGAACGGTCTTTGAAATTGTGAAGAACTTCGCGGTCCGATTTTAGTGTTAGACTGCTCATTCAAAGCAGCACGGCCCCAAGTTTGTTGCAAAAGTGTCGCCGTTCGTCTCTATACCCGCCTTGATCGTGTTCTAGGCGGTCCTTATCAACGAGAGTTGTTTTTAGGCTGTGGCGGTAACAACAGTTGCCATCAATTCACGGTAAGTTAGAAACGTAGTGTAATTACTAAAATCTAGGAGAGTTATTTCTGAATGAAGAAATTGAAACTGAAGAACTTAGCGGACTTTATGTATAATTCCGAACGGTATTTATATATAATTCCGAATCCCCAAGTTTGTTGCAAAAGTGTCGGTAAATAAGAAATTGTCACATCGGTGATAAACTAGGTACCTACACATACTTTTTGTGCGTGAGTCCTACGATTGGAAAATGTCCGTATCTCCGCTCAAGGAAGGTCTACACCAAATTCTTCACGGAAGAATTCAAACACGCAGTCCAATGAAGTCCTACAACAAGAAGGGCGTAGCGGAAAGTTCTTCTTATATTCGAAGCACAAATTGGACATGACACAACACTCGAAATTAATCCAGACACAGAACAAGCACGAGCTTTGCTGGAGTGGTACCAGACACATCAGGACGAAGACAGCTGTATCATCTCCTACACACAACTCAACACCAGTTCGACATCTACGTGTACTACCGATCAAGATACAATCAACGGCATAAAGATGGAGATAGAAGACGCAGACGCGCAGATTCACACGCTTACAAAGAAACGAAGAAGACTCGAGATAGAATTACACCATCATCTCACCATACCCAAATTCTGAATTCCCCGATTCAACTTTTTGTTTAGTCTCATAATGGCGAGGACCACCTCAACTGGTGATACTTTATTACATTACTTACATTTTGATCAGTATTTCCTGTTTTTTAATAATTTACATAATAACATCGCCTTAGCTTTGCACCAGGTCACATAACGCCGCAAATAGGTAGGACTTATACCGTTACTAGTATGTGCTGAGTTCCTGTTAGGTACTACTGCTATACGGACTAGATTAGGGCTTTCCAAGCCCTAACAGGCCTCTAGTAGTTTATAATTTAATAATAAACCAAATCTTCAAGGAACGTTTAGCTAATTTATCACGTAAAAACTAAGTTAAAATAAAAAACGAACAGTACACCTAAAACTCGACTCAGCTAGAAAAATATCGAGCATTATCAGGTAAACACCAAATTTACCTGAATAAATGAATAGAACATAATTATAAAACTTTAGACTTGACTTGAAAGATGCCTATCTTGAATTGCATTCTTTAGAGAGAAAAAATTAGATAATTTTACCTTATTCGGTTCATTATGTTAATAAAATTGTGGAATATTACTTACCCACGAGCCTGTGACCTGACTACCTCTTTTTTAACAATCTGAGTTTCTTCAACTTCACTGATATCATCAACGTCAGGAAAAATGAAAAAAAAAATCGTCTTTATTTGCTCGTTTTCGCAGGAATTTGATTGTGTAGCTTCCATTTACAATTAGTAGAATCTTACCATCGTAAAAAAATACGCTGACCTTTTTCAACATTAAATTTAACTAAAACAAAACCATTGATTGAGAAGGTGTCTTGACAGGGTTCTTCTCCTAGCTAAGGTCGAATTATTATCATTTGCACCCTCCACCTCTTCAGAAGACTTTTCTCCTTCAGTTGTGGCCTCACTGATTGATTGTTCTTGCTCGTCAGACGAACTGGACTCCTGAAGTGCAGGTCGAAATTGGCCAATTTTTATCCCCTCACCTGGCTTGACATTGTTTTCCCTCTTAGCTTCCTTGGATTTTCATCAGGCTCCAAACTCGTTCGCAAATAATTTTTGAATGTAGAAGACCAAGCAAAAACGTTGGGTGCAACATCTTCTTGTCGAGGAAATTTTGAAAGTGGGATATTGCGATTTAGGGGAGAAATCCCAGCTGTCCGGAAACCTGATTTTATATTTTCTGGCAGGTTCTCAACTGAATCAATGGCATCCTTTAGTAAAGATGGGAAAACGGATTTTGGAAGAACGCCTCTGATATTTTTTTCCACTCATCGAGGGTTTTTCTCCAAACTCCCTTCACAGGTTGAAAAAATGCGAGATCTAAAGGTTGGAGTTTGTGTGTACAGTTAGGAGGGAGAAGGAGGAATTCAACGTCGTTATTTCCACACAGAGTGACTACATGCAAGTTTATATTATGTGATGACAAGTTGTCTCCGATTAGCACCTTTTTCCCTTCTAACCTTCTAAAATAGGGTAAACACACCTTTTCGAACCAATCCTCAAATACACTGCCAAGGAAATGGCACATGAGCTTCCTCGTGACCTTCACAGTACGTCACCATTGAATTCCAGAAAACTAGAAACGACCGGTTCTGGCATCAGGGAAATAATAAGGTGGGAAATTGGAAGCTGAATGGTACATATAATAAATGAAATTAATAAGGAAAATTTTGATTTTAATATGGGACCATGCAGGATGTAGTTCGAATGTTCTCTGAAAATTTCGTCAAAATCGGATCAAAACTGAAGGAGTTTTTAATTGATTGACAGGATTTCATTAATATTTTGATCTAAATTCATGATTAAAACATCCTTGGGGATATTTTTTGGCAACTTTGAGCATGATGGACCACCCGATTTGTTCATTTTCCAAACTTACCCTGTGTTGCTGGCCCACCCTGCTACCGCGCCGTTCATCCGCTAGAGCGCATTCAGAGCGTTCGGGCTCAAAGAGGATGGCCCGTGCATTCACGCTTGTACGTAAAGAGGCTTGCCGTCTGGGAGGCTACTGCCTCTGCTAATTGTTACACCATGAAATGCCACAAAAATTAGAAACGACCTTTCCGGGCATCAGGGAGGTCATTTCACAGACTCCGTACGATTCGTATGGCACCTCAAGGGACTCTACCGGGATCATCTCTGAAAATTTGAACAAAATCCGATAAAATTAACTAAGCTGTGACCGTAACAAAAACATCACTTTCGCGCATGCGCCTAGCGTACCGCTGCTGATGATCGCGAAGAATGTGATACGGGACCTCAAGAAACCTTGCCCGCATCATCCCTGAAAATCTGACCGAAATCCGTTCACAATTGCCTGAGTTATGACCGAAACAAGAAAATTTTGTTTGCGCCTGCGCAGAGGCTACCGTTGATTCGATCATGACGGAACTGATAGGGGACCCCGATATACCTATACCTCTATACCCGCACGATCCCTAAAAATTTGAAGAAAATCGCATCAAAATTGTGGAAATTACGGCTGTTGCAAGGACCGCAACAAGAATATTTCGTTCACGCATGCGCAGAGCGTACCGCTAATGCAATTATGATTATTGTCTTATGGGACCTCAAGGGACCTTACCCACATCATCCCTAAAAATCTGACCGAAATCCGTTCAACATTGACCGAGTTATGACCGTCACAAGGAATTCACGTTAGCGCCTGCGCAGAAGCTACCGTTGATTCGAGCATGATGAAGTTGATAGGGGACCATCTAGACCTTAACCCGCACAATCCCTGAAAATTTGGTTAAATTCGGATCAAAATTGTGGAAGTTATGGCTGTTACAAGGAAGTGTGGACGGACAGACAGACAGACAGACAGACACGGAACCAAATTTTGGAGTGGAAATTTTGATTTTGGAGCAAAAAATTTCTTTTAATTTCGAAAGTGAAAACAAAGCTTCCGCTGCCTTGCAGTCTCGGAAGCAATACCTCCCAGTTGATCAAACCAACCGGATGAAGTGCGGTTGTAACGCCAACTCTCGCCTCCCCCTTCTATCCAGGTTGGGTACTAATTCAATGTTTTATCTATATCTATACTATTTATAAGAATGAAACTCCGTCTGTTTGTTTGTTTGTTTGTTTGTCTGTCGTGTCTATGCACGGCCAAACGGCTGAGTGGGCCGGATCTACGAGTGGGGGGATCTTCTTGAGATTTTCCGAAAGGTGGAACGAGCGAATTTAAAATTTTCTAATCCCACCCGAACCATGGGCCGTAGGGCGGGAGGGGGGTCGAAGTTCGCGTTAATGTGCGCTTTTTGGACTTCCCCGCTTCCCCTACCCCTCTAAACGGCCGTCGAAAATTCCGGAAAAATACCGGTTTCGTAGGTTTTTGAACGAGGAAGACGACGGCGCGATCGGATCGCGAAAAAAGTATCGGGAAATGCGTCAAAAAAATGCGAGAGTACGGACCGTGTTTTCTCGAAAAGTCCGACGAAAAACTACGTTTTTTCCGATTAAAATATACCCCATAAAGGTACGTTTTTCGGAACGGTTTTCGCGGGCGAAATACAGCTTTTTGTCCGCCGAATCTGAATCCGAAATCGGATATTGAAAAAAGTGACCTTAAGTCGGTCGAATTGCGAGCGGAAGCGAGGGAAGCGTTTAACATGAGAAATTAATATGTGCCGTGGACGCGAGAAGGCTCTACGAAGACGTCAAGGGGACAGGTACAGGTTTCGGTGTTTGGGTGTTGCGAGCAGGTACACATAGGTACCTTGCGAACGAAGCGAGAGCCATTTCAACAGTATAAATACGGACTTTTTCCTACACATATACAGCAATACCTTGCGAGCGAAGAGAGCAACTTCCCCAAATAAACTTTTTGTGGTTCCACGTAGTTTTATAAGATTTAATTTGTTTGTAAGAATTCCCAACTGAAAAAAAGTCTGCCAAGTTGGGTGGGCAGTATAACTTCCTCAAGCGAGCGAAGCGAGCAGCATCCCCTACAGAAGTTAAACCTACCCTTAGAGATCTACCGTTTGCGAGCGAAGCGAGCAACATCCTCTACACACGTTAAACCTACCCTTAGGGACCTACCGTTTGCGAGCAAAGCGAGCAACATTCCCTACATGCCACACTTTGCGAGCGAAGCGAGCAAAATTCCCTACATGCCACATTTTGCGAGCGAAGCGATCAATTTAATGGGGGGTCCGGGGGGCTTGCCACCCGGCTGGACGTGGAGGCGAGCGTAGCGAGCCGGAGCGGCTAGTACACAATATGCGGCGGTAACATCAAGCCATTAGCAGTACGAGCCATCATCACAGATGTAGGTGCTTCAGAAGAGTCAAGAACACGATGAGAGTGTTTTACACCTCTCTTCACAATTACCTTTTTTCTTCCTGGGTCATCCGTGAAATTTGTTTCGTCATAGTTCACTATGTTTTGAGGGAGAACTCCCGAAATACTAACTTCAAGCAAGTCAAAATATGCCTCATATCTCTACCAGACACACTGGTTCTACAACGCAAATTTGATTCTCTTCCTATTTTTTTGTGTCTTTATGTAAGTTAATTGAATTTGACTTTTTTTTTTTTTTTTTTTTTTTTTCATTGTTACCTACATAAGCGTAAACAATTTTAAATTTGATTTTCAAAAAACTCATGACTTTAAATTCGATTATTAACAACAACAAAAAGAAAACTTTAAGTAAGTAGATATTTTACATTTTGAATATTAATCTCTCTGAAGAAGGCCCAGTTCCTGGGAAGAAATGACGGAGTTTAATTTAAAAAACCAATTTAAGGGCAGAAGGCCTTTTTTATAAAGCATGTTATAATCCTAACTGTCCGAATAAAGAAACATTGTAAAAATACCCACATACTCAGTTGTTGGAACCTCATTATAGCAAATCCCTGCTAGAAATTCGGTGTGGTGTCATTGTCCGCTTGCTTCCCGTACCTCAACACCGAAGTGAAAAGTTTCAATATTTTTTCTGTAGAAATTTGCTGTTTTCTTTTTTCTTTCGATGAATGTGGGTGGGAGTATCTCAATATTATCTCTCATTTTTCTCATATCCATATTCCAAACAGGGAAGACGGGAATTTAATGTAAGCTTACCTATATGTGATGACAAGTTGTCTCCGATTAGCACCTTTTTTCCTTCTAACTTTCTAAAATAGGGTAAACACACTTTTTCGAACCAATCCTCAAATACCTACCAGTTGATCAAACCAACCGGATGAAGTGCGGTTCTAAAGTCCCTCATAGAAATGTGGGTGGGAATATCTCAAGATTATCTCGTATTTTTCTCATATCCATATTCCAAACAGGGAAGGGTCGCCAGGCCTTTTTGACATTTCTTGTCTTTGCTATGGCACACAACCAAATTTTCGTTATGTCACGTTACGTTACGTAACGAAATATGCTCAATGATTTCTGATGATTTCCGCTTACAACCGAGTCGTTGCTAGGGAAATGGTACTTCGTCGTTTTTCATCCCACAAAATTCGTTGACCATTCGTTCGAAAGCTCTCGATTTATCCAACCATATTATGTTTACTACTGCGAAGTGCGTGGCCAACAAGCTGAGTTATGAGCATGGTTATTTGAATAATTGTGTACACTCAGGTGATCATTCTCAATAATTGATATTGTGAACATGATTGCAACCGCTTGTTAATTTCTGATGATTTCATTGAGCTGGTGTTTAGATGATTTGATTCATAGCAGGTGATCCGAATATTGCGAGAACGGTTTGATATGTGAAGCGGTGGTTAAATCATTTTAATAGGTAATTTCTATACTTTACATTCTAGGAAGCTGTAATTTCGTATGTAGCCTCTTTAGGACATTCACTTGACGATGCCTAGGGTCCGTCCGGATCAGATGAGTGGCTCATAAAGCTAATTTCTATGATTTACACTCTAGGAAGCTGTAATTTCGTATGTAGCCTCTTAAGGAAATTTACTTGACGATGCCCGGGCCCGGATCAGATGAGTGGCTCTTAAAGCTAATTTCTAAACTTTACGCTCTAGGAAGCTGTAATTTCATATGTAGCCTCTTTAGGACAATTACTTGACGATGCCCAGGGTCCGGATCAGCTGAGTGGCTCTTAGAGCTGACATACGAGTCTGCAACTAAAGACATGAAATGTCTCAATGTGTTGCAGACTCGTATGCAAGCGTTTCTTTATACACTAAATAAGCAGCCGAAGCGAAAAGATGAGACCGACAACTCAAATTTCGGGAGACGTTTACAAATCAATTCAAGTTTGTTGATCTAGATGCTCGGAAGCTCGCATCTCAAAAAAGAAAAAATATCAGTTTGATATGGATATGTCTTTGCTCTACCAAAAATTTCCGTCACGCAAAATTGATGTCACAATTTCAGTGTTTTTTTGTTATATCCTCGCATATTTCCGTTAATTCTCTACCATTCATTAATTCTAACCTGTATGTCCAACTAATCTGTATTTTTACTAAGGGATTGACTACTTGATGTTATATGTATTTATGAGATGCGAGCTTGAGAGCATCCAGCCCACCAAACTATACACAGCATTCTGATCTATTTTACCACAGTGGACGTAAAAATGATTGGGGATCTTCAATCCGATCAATCCATTCTATGGGGGGTATTTTATAAATGCGGGGATGTAACAGAAAAGAACCGGGTCGCCTACTAGCAGGAGTCATGTTTTTAGATGGGCGGCCTTAGTTGCGTGGGCCCTGTACCTGCCATTAGGTTGGGCCATGGGGAACTGGCCAATAAGATTCCTTGAAAGATGGCTCCACGTGGACGCCACAAACTAGTTTAAACTGGTGAATTCTGGGTAGAGTTGTTTTTTTCCTCCTTCACTGTGCTTCCTTTCTTTTCTGAATTTTGGAGGGACGCAAACATGGCCAGGTAGGGAGGTTGGGAGAGTTTTGCAACAGGTGGAAAGGTGGAAAGGTGGGGATGAGCGGAGCCAATGCCGTTTTCCCTGCACAGCGGTCAGGAACTAGACAAAAGTTCGGCTACGATGCCGACGAAAACCCAATGTGAAAAATGATACTTTGAAGTACCAGAAAACCAAAAATTCAAACCCCAAAATCAAAGCGGTGCATCTCCAAAAACGGCGCATGAATTGAGAATGTATCGGTTACAACATTTTTTGACGTTCGATTATGACCCAAGCGCAACGATAGAGTGGTTCAAAACGAAAAAAAGTTCTGGGATTTCTTGTCCCCATTGTTTTTTTGCTTCCTCGGTATGTCAGGATGACACTCCTAAATTTTTAGCAAAAAATATTAATCCTAATCACTTTACCTGGGTCGATTTTGGCCAGTTATCGACCGCTATCGTAAACCAACCTCTAAATTGGTGCCGAGGTGATGATTTGACGGACGGATTTCAATTTTTTAGGTCAATTTATGGGTTTTCGCATGCGCTGAACACGGTGAACTTATTTATTTTACGCTCCGTCCACTAGTTATCCGGTAAACTGGCAGAGGGCGCCAGTTTATTTTACTTAATTTTACTTGAAGATAAGAAAAAACCGAAAATTCCACCGAAAATGCTGTCGCCTGGTTAAGAATTGTACTAGAAACATCCTAAAATGGTCGGATAATATGCTTTGGCATGTTCTGAACATGAGTCCGTTTTTTACTATACTTTTCCGCCGATGATTGCTTCGTTTATCGGCCATAAATCTCAAATTAATTATAGGGTAATAGACAAATTCACCCTGATTTCACCGGAAATTATGTCGCGTTGATAATTTAAGGTTCTGAAATACCTTGTGCGGATAAAATTTGGTATTTTCCAGGATACTCGGTACAAAGCCGTTGGTAATTTGGCAAGGACTTGAACCGGCATTGTACTTATTTGCCAAATATAGCGGCAAAATGGAGAAAATAGCTAAAATTTTCCAATTTTTCTGTAAAATTCCTTAGTTCCATCGGTTTTCCGGGGTCAAATTCGTAGTTCTGAATTGTCTGAACTGTGATTGGATCGTTTGAGCGTAGGGTTAAATATTGTCAGCGGTATCGGTCATGTGTAAAAGCTTGTACAATGGTATCGGGTCGTTAAGCGAATAAGTACAATGCCGGTTCAAGTCCTTGCCAAATTACCAACGGCTTTGTACATCCTGGAAAATACCAAATTTTATCGGCACAAGGTATTTCAGAACCTTAAATTATCAACGCGACATAATTTCAGGTGAAATTAGGGTGAATTGGTCTATTACCCTACTATTAATTTGAGCTTTATGGCCTATAAACGAAGCAATCATCGGCGGAAAAGTATAGTAAAAAACGGAATCATGTTCAGAACATGCCAAAGCATATTATCCGACCATTTTAGCATGTTTCTAGTACAATTCTTAACCAGGCGACAGCATTTTCGGTGGAATTTTCGATTTTTACTTATCTTCAAGTAAAATTAAGTAAAATAAACTGGCGCCCTCTGCCAGTTTACCGGATAACTAGTGGACGGAGCGTAAAATAAATAAGTTCACCGTGTTCAGCGCATGCGAAAACCCATAAATTGACCTAAAAAATTGAAATCCGTCCGTCAAATCATCACCTCGGCACCAATTTAGAGGTTGGTTTACGATAGCGGTCGATAACTGGCCAAAATCGACCCAGGTAAAGTGATTAGGATTAATATTTTTTGCTAAAAATTTAGGAGTGTCATCCTGACATACCGAGGAAGCAAAAAAACAATGGGGACAAGAAATCCCAGAACTTTTTTTCGTTTTGAACCACTCTATCGTTGCGCTTGGGTCATAATCGAACGTCAAAAAATGTTGTAACCGATACATTCTCAATTCATGCGCCGTTTTTGGAGATGCACCGCTTTGATTTTGGGGTTTGAATTTTTGGTTTTCTGGTACTTCAAAGTATCGTTTTTCACCATGGGTTTTCGTCGGCATCGTAGCCGAACTTTTGTCTAGTTCCTGACCGCTGTGCCTGGTGGACGGGACGAGTTTGGGAGGAGCGTCTGGTCGCTAGCGCTACCAACCTATCAGACCACGAACTAACCTTCTTAGTTCTAGGTTGCCAGGTAGTACGAGAAAACTCTAAGTCGAAAAGGTAGATTCAAAAAACAAAAAACTAATAAATGAATTAAGTAACATGCATGTAGCACAATAATTGATATGCTTAGTACGAATGATACGTAGTTGAATTGAATTTTATCTATGATTTGCATTTTCTATTATGTTCACTAAATAATGTTTTTAAAAAAAATTAAGTCATAGTTGCTCAAATTTTATGTGATGTTTTATATACATTTTTGTGTATCGATAATTTCAACCAGCAGGGTGGTATGAAAAGAGTAATAGACGTACACATAAACTTAGAAGATTGAAGAATGACCGACAAATTTATAAATTGCTATCCATAATTTGAAAACAACTAAAGGCTTACACATTTGACGAGTTCAAACATGTGTCAGTAGCTACAGCAGGAAATAATCAGCGATAAACAGCTGGAGATAATTACTTTTTGGTTTTATTGAATCATTGAGATGAGACTCACTGTCAAGATTAATGGAGTGAGAGTAAATAGGTAATACGATAAATAAAGTAAAATAAACAATAGTAATTAGTGTGGTTATTGCAAACACTTTTATGAAATACTATTTTTGTAGGTTGCATACAAGGCAGGAAACATTTGAATCAATAAATAATAGCCGATATCTTGGAATTTCGGCAACAAAAATAACGAGTCTAGAAGGACTAACTTGAGAATATTTCCGTCTGTTTCTTCAACTCAAGTACTCAAGATCAAGATTGTTCACCTCCGTTTAAAACTGAAAGAGCGAATGCACTAATAATGGATAACGGAAGAGATTCATATGAAATAGTGTGACAAGAGTTCAAATGTTCACGATTTTTGACGTTTAAAGATGGATTTCTTGCGTCGATTTCCAAAAGATGACTTAACCTTGATGTAGGCTGACTTCGCAGGATAGAAACCTACGATAGGGCCCACACACAGCAACTGGGAATGTGCCGCTCTTCCTGTGAAAACCGGACATTTGCCTTACGGTGCGATTTTCGCCCGGACATCTTGTTAAAAAATCAGGCTGTCCAGGCCAAAACCGGACACCTGGCAACCCTGTGTGGAGCAGTGACGGATTAATACCCACACTTTATATCAAGTATGTAAAAATTAACACGAAAAACATAACTTTTATTTGCACAAATTTTAGCTTGGTTACCAAACATCCATGTACACACAAAAAATTAACAAAAAATAAAATGATTATAGGTAAGTAATTTTTTTGGCAAAATTATATCGAAAAAGGCAGGGAATGAAACATAAAACGCTGGAGAACTTCAGTCCATCGTGATGTAATATTATTTATAAATTAAACATTTATATTGTAAACTCAGGATTAAATGATAATACACTCTTTATTTTTCAATTTACTTTAGAAACAAAAAACCATTTAATAAACACTCACGATGAAATTAAATGAACAAAGTACATTTTTGATTAAAGATGAAAATGCAAATAAACATAGTTGTTTAATTGTTTTAAACATTGTTTGTCTATTACTGGTAAATGTGAAACAGTGAATAATTCACTTCAATCGAAAAACACTGGTTGCAATCAGTTGAGAAAACACGATTCGTTTCTTTCTTCGTCGAAACAGTAGGTAGGTTGATTATGTATTATGGCTATTATGTATTGTTACCGTTACCAAAAGCGGTAAACCAAAGACCAACACAGTAGGTTCCTACCGTAACTTGTTAAATAAACTGATGAACAAAAACTTATCCCTATTATTTAAAATTGTATTCCTTACCTGCTGCGTTATGTTTTTTAAAGAAGAAAGATGTTAGGTATCTTCCGTGCAAGTTTCTTAACAGAGCTAAACTAAAAAAAAAAAAGAAAAAAAGTCCATTCATGCAGCATGACCCCATGAGCGAATTTTTGAAGAAATCTTCGACATTTCAGTCGCTATTGATCGTGTAGAGAAATTTTAGTTTATGATTTTGATAGACAAACATGGAATCAAATTCTATCTACAGCATGGTTCTAGCCTTAAACAGCATGGTTCTAGGATTGGTACAGGGATACTTCCATAAGAGTAGTTCAATCTGAATTTCAACAATATTTCATGCAAAATATTACCGATTTTTACAACTAGCTAACGGCATTATTTCGATTTTTGACTGATTTTTCAACTTTGAAATTTTTGATAACTTGATATATATTTTTATAGGAAATTTTACGCTGATTCCGAATATACCACAAGTTAGTATGCTGAAAAAATTATTTCGCACAACAAATCGCAAAAAACAGGCTATTTTGAAATTTTTGACTACATTTTTGAAAATTTCAACCCGAAGATGTAATCCCATCATGCTGGCCAACGAACTTGAACTTTTGTTTTGTGTCCTTAACATTCTAAAATTTGTTTGAAGTTTCTAGCACAATTCTACGGACAGTTATCGTCTGGAATGACACGTACATGCATACATACCTACATACATACATACATGCATACATAAAAAGTCCAGTCATGCAGCATGACCCCATGAGCGAATTTTTGAAGAAATCGACATTTCAGTCGCTATTGATCGTGCTGAGAAATTTTAGTTTATGATTTTGATAGACAAGCATGGAATCAAATTATTAACACATGCACAGAGTAAACTCATCAGTTGTGATTACATTTTTCTTTTTTTTTAAAGCACCTACTACCTACGTTTTAAACAGCATGGTTCTAGGATTGGTTATACAGGGATACTTCCATAAGAGTAGTTCAATCTGAATTTGGACAATGTTTCATGCAAATATTACCGATTTTTACAACTAGCGAACGGCATTATTTCGATTTTTGACTGATTTTTCAACTTTGAAATTTTTGAAAACTTGATACATATTCTTATAGGAAATTTTACGCTGATTCCGAATATACCACATGTTAGTATGCTGAAAAAATTATTTGGCACAACAAATCGCAAAAAAACAGGCTATTTTGAAATTTTTGACTACATTTTTGAAAATTTCAACCCGAAGATGTAATCCGATCATGCTGGCCAACGAACTTGAACTTTCGTTTTGTGTCCTTAACATTTTAAAATTTGTTTGAAGTTTCTAGCACAATTCTACGGACAGTTATCGTCTGGAATGACACATACATATATACATATATACATACATACATATATACATACATACATACATACATACATAAAAAAATGCGTTAAACTTCAGAATATGATTCAGAATAGCCTGAAACGGATTTCTGCATAAAAAGTTTTCAAAAATTCACATTCTACAAATTTTGAGGCGAGAGCAATAGCTTAATTTTCTTCAAAAAAAAAAAAAAAAAAAAAAAAAAAAAAAAAAAAAAAACCGCTAGTTCGGATTTAACATGATGTTTGGTTTCTACTGCTCTTCCACTCACAAAAGGGCGACGATGGACGACAGCACGACACGGGCTCAACACCATCGTTGCCAACTTGCTTTGATGATTTTTCCCTCAATCACTTCTGGAAATCTCAGAGTTTACTGACGAAAATTCTGACACTTCCCACGTAAATCTCCGATTGATACCCCGTGGCACCTACGCAGTTTGTGGGCCTACTAAAATTCATACGAACAAATTAGTAAATTGGCCTTCATAGATTAGTAAAACCGGTACCTATCATACCAGTTTCCCCACAGTATAAAATTCCTTCATCTATACTCGTATTTCCCTAGCAAGAATTTTTGTCTTCTACCTCTCGTGGGAGGGGGGGCTTTAATCCGTTCCTGGTATGGAGGCATGTTTCCTTCCTACGTCTATGTAGACACACGCGAAACACAAACAAAACTAATATACAAACAAACTAATAAATTCTTGATAGGTAACAAAAGAAACAATAATTTACGATGCAAGTAGAGACGAGTAGTAGGTACGACATACCCACTTAATAACTGCAGATGAGACTAGGAATTATTGTCTGACTTATAAGGAATTTAGGTGCCCCCCCCCCCCCAGAGGTGCAATGGGGGCCTAAATCCTCATAAAAAGGTAGAGGAGAGTAACAGGCATCCCGTCAGAGAGATACCACCCCTAGTCATAGCTTTTAATGAGCCATGTTCGGGGAAGGTTGATATTCCTGTCACCAGAAAAACCATCCGACGCCAAACCAGCTGTCTAAAACGATCGAGCACTGCTCGTGGTTCCCATTGATTCCTCAACGGGACGCCGCCAACGCTATCTCTGGTGCTCTGACGGGAGCTTGATGGACCTCTCAGGAGGTAACTCTGTTACAGACTTGGAGCCAAAAAAAGCTACGAACGGCCCTGAACAATTTAATATCCAAATTTAACCAACGGACAAAACATGATCGTACCTAAAGGAATAAACTCAGATAAACTTGAGATACGAAGAGTTCGTTGTCAGATTCCTATAGCTGTCCTTTAATCATATGTTCCGATTAGTCTATTTTTCTCCATAGGATTTTCTCTAATTTAGAACACTGATTGTATTGAAACACATCGTCGTTCGTTATCTTGTGTAAATGCTCACCAGTGGGACACTGCTCCCAGACTTTGAACTTTCCCACACATTCGCTGGAAATCCCTCAAAATCAAGGTATCCCTTGGAATCCCTCAAAATAAACCTGAACATAAATCATATCTTTATACATCAGGGAAAATTTATGTATTTTTAATCGTTCCATTTTGTAGTGATAAATGGCATTCTGGCCTCCGGGTGCGACTAACTAAAATGTTTCTACCAGGAGTTTTGAGAGGGAAAGGTGTAGCGTCGTTACAGTCTATATTATGCTCTGTTTGGCCCGAACACAATATTTTTGACCTTTCATGGCTTTGCTATGGCACACAACCAAATTTTCGTTATGTCACGTTACGTTACGTAACGAAATATGCTCAATTTTTGACATTTCATGTCTTTGCTATGGCACAAAACCAAATTTTCGTTATGTCACGTTACGTTACGTAACGAAATATGCTCAATTTCTGATGATTTCCGCTTACAACCGAGTCGTTGCTAGGGAAATGGTACTTCGTCGTTTTTCATCCCACAAAATTCGTTGACCATTCGTTCGAAAGCTCTCGATTTATCCATCCATATCATGTTACCTACTGCGAAGTGCGTGGCTAACAAGCTGAGTTATGAGCATGGTTATTTGAATAATTTTTCTGATGATTTCCACCTACAACCGAGTCGTTGCTAGGGAAATGGTACTTCGTCGTTTTTCATCCCACAAAATTCGTTGACCATTCGTTCGAAAGCTCTCGATTTATCCATCCATATCATGTTACCTACTGCGAAGTGCGTGGCTAACAAGCTGAGTTATGAGCATGGTTATTTGAATAATTGTGTACACTCAGGTGATCATTCTCAATCATTGATATTGTGAACATGATTGCAACCGCTAGTTAATTTCTGATGATTTCATTGAGCTGGTGTTCGATGATTTGATTCATAGCAGGTGATCCGAATATTTCGAGAACGGTTTGATTTTGAGTGAAGCGGTTTTTAAATAATTTTAATAGGTAATTTCTATACTTTACTCTCTAGGAAGCTGTAATTTCGTATGTAGCCTCTTTGGGACATTTACTTGACGATGCCCAGGGTAAGGATCAGATGAGTGGCTCTTAAAGCTAATTTCTATGAACCTCTATCTTTATCTGACAAATCCGGTATATTCGGATTTTTAATAACATTTTGTCTATTCAAGTAAACCAGCTATAATGCTACATGGATTTAAAAAAGTTCCATTCATGCAGCATGACCTTACAATCAAATTTTTGTGGATTATCGCATAATATTATGTTACAGACTTTTGAATCGAGCACTTTGAGTGCAAAGAAATAGTTAATTACTCGTCTTTTGGCAACAAATCTTTATATATAATTCCGAACGGTCTTTGAAATTGTGAAGAACTTCGCGGTCCGATTTTAGTGTTAGACTGCTCATTTGAATCAGCACGGCCCCAAGTTTGTTGCAAAAGTGTCGCCGTTCGTCTCTATACCCGCCTTGATCGTGTTCTAGGCAGTCCTTATCAACGAGAGTTGTTTATTAGGCTGTGGCGGTAACAACGGTTGCCATCAATTCACGGTAAGTAAGAAACGTAGTGTAGTTACTAACACCTAGGAGAGTTATTTCTGAACGAAGAAATTGAAACTGAAGAACTTAGCGGACTTTATATATAATTCCGAACGGTCTTTATATATAATTCCGAATCAGCACGGCCCCAAGTTTGTTGCTAAAGTGTCGGTAAGTAAGAAACGTAGTGATGGGGTCTTTTCTGATCAGCTGAGTGAGCTAAATTCTTTCCTGTTCACTGTAGGAAGTTGAAATTTGATAGGTAGACTCCTGGGACATTAAGAGACGAGTGAAGTGATGGGGTCTTTTCTGATCAGCTGAGTGAGCTAAATTCTTTCCTGTTCACTGTAGGAAGTTGAAATTTGACTGGTAGGACTTATATCGTTACTATAATGTCCTGAGTTCCTGTTAGGTACTACTGTTATACGGACTAGATTAGGGCTTTCCAAGCCCTAACAGGCCTCTAGTTTAGTTCTAAATAATATTCTGCGATTCAAAAAAATGTTTGTAAAATTATCTTTTTTATGCAGTGTACCTCGTAATGATGTTAATTTATTGATATTTGGAACACCAACTTGGGAAAACACCGAAGAAACTACATTTTAGTACGCTTTGTACTGTGTGGAAATTAGTAATATAGGTGCAATTCTGGTCGATTTTTCGGTGTTTTCCCAAGTTGGTGTTTCAAGTATCAATAAATGAATATTACAAGGTTCAGCACGAATCAATACCTCAAAATCATGTATTGCATGTGGCAATTTAATATCTGCAAAAACTCAGTATTTCACAATTTTTGCACATTTATGGAGGATTTGCGCCCGTTTTTTGCGCACTTAATAAATTGAGCGAATTGTCATTTTTTCATGAAATTTCACGTAGAAGTTGAATCTGCTTTTAGTAATTGGGGGTTCTCATTTGAAAAAACGAAGTTAATGTGAATTGCACATGTATGAGTAAATAAGCAATTTTATCATTTTTGAAGTCTATGATAAAAATGGTGAGGGATAGCGCTTGTCCGAATTTTTTAGACGATCAAATAGAGAAAATAAAGGGGAAGGATTAGCCTATCTCGTTGACCACCCTGTATATATATACACAGGAACACTTTTAAGAAACAAAGGACACAGAAATGAAAAACCACAAAATAAATTTACATTTCGGCAAATTGCCTGGCTCAAATTTAGAATTGCAAATTAATTGAAATTTTCCTTTGTCGAGAAATTCTTGCAAGAGGCTATGGGGTCATTCGTAGTGGATACCTATGTTTCAGTGGTTGGCAACATTTTCATATTCTAATGTTGAGTCTTGGTGATTCGTAGGCACTCAAAACATTGCTACGAGCCTTCTCGGACTGCAGCAACTTTGTCTTATTTTAATTGGGCTTCATTTTTAGGAGGACCTTTACTTATTTCATAGCACTCGTCAAACGAAGCGTTATGAGAAATGACATGACGCCTTATTGGGAGATTCTAACCTAGCACCACCACCTTTGGCTGTTGACACTTGAATTCAGCCCTGGAAAAAAAAAAATATATATATATACCTAAGTAGTATACTTTTTGGGGGACCTAGCCCGAAGTACTACATAGAACCTACAGATGTACTACATTGTCAAAACGTACTACACAGCCGCCTCATGATCTGGGGGACCTAGCCCGAAGTACTACATAGAACCTACAGATGTACTACATTGTCAAAACGTAGCTCTCAATGACTGGTCATGTCAGCTCAGCTGTGTGTAGGTTTTTATAATTTCGAGCTGGTAAGTAGTTATGCCAACGTGAAATTATAAAAAAGGTGAAGTTGTTTCAAATCCTGGGGGAAAAAACGCTGCAAATTATTTCACAAAGGTTTATTATTTTTTCAATTGAGTATGATCGTAGTTTTAGTTGGCTAGCGTACGTCATAAGGCCTGTTCAGACTCCTCGGCGTGTATTACTTCGAATTGCCACAACCTATACTTCTATAATTATATACGCATGTTTATATTTCTCGATTTGAGCTCCTATCTATTCAAATAGTTATTGCCTTAATAATATCATTATCTAAGTACGTACGAAAAGTCGAGAGGATATGTTATTAAATATGCGTAGGAAAAGCTTTGGTATTAACACACAAACATGACCTTGAAAAAACATAGTCATGCCTCGAAGGAACGCCGGCGCCGTACCCACCACAAGGTGCCGCGGCGCCGGCGCCTCCTCTCACTCCACCCCCCCCCCCCCCCCCCCCCTCCACCCACCGTGACCCCCTGCCAAGCATGCCAGGCGTGCTCGCGTCGAAAAATACACTTTTTCGCCCGTTTTTGGCCCATAGCATCTATGCGAGTAAAGCGATCGGGATGGTTAAACGTTAGGACCAACTAGACCCCAAATGGAGTCTATGTGCGAAAGAACAGGTTTTTTAAGTCAATTCTTAGGCCTTTTATGGCCCGGACGGCGAACGGCGGACGGCGGACGGACATTTCAAATTTGGATTCTACGCACCTTGAAACGTAAAGTGACAAAGTTTGAGGGGGGGTTATAAAAATTTTTTGCTACACGATCACATAGGCTTATTATTGGAAATAATAAACCAAAAAGGTGAAATTGTTTCAAATCCTGGGGAAAAAAAATCCTGCTAAAGGGAAATTGAAAAAAAAGTGAAATTGTTTAAAAAAGTTCTTAAATGTTGCGTGGATACCCGCTGTGGGTCGGGAATAAAATAATGTTCTCAGTGGAGTCTCAGTTGGGTCATATCAGCTTAGCGACAAGACAACCGTTTTCTCTGCAGACGCTAACGTCAGCAAATAGTTCCCGGAGGTAAGATCGGTCCTTCACAAGATTCAGTCTCGCTTGAGAATCCGTCCGTATCGGAGTGACTGATGGAATTTCCAAGTGTTATTAACCGAGGTGATGGTATCATGTTTAGTAATTTTCAAGTACATAATTACACAATAATATCATAGTGCGTTACCAGATCCATCTTTATTTCAAATTTATTCTAAACTTAGAAGTGCACAGTCTCGCAAACTAGAATTCGGGCGTACACGGAGTGATCAGTTTCCAGTGAACAGTTTTAGTGTAAAATGGTTCATCAGATATGGAGCTGAGCATATACCAAAAGGTAAGACATAGTTTTTTTTTAAGCTAGAATTATGAATATTTTGCAACGTATCCCCTCCCCTTCACCCTCACAATATAAACACTGAACGTTGATTGGCTATTCATGACGTCACCTATGATTGCTAGACGCTGGTTGGTTGTTTAGACCTCACCTGATCTATGTAGTACAATTGGGATGATTGCTTGACGCTGATTGGCTGTTTGTGACTTCACCTTTAGCAACCGAGGTTATAAATAGACCCCCTAGTTCCCTGATTGTTGTAGTACCTTTACGACCGTCGAGTTTGAGCTAGGTAAAGGAGAGCTACCTATTGCGACTTCAAACTGCTGTAGTATCTTCGTACACCGTCGATTTTGAGCTAGGTGAAGAAGGGAGTACTATCGCGACTTCAAGCTGCTGTAGTATCTTCGTACACCGTCGATTTTTAGCTATATAAATAAGAGCGTACTATCACGAGTGCCGACACCTGTGAAAAACGCCCTTTTCAGGACGCAACTTATAAATATTGCGATATTTGCTCAGTTCATCGATCGAAAAGTCAATTTGTTCGACATTTAAAATCCACGACCCATAAAAATAATATCGTCAAAAATGAAAATAAGTTTAGCAAAGGATTTTATGATCCAAAAAATGAATCTTTTCCAATTTCTCTTGCTAGAAAAAACAGTGGAGATACGTGGGTAAAATGCAGAGAAAAAAGCATTGATTTTAAAAAATATATGACACTGCCTGACATTAAAGATAGTTTAACAGAGTTTCTTTCTAGGAAACCAACACGACCTGCCAAAATGGAGCCTCCTCCTAGACGCGCCTCAACATCTGCTGTGTGTCTGTGAAGCGTCAAGATATTAGACTCTGTGATGAAAAAAGCAAAAAAATTGGCGAAAAAACCTACGTTTTCTAGATTCACAATTTTTGATGAAGATTTTGTCGCTTGTCATATGACACGATAAAATTTAATCAACCCTTATACCTAGGATTTTCTGTCTTGGATTTGTCCAAACATTTAATGTATGATTTCTTCTACAACAAACTCCTTGAATACGATCCTAATCTCAACCTTTGTTACATCGATACAGATAGCTACTTTATTGAAACTTCGATTGACCCTTATCAAATCATAAAAGAAAATATTGATGAATTCGATACGAGCGAACTGAAAGATAGTCACCCGTGTTATAGTAAAAATAATAAAAAGGTGATTGGAAAATTTAAGGATGAACTTAATGGTGCCTCCCTGGTAGAATTTTGTGGGCTGAGATCCAAATTATATAGTTATTCATATGTCATATGTCAGAAAAAGAGGATAGGCTTGCAAATCACGTAAAATGTAAAGGGATTAAAAAAAATATTGTTAAACAAACCATGAACATGGATGATCTGAAATCATGCCTCTTTGAGGGGAGGAGGATCAGTATCGTACGCAAAATTTGATCAGGAGTTATAAACATACATTGTACTCTATAACAATGAACAAAAAAGCTCTTAATTCTAACGACGACAAACGGTTTGTTGAGGAAAATAAAATAAATATTTTACCATGGGGACATTATAAGATCCCCGAATTTAGAATGATGGGACATCCGAATGAAGAATCGAATGCGGCATTCGATTATTGAAATCATTCGGATATTCGGATGCGAGATATGAAGTATTCGAATACTTTTTCATTCGTATAGTAGCGAGACTAGCGGCATAACCACGAAGCGCCGTATTGAAATCACTCGGATATTCGGATGCAAGTATTCGAATACTTTTTCATTCGTATAGTAGCGAAACTAGCGGCATAACCACGAAGTATTGAAATCATTCGGATGGGAGTATTCGAATACTTTTTCATTCGATATAGTAGCGAACCTAGCGGCATAATAACCCACGAAGTATTGAAATCATTCGGATGCGAGTATTCGAATACTTTTTCATTCGTTATAGTAGCGAAAACTAGCGGCATAACCACGAAGGTATTGAAATCATTCGGATGGGAGTATTCGAATACTTTTTCATTCGTATAGTAGCGAAACTAGCGGCCATAACCCACGAAGTATTTAAAATCATTCGGATGCGAGTATTCGAATACTTTTTCATTCGTATAGTAGCGGAACTGGCGGCTCCTTCCCGAAGCTCAAAACATCGAAATAAAAACAACTGAAAGATTAGAGCTGTGACATGCGAATAGTGAAGTAACCGCTACTTGGAGCTGAAGTCTTCCGAAATCGCGTGCAGTTTCTTTTTTGTATTCCGTTTTTAAATGATTTCGTGCAACGAATATCAAATTGTATTTTTTACTTACCAACTCAATCTATTCATGAATATTTTTTTGTGTTTCTACTTCCCGTGTTTGCTCGGGTTTTGGTTTATTATTCCTTCAAATAATGAGCCAAAGGATCTGGCCGAAAAACGACACTGCAAACCATCCTTTGTAATTTCTTGTTTCAAGGTAGGTCCCTCTGACTCCCTGGCTAGTGGGGTTATCGAATCGTCCGGTGAGCCGGACGAATTTATTTATCTCATTCCACTCTTTCCAGGGTAGGTGCGACAAATCAAACACCAAAAAAGTAAACAACGTGATAGTGATATTCAGTAGGTACCTATATTAGTGATACGAGATAAGAAGTAGCTGTTACAAATCAAGAAGTTTCAGCTCCGCTCCGGTTCCTACTAGCTATTTCATTCGAATACTATGTTCATTCAGATTCCAATACTGATATCCTATTGGTTGTTTCGCATTCGAATACTCATTCGAATACTACGTTCATTCGGATGCCAATACAGATATCCTATTGGTTGTTTCGCATTCG
>CM061042.1:15055327-15278678 GCA_030762985.1 Adelphocoris suturalis | reverse complement strand
CGGGGGATCTGTGAATAAAATGTGACGACATTTCGATGAAACGCGAAGAAGTTCACCCATATTTGGGTGACCTAGAAAGGCCTTTTCTCATTTTTCAAGGCTTACCACTCCAGTGACATCTATAATCAAGTTGGCCGGGAATGAAGACATTCCAAATCAGCGGTATCACAATACCGGTGAGGGGAATTTCACACTTTTGACCTCAGATTCGAATCCAGCTAGCTTATAAACCTTCTGGTAGCAATTTTTGAGACAATAGATCTTGTAAGAAGATTACGCGTGACGCCAAAAGTGTTGACCGTTTCCCCAGCCTGGTGGGTTCTATGACGTCATAGGGCAGATGAATTTCAAGAGTGGTTTTACTGGTCAGATACCGATCATATGGCACCTTTTCGGATAGCTTTCGCTCAGGTCTTCATATAGAGCAAATAAAAGTTAACCATGAAAATTCTCAATTTTAAATAATTACACAAAGTTTATTGTTTTTGTATTAGTTAACCCACTCAACCTGCCAACATATCAATACCATGAATGACACTATGATAATGTTGAAGACGATTTCATACATGTCTAGAAGTAGTCTAATTGTTTACAAATCGACAGTTGATGCAAAAAAGGCTAAATTCATGTCAAGCCCCTTTCATCAAGACTCGTCTAGACACTTTTTTTTACTGACCACATGAACTTTTGACCCCGTCGGCGATTAAGAGTTCCGGGGGATCAGTGAATAAAATGTGACGATATTTTGATGAAACACGAAGACGTTTAACCATATATGGGTGACCTAGAAAGGCCTTTTCTCATTTTTCAAGGCTTACCACTCCAGTGACATCCATAATCAAGTTTGCCGGCAATGAAGACATTAAAAATCAAAGGTATCACAATACCGGAGTGGGGGGAATTTTACATTTTTGACCTCAGATTCGAATCCAGCTAGCTTATAAACCTTCTGGTAGCAATTTTTGAGACAATAGATCTTGTAAGAAGATTACGCGTGACGCCAAAAGTGTTGACCGTTTCCCCAGCCTGGTGGGTTCTATGACGTCATAGGGCAGATGAATTTCAAGAGTGGTTTTACTGGTCAGATACCGATCATATGGCACCTTTTCGGATAGCTTTCGCTCAGGTCTTCATATAGAGCAAATAAAAGTTAACCATGAAAATTCTCAATTTTAAATAATTACACAAAGTTTATTGTTTTTGTATTAGTTAACCCACTCAACCTGCCAACATATCAATACCATGAATGACACTATGATAATGTTGAAGACGATTTCATACATGTCTAGAAGTAGTCTAATTGTTTACAAATCGACAGTTGATGCAAAAAAGGCTAAATTCATGTCAAGCCCCTTTCATCAAGACTCGTCTAGACGCTTTTTTTTTACTGACCACATGAACTTTTGACCCCGTCGGCGATTTAGAGTTCCGGAGGATCAGTGAATAAAATGTGACGATATTTTGATGAAACACGAAGACGTTTACCCATTTATGGGTGACCTAGAAAGGGCGATTCTCATTTTTGAAGTCTCACCACTCCAGTGATACCCAAAATCAAGTTGGCCGACAATGAAGACATTCCAAATCAACGGTATCACAATATGGGGGGTGGGACTTCACAATTTTGACCTCAGATTCGAATTCAGCGAACTTGAAAACCCTATGGCAACAATTTTCGGTTCAAAGATCTTTAGTTTATCCTATGATATGACCATAGGGCAGATGAATTTCAAGAGCGGTTTACTGGTCAGATACCGATCATATGGCACCTTTTCGGATAGCTTTCGCTCAGTCTTCATATTGAGCAATAAAAGTTAACCATGAAAATTCTCAATTTTAAATAATTACACAAAGTTTATTGTTTTTGTATAGTTAACCCACTTAACCTGCCAACATATCAATACCATGAATGATACTATGATAAAGTTACAAGACGACTTCATAAATGTCTTGAAGCAGTCTAATGACTTACAAATCAAGAGTTGATCCAAAAAAGACTAAATCCATGTCAAGCCCCTTTCATCGAGATTCGTCTAGACACTTTTTGTCTGACTGACCACGTGAACTTTTGAGCTATTCGGCGATTAAGGGTTCCGGGGGATCTGTGAATAAAATGTGACGACATTTCGATGAAACACGAAGAAGTTCACCCATATTTGGGTGACCTAGAAAGGCCTTTTCTCATTTTTCAAGGCTTACCACTCCAGTGACATCCATAATCAAGTTGGCCGGGAATGAAGACATTCCAAATCAACGGTATCACAATACCGGTGGGGGGAATTTTACACTTTTGACCTCAGATTCGAATTCAGTGAGCTTAAAAACCTTCTGGTAGCAATTTTTGGGACAATAGATCTTTTATTTAGTTTTGCTAATAAACAGGTGGGAAGATCACGCGAGACGTAGTAGGGCAAATGTGTAGACCGGTGGGGGATATGACGTCATAGGGCAGATGAATTTCAAAAGCAGTTTTACTGGTCAGATACCGATCATATGACACATTTTCGGATAGCTTTCACTCAGATCTTCATATTGATCAAATAAAAATTAACCATGAAATTCTCCATTTTAAATAATTACACAAAGTTTATTGTTTTTGTGTTAGTTAACCCGCCTAACCAGCCAACATATCAATACTATGAATGATACTATGATAAAGCTGCAAGACGATTTCATAAGTGTCTTAAAGCAGGTTGTTAGGGAAATGGTAGGTACTTCATCATTTTTCAACACACAAAATTCGTTGACCATTCGTTCGAAAGTCTCGATTTATCCAACCATATTATGTTAACAACTGCGAAGTGCGTAGCCAACAAGCTGAGTTATGAGCATGGTTATTTGAATAATTGTTCAAGTACAGGTGATCATTCTCAAAAATTGATATTGTGAACATGATTGCAACCACTTGTTAATTTCTGATGATTTCATTGAGCTGGCGGTGAGTCGTTGCGCTGGTGATAAATAAATAAAACAACTTGACGTAAGTAGTGATAAGATACACCGCAAAATCTGAGTCATTCATATGTGCGGGTTTCACGGGTTTATGTGAAACACGTGAGCTAAAACACATTCTGTGTTTCAGTAATTTCATTCGAAGTATGTAAATAGAGGTAACCGGGGGTCCAAGGGGTTTGGAGCTTTTTTCCCCACTAACTTCAGTTTTGAAATGGGTTTCCACAACTTCGACGCGAGTGATTTAGTTCGTATGTACTTTTGTACAGCTGTACACCTTGTGCCAGGGTATCCTGTACCGATGTTCCCTGTACCTGCATACCCTGTGAATGTACACTGTTTAGAAGTGTACCTACTTAGTACCTGAGTACCAAGTTCACTTTCTACAACACTTGAAAATGGGTAAATAAAGGTTTCCGAAAAATTAATTTTTTCCATTGATTCCTATCACACTTCTAATATCCACTCACTACCGTGAAGAAATCTTCATCAAGGTTACACCTGACGTTTCACGCAAATAAAAACTTCGTACGCTTCCGCTTATGTTATTACAGATATATCCGTTCAGCCCCTGCCATGTTTGGTTAGGGATCAGGAATGGCTCACGCTTTGCTTTTTTTCCCTTCCATTTAATTCTGAAAGCAAATGTTTGCGAAACAAGAATAATCCTCATCATCCGAGTTTCATAAACGGTTCTTTTTCTACCATTCGGCTTCTTCATTTATGAAAACACAACTTTTCTCGTTATTGTTTTAATTGATAGTCACTTCCACATACCCAATCAACAATGATGTTAGGTCTACACAAAGGTTTATTATTATTATTGTTAGGGTTATCCTTTTGTATTGATCGCAGTACTTTTCACTCCATTGAATTTATTTTCTATTGTGCGCAGACAATATTAGGTATGAATCAATATCAACAAGACAATATCTCCCTCCTCTATTAATTTTATATTTTACTGCACTTCAAATAGTTTTATTCACAACAATGAGTTGAGCGCCGAGATTGAAGTTTGAGTGAATAAATACCTGTAACAATTACTTGGATGGGTATTAATATTCAGATGCCGGCTGCGTTCTAACTGAGAATCCAACATGATGATCAGACAACGGAGAGAATGTACCAATTTAGAATCTTCGTCTTAATATGATTTTTTGGCAAGGCAGTCCAATTGTAATTATTTAAAAAAAAAAAAAAAAAAAAAAAAAAAAAAAACAGTTTTGATAGTCAATAAATTCTTGAATGATAGAGCGTTTAGGGTATAGGTAAGTAGGTAGTAGGTAAGCTAGTAACGCTTTGGTGGTACGTGAAAACCAATAGAAGTAAAAATCCTAAGTATGAGGAAAAATATGAGGGGAAAAAAACCGTTTTTGGCTCATAGCATTGATGCGTGTGAAGCGATCGGGCTGGCGAGATTCTAGGACCAACTAGACCCCAAGTGTAGTCCATGAGGAAAGGGCGAAATTTTTTCATCAAGTTAAAATCCTCTTATGGCCCGGATGGCGGACGTACATAGCAGTTTTGGAATCTATGCAACTTGAAACGTGAAGTGACAAAGTTTGAGAGAAAATACTTTTTTCTAAAATCCTGTACGATTACAAAGGCTTATTATTGGAAATAATTAACCAAAATAGATAAAAACTGCAAATAAAGCTATAATTCCAAAACATTTTTTGGATTGCCGCAAATAATTCAGAACAAGTTTTTCGCCATAAATTTGGTACCTAGTTAACAGTTCCTTTTAGCGAATTTTCGTAGAAAATGAAGCTATTGCAATGGCTCGGAAATTTTTAAAATACAAAATTTTGAAAAAAGTATTATTGAAATCCGTTTTGAGGCATTCTGGAACTAAATGTGTGTGTGTGTGTGTGTGTGTGTGTGTGTGTGTGTGTGTGTGTGTGTGTGTGTGTGTGTGTGTGTGTGTGTGTGTGTGTGCCGCCAGCGCTTGCTTGCCCTTAGGGGCTCGACCTGGGAGGTCGCCCGCACTGCTGCTGACCTGGACTTTGTCCGGCAGCAGTTGTTGTGGTGCGATCGAGCAACTCCAACTGCTCCAAAACCCAGCTCATCTGCTGAGTTCGCTGCTGCTCTGCATGATTCAGTGGATGGTAAAGAACTCCGACAGTGCTCTGAATCCCCCATTTCCTCCCAGTGGGTTGAATCGGCTTCAGAGGGCATTGGGGTCCACGACGACCGACATTTTCATGCCGTCCGCGTGGCTGCACTAGCCAGTGCGGTGAGGTGTTCTAGAAGTAGTCCTGGGACAGTAGACACCCTTTGCCGGCCTGTCGGGGTAAAAATGAAAACCTGTATCATGTAGTGCAGCAGTGTCCTCGTACCCACGGTGGCCGCATACTACGTCACGATGCGGTTGCCAAGCAGATAGCAGGTGCTTTGTCATCCAGCGGCTGGGGATGTGGAGAGAGAGAGACTTTACCATATGCCAAGTGACCGGGCAAGAAGCCAGATATCGTTGCCATCAAGCCCGATGGGTCTACCATAATCCTGGATGTCCAAGTAGTCAGTGGCAGCATGGACATGGAGCAGACCTGGAGGGCCAAAATAAGTAAAATATGATAGGAACGACCTGCGGCAAGCGATATCTGAGCTAAAAGGAGTGGCGCCTAATAACATCAGGGTCATTGCCGCGACCGTGTCATGGCGCGGGGTGGTGGTGCGGTAAAAGTGCCACGGAACTTCTCGAATTGGGCATCTCGGCAGGAGTGCTCCGTGTCCCACCCGCGTCCTTCGGGGCTCTTACCTTAACTGGTGGTCATTTTATAGGGGCACTTCCTTTCATCCCTCTCTCCCTCCTCCATCATCCTCAACTTCCCTAATCCCTAGAGCCGGCGTCGGGTAAACCTGGGCGTCCTCCCCACTTTTCAATTTAGTTTTTTCGTTTTTTTTCTTAATGGCTGGCCCCCTCCGTCTTTGAGGGGAGTTTTCTAAAAAAAAAAAAAAAAGAAAAGAAATGTGTGTGTGTGTGTGTTTCTAGACCATAACTCTCCTTAGAATTGAGATAAAAATTCCGTTCTTGCGCCAAAAATCCAGCTTTCTCAACAAAAGAATGAGTTTGTTTGCCAGCACTTTTTTAGGAAATTGACAAAAGATTGACCAATCTAGTCAAATTTCAAAAAATGTGCGAAAAAAAATCACTGAAAATGGTTAAAAACGGCTAAAGATCGTTAAATTTATATTTTTTAGTAGGATATTGGTCAAATAAAGTTTATGAACTATAAAATAGAACATTCAAAACTGTATGTACAAAATTATGTGAAAAATGTGCTAAAAGTTAATTAAATTTTGATAAAAAATCGATAAAAACTGCAAAAAAAGGTGAAAAATGCAAAACCTTCATTTGAATAGATTATTGTATTGCCATTAAATCAATAGTTACCTACCTAACTGTTTTCTCGCACTTAAAAAGCTAAAATTTCCAAACAATTTAACTTTACACAGTAAGATATTTTCAAAACATTGCATCATAATTTAGAATGAAAATTTACGAAAATTTTCTCATACAATCATGCTGCATGACTGGAACTTTTTTTACTTACAGACCTGAATTTACATAACAATTTAAAATAGTATCGTACCATAACTTACGAAAATTCGCTCATATGATCATGCTGCATGACTGAAACTTTCTCTTCCTCTCGTTGTACTTCTCACCAATATGATATACAATTCATACATAGAGACGTCCCTGTAATGGATGTTTTTGTCTTAGTCGATTACAAAGATTCATTATAACAAGACTTTCTAAACAAAAGTAACAAATGTACTAAAGCATGATAATACGAGCGAATTTTCGTAAATTATCGTCAGTTATACAGCTTTATATTGTTTTGAAATTTGAGCACGTTGAGTTTTAGAAATTTATTAAAACCCAATTTTATGGGGGAAAAACTGTTCTAAATAACATTCTGCAATTCAAAAAAATTTTGGGTTTTCATTTTTTTTTTTTTGCAGTTTTTATTGATTTTCTAGAAAAATTTATGAAATTCATGTACAGTTTTTAGCATAATTTTGTCATACATTTTTAAATGTTATATTTTATAGTTAATCAACTTTATTTGAGCAATATTCTGCTGAAAATATAAATTTAACGATTTTTAGCCGTTTACTGCCATTTTTAGTGATTGTTTGTGCACATTTTTTTTGAAATTTGACTAATGTAATGTGCTCTAAAAGAGCATGCCTACGAGTTCATCGTTTCTTTTGGAAAGCATGTTTTTTTTTTTTTTTTTTTTTTTTTTTTTGGCGCAAGAACGGAATTTTTATCTCAATCCTAAGGAGAGGTATCGTCTGGAATGAAGCACATATATACTTTCATCTGGGATAGTTTCAGAATGCCTCAAAACGGATTTCTTCGAAGAAACTTTCGAAAAAGTTGATTTTAAAATTTGTTGAGCAATTGCAATAGCTCAATTTTTTACGAAAATTCGATAAAATCATCGGAGGCGTGGTACTATTTTTTGGGGTACTATTTCGTGGTAACGTTTTGGTAGGTACTATTTCATATTTAAATCTACTAGTCGTTGAATGAGTAGAGTCTGGCAGGGCAAGTGCGTCTCGCTTTGACAACACTCGATTTTAATAAGTTTCTTAGCAAATGATAGAACAGGTGTTTAGTATCACCTGATAAAAATTTTAACCTTCTCAGTGAACAAATAAGCGTGATTGGAACCATTTTCTGCGAAGCCTTTGTCCAATATCAGAGTGTGAATCAAGGGAGGTGCAGTTTTCAATGGTTTTTTTGTTTGTATAAAACCCTTTCTTTCTTGTTTATTCCACAGTTTAACTTTCAATCTTTTGTCTCTGTAAAAAAAAAGTAAAGTAAAGTAAACAACCGTTCCAGGTTGGGGCTTTTCGTCCGACTGCCTCGGGCGTCGCGGACGTCTTCAGCTGTCCTCCAAGGAGGATCAGAATTTATTCTGATGATTTCGCTTAAAGCTACTCATTGCCTCGCCCCCTTGAGTGGAGAGGGGTTCGCCGTACAGAAGCGAGAAAATTACTTGGACGTCTGACCCTTACCTGGGCGGTCACCCATCCAAGCACTCACCACGCTCCACGTTGCTTAACTGTCTCTGTATGAACTGCGCACTTGATAACTTCAAGGCTACGAAAATTGCTGCAGTAAATAAATAGAACGATCTTGCCCCTCGTGCGTTTTAAAATAAGGGGCAAGTGCGTTTCATTAAAACCACATGAAATTACTAGGAAAAACAAGAAACTCAAGGTCTTGAAGCGTAGTTCCACCCAGAACCTCTTCCTAAAGCCCCTCGCACAACCGCACGCTTCTCCCAAACCTTAGCCCTATCATATTCTGCAAAACTCTAGAGTCTTCAAATACTTTCTCATGCAAACCTCATTTTCCAACCGACAGGGATTCAGAGGACCACCAACAAGTGGATGAGTTTATTGACCATTTTATCAACTCAGGAATTCATGATGAGTTGCTAAAAATGATCTATTTTACTGCGCTTTATTTTTCATTAACAATTCATTTTAAATTATAATATATACCTAATATATACCTACCTAAAATCTACATTGGTTAATTTTATTTTTTATTATTTTTCGGTTTGAAAGTTGAAAACTCACTTGCCCCCCAACAGAGGTTTTTCCTAATTCTTAATGAATTACTAACTTCAATTCATTATATTCATACGTTTTGACATAAATATGTCTTTTATCTGGGGGTCAAGGGATTTTTCGCAACACTATTTTTTCTCCACACAAAATGCAACGCCCCGGCACTTAAGATTATTATCATGAACTCGAAAAGTGAAGGCTAGAGAGAATTTCTATTGATTTTTCTCGTACAACCAATGAGTTACTAGGGAAGAGTAACTCCCATAGTTTTCATAGTAGGAAAACCGTTCGCCACTTTTTGGAATGCTCTCATTTTATCACATTTCATGACCTCTAAGCCATTGCAGTATCAAGGAATGCTGATTTATTACTCTAAGTTATAAACTAATATTGTTTTGTAACCATAATGGAATAATCTTGTGAAAAGAAGGCACTACATGGTTGGTATACAATTGAGTAGTAGGTACCTACTGGTAAGCAGTAGGTACTAGACGTATCCATGATCTTTTGTTTTTCCCATCAAGGGAGAAATTAAAATGCTTGAAAAATTTAATTAGTAATGGACCAATGGCCATTGAAAAATTTCCTACTGATTTCGGTTGCAAAGTGAAGTAGAACTTTACCTTGAATCGTGTCCATCACTTCAAGAAAAATAGTAATAAATTCAATTTCTATGACTTGTTCTTTTGACGTAGAAATGTCTGGGGAATTTAATAAAACTGTAGTCATTATTTAACTTGTAGTTTGAGGGAAATAGTAGCATCACAAAGTCAGATTTATGAGTAACAGGTACGCACTTGCCCCCTCCCCCCCACCAATAACCCTATTACAGAACTTGCACGAATTATTGGTCAATTGAAGTTGGAGCTTCCACCATCCCAGTCTAAGTGTCGCACCATCCGTGAGGCCAAAAGGTTCATTATTGAAAATAGTAAACCGAAAAAAAGGTGGAGACCGTTTTTGGACGTTTTGCGACTCCGTTGAAACAAAAAGGTGAAGAGAAAAAAAAGAGGCTATACATCTTCTGAAGGAAAAACGACGAATGAATCAGCTGTCAGGGCGTTGTATGTTGAAGTTAATTAGGCGGGTCTGTCGCGGCATTGGAACGAACGTAAATAACCGCTATTGTGTTTTCAGAACAGGTCCATGCTAGTTGCTGGTTTTCTCCGTGTAAACTACCTACATCCGGCGGGAGTTTCCATATTTGATTCACCAAGAGTTATTGAATCACAACGTGCTCAGATCGTGCCGCAATTTCGCTACCTAATGTGTTTGACTTGTGTGCGAAGCATGGGCTGCTACAAAGTCAATTCAATTCAATTTTATTGTATAACCCGTAGGTATTACAAGGAGTTCCTTAAATACATATTAAAAATAGCACATGATATCTTGCCTTCATTTCTGCCTACTGTCGCAGTAGATGTAGAATCCTCCTACGTACTTCGTCCATAGTGAATGATAAGTTTTTTTCCCATCAACCAGTAGTTCATCTCCAATCAAGACGGCATGCTTCCCGTCTTTTCTTCCTTGAAACAACTTGGGCAAGAATTGCTTCCTAAATTCCCGTGTTCGTCTGTCGTAGAACTCGGATGTATTAAATTGGGATCCCCTGAACTTGTAACTGTTCTGGCGTACTTTAGATGTAGAGAAATTATTAGAAGAATGAATGTGAACTGGTTTACTTCTAGAAGGTTGGATTACACCTATAACTTCATAATCTTCAAGAGCGCAATTTAATTCCGTTCTAAAAAGGTCCATCACCTTCCTTCATAAAGACATTGTCAGTGCAGTTTTTACGCGAGTTTTGAAGTTACCTAACTTTGTGGGACAAAAGAAGTTTATTAAGTCAACTACTTCAATTACCTACTTCCTATGACTTCAATTACCTACTTCCTATGACCTACTTCAATTTTTGAATATGGAAGTACATGATGAATAACAAGTAATAATGTACGGAAATCAGGTACTATATACTTACCTCTCTAGGTACTAACCTATCCAAAGGCGTTACCTATCTTCTGGCAGAGCTCTCATGGCACGTCCTTTCATATGACCACTTTCAAAGTACTCTAATGATTCTTAGTTTCTTAATTGATTCAAAGAACGGTAAGTACAGAAAATTGGATAATCCGCAATATTTTCGCAACTGATTCTGGAACTTCTAACACTTGTTTGTCAACTTCTAAACACAAATTTCATTCGACTGCACAAACTAATCTTTCGTTCACAACATCAGGTCATTGACGGATTACAGCTAGATATAGTTTGCATAAAATGTATTACCTGGCATAATAAAATATACTGAACTAGGTAAATACTGAACCGTAAGATAAGTAGGAATGTAGGAGGTGAGTTCTAATGGCGGTTTTCTGTATCTTTGCTTTTTCTTATAGTTTACTCGTAATTAGCCTTGCCTCGATGTAAGGATGCGCTAGTGTCGAAGTCTCGAGAATATCAAATATACGTGAAACTTAGATGCTAGCGTGTTATTTATCGTTCTGTAGAGGACAACCATAGCAAATATGAATCTTCCGTCCATGATGGTTGTTAGAACAGGTTTTGAATGACCGATCGTACTTAGTATAAAATGAGGACTTAGAGGCTTATATATATGTTACTGTAAAAGCCCGAAGTGCGGTAAATGCTAGGATTTACCAGAAAATCCTAGCATTTCCCATTATTGTTGGTAAAAGCCCAGTGTTGGCACTCAAATCGGACTTTTTCCAGTAAATCTTAGGATTTTCCAAGAGCTTGGTAAAAGCTAGCATTATTTCAGTTACAGAGCGTGTTTCGAACTTTAACCAACCGATTGTGGTAAATCTTAACATTTCCCAGCGTTAGGAGGTAAAAGCTGAAATAAAGGTGAACGGTACTAACTTTGTAAACTTCTGAACTTTATTTTCACGTAGTAAAATCAAGTAAAATGATAGCAAGGAACTTACAATAATTTACTTGTTTCAACAAGGTAGAGAATTATGGCACTTCGAGTTGCACTTCATATTTGCTGCCTTGCAGAGGCATTTTTTAGTGGAAAACCTTTTAAAACAATTGCATTTCTAGAAACCCTGGCCGCCGACCAATGATTGTTTTCGAACAGCGATACGAAGGCTTATTTCTTCATCCTCTGCGTACAAGCCTCTGCATGCAAGCCTCTGTAGGTACTACATTTACCAACGACCGGTTTTTTGGGCATTTACCAAATTGGTCAGTCAATCCTAAGATTAACCAACTGTCAAGCGGTAAATGCCCGTTTTTCATATAATTTCGGGCTTTCACCAACAATATTGGGAAATGCTAGGATTTTCTGGTAAATCCTAACATTTACCGCACTTCGGGCTTTCACAGTAACATATATATTAGGCATAGGGTGATGGGGTCAGTGTTTGACACCTTAAGAGGCATGTTGACTTTGACGAACAATCAAGTAATGTTTTTTCGTTTGTTCAAACTTGAAACATACATCTATTGCTGCATCAGGATGTCCTCAAACTGCTCGGTATTGAAAAAATCACTAATTCAAACCACAAAACATCATAAATTCGTTTTTTCGAAATCAATTTTTTAACCCAGTATTTGATAGCCACATTTTTTGTTGTACCTGTGATTAACACCGTATGATTGACACTGCAGTTCTTCTGCAATAAATGATTCCTTGTGTCATCAAGAAAAAATTTTATTTCAACATTTTACAAATAAACTGAACATTTGAACATAGTTTTATTATTCTAAATATAAAATTAATATGAGTATTTATAAAGACAAAGTTGAAAATATCACCGGATGTTTCATCACAAAATAGGTACAATGTTTTCTTGATACCATAGGCACAATACGATTCTAATGGCTATCTAGAAGCTTGTGAGTTGCTGTATTTATATAAATATAAAAAATAAAGAACGAATGACAAGAACGAATGGAGATCCGGGGAGCATCAGTTTGAGAACTAGTAATTGACATTTTCATTTTCACATGTTATCTTTGATTATTTCCAAATAATGGTAGCATGAATGCAATCTACACAAAAAACTGATTGAGAAAAACCGTGAAAACAATCGAATTTGAAAATGTGAGAAAAATAAAACGCTTGCCTCCTTGGCAAAATCACAAGAAACGGTACCAAAGAAATCACAACACAAGGTTCTGTTGGGTAACCTTCTCCAGATGTCACAAAAACCCGCCTGGAACAGAAGGTATTTTGTCTCAAAATTCAAATGGATCAAGCCCGTAAAACACTGTTAAATGCCTTATTAATAAAACTTCTTGGTGAGATGTCAATCACTGGTCCCTCCACTCTAGAGGTTGTGTTTTGGTAACCGATAACGAATCGTGTGAATTATGTGAATTGAGCCTTATGATTCCTTCGAACTTCCCGCCTTATTGTCTACCATTCGCTGCCTACAATTCGCTCAAGCCGCTCGAAACTTTCATATTTGCCGCGGGAGACCAGCTCCCCATCCGCGCATAGTAAATGACCAAACGACGTCATCCGCAAGCGTCAGCCGGCGTTATTTTTGGGTCACGCACGAATTTTACGTCACTTCCTTGCCAGCTGGAAAGGGGTTCGTATCGATCAAAGCCCCGTAACCTTTGGAACGGCCTCCCATCGCTGCCAAAGACACTCCAGCTATTGTTACGGATTTTCCCGACTTTGCGATTCTCAAGATCTTAACATACAAACAGACTAGCAACCACCTTAACGCGATTTTGATGATGGTTTAAGTGTGATTACCACATTGTTATTTTACGTATCATCATGAATCTTAACTAGTTTACATCTTCAATGAAACACTGCGGATTAACTGCGCTCCTGTTTTATATACATTAACCTTCCACCGACCAACTCCATCATGATCATAGTTCTATAATTTCACAATGTTCGTAGCAGTATTTAGCAGTAAAATTTTGCAAAGCGATAGCATTCCAAAGCCTTGACTTCTCGGCCCAAAAAGCAATCCCAAATTATTTTATCTGCTTACAACCAATCCGGTGCAAGAGGAATGTAACCTCTTTGCCAGTTCTAGTAAACCAATAAATTTCACCCTTCATTGAAAAGTTCTCGATTTATTACATCATTTAGATTGAGAAAATTTCTTACTTACTCTCCTAACTGCATGAAAACATCATTCATCCACATTACTTATTCATCTCGAACGTGCGCGAAAGTTTAACCCTAAGAACAAGGTTAATTACTAGTTTTCATTTGATTTTGATGACATTTTTTGGGAATTGCGAGATAGGCTGTAGATTGTAGATTGTGTTGTAGGTTGATTGTACCAATTCATTTTTCTCAACTCATTATCCATTCTGCGTATGCGCTAACATAAATTACTCCAAGCATAATTTTCCCGTTTCCTAGTTCACCGATTTCGACGTTTTACGTTACCTTGATTGATTATATTCCGCTATTATATGTGAAGTTTTCAATGATGTTTTAATGAAACCATTTCAATGATCTATACATTTATGTTATTTTCAGTTGGTAGGTACTTACTTACTTAAATATCGTTATAATGAGATCAGGGGGACTTGTAGAATGTAGATGTTTTAATTGATAGCATTAAATTTTTTACTCTTCAAATTGCTCCCGGTTTTCACCATTAACCAATTATACCTAAAATCTGCACTCTGCTTCTTTCATAAGCACCCTGATTTTTTCAACTACCCTCGTACTTCGGCAGATATCACTCGCCCAACTACTCAAGCCACCATACCGTCCCTCCCACCCGCTTATGGTACATCCCGTCATGTTTATTATGGTTTCCCCTACATTATTAGAGTTTTACCCAATTATCTCCAGAAACCGGGAGAGCACTCTCGCTTAAACTATAAGAAAAAAATGTTCTCTTGGCTCATCCCATTGGGGCCAGACACTTGCAAAAATATTATGTGCAGTATCTATACATAGAAGAGTAATTTAGGTTTTGCAAGTTTTACGAACTGTATTTGTATGCAAATGTATTGTTATTGAATTTATTGTGTGAATTTGAATTATTTGCGTGTTTACGTGTTGGATTGTGTATTTACTACTTAAAATGTCTACTCCCCCACACCGCACAGAGCCTGTGTCTGTTGGTGTTGGGGTAATTCCGTACATCCTCCACTTAGATTATTGAAGGCACTTATTTTTTACACGCCACAATGTTCATTCTTGTTTATTTTGTCTTACGCTGGAATAAATCTTTCATTCATTCATTCATTCATTCATTCAATTTTCTACACAGGCATAGTATCTCACAGGCATATTGATTTCAACCTACGGATCTGCAATTTGAAATGGACCTCCTTTGTAATATCATGAATTCAATATCAGTGCACACTGACACCAGGGCCGTGGAGAGAAAATCCCGGGGGTTAAAATTCTAGGTCCCTTGAAAATGGCTAATTATTACACAACTATTATTTCTGTATTATATTGCTCTTTTGCGCAAGTTAGTGAGTCTCTACTCGTATATTCAGTCATCACACGTACATCGACAGTTATGACTAAAAACCCGAATAAGAGAGCCAAAACAACAGAAGTTCTGGCTAGAGCTGCATGCCGAACCCACTTCGCTTTTTCACAGTCGTGTTGATGATTTTTTCTTCTTCTTTGTGTTAATCATAAAATATGCCGAGGATTTAAGTCCAACTAAAGTCCTGATGTGATATTTTAGCCCGAAATTCATAAATTTCATACATATTTTACTCCGGAAAAAACATGAAAAATAAACTAAAAGTTTTTCAAGGGAAGTGAAATCTCGCTTATAGCGGAGTTTGGGAGAACTACAAGTGTTAACATTCGATGCAGCCAAGAGACCGCCCCAAACTCTTTGGTTCGTAAAGGATAGTCATTTTCCAGAAAACACTTGATTTCTGTGAAGAAAGCCACGTTTATAATAACTAAAAGGATCATTTTCTCTGCTAATTAGTAGAGTAAAATTAAAATTATTTACCATAAATTTGGAAAGCTGAAGTACGTACTGATGGAGTATTTCTTGTCACCGGCAAGTAGAAGTTAGCTAATAAAATTTTCGATCTTAAGCGTGATGTAATTTTCAATTTTTGAAACACGCTAGCATTTCTTTTTTTAAGCACGTTTTCCGTGAAGAGTTGAAGAAGTGTTGAAAATTGGAATCCCAAAATTTTTTGAAATAAGAATCGTGGTTTTTGGTTGTTATTTACGTGAGGCCGCTTTGATATGTTTTCTCTTTCAATGTCTTTCTCTCTACCTTCTTCTTTTGTTTTTATAGAAAATCCGAACCCCCTCACAACGGGGAGGGGGGTAATGTACCCAGTGCCCCCACCCTCTATACAGGCCTGACTTGACCAGCTGTGGGGCCTTTGTGCCTAATCTGTTTCTTAATCGACTTATGATGCTAAAATTTGAAATCTTTTTGGAGATCTGGAATACAATTAAAAAGTATGGAGGGACTCAGATCAGATTCGAAACCTCTGAGGCTAATTTCTTCCCTGATCGATTCATTGTGATGTTATTTAGATGGTGCTCCGTTGGGACTCCTCGGGAACATTCTAAGGTACGGAGGCGCACTGATAAACTGAGGGGCCTCTGAAACTTTATTCTTCCCTTACCTTTCGACGTTTTTTAATCATTTACTGTGAAGCGTAAAATTGCGGGGTCTTATAACTGTAAAGGTGTGATGATTCGATGCTGCATGTTCTGATCGTATACTACGTACGGTGTTTAATAAATATAGACCAGTGATAAGCATATAAGGGCTATCTAACACAGAACTAATAAATCTTTGTGTAATAATTTGCAGCGTTATCGTATCGAATCTGTTTTAAGAACGCATAAATTCAGGTAGGGCAAGAAATCGCTCTTATTTGTGAAAACCAAAGATGATGAAAACGGAAGTTTAAAGTTTTTATCTTTGACGGTTCCAAGTGAAGCTTTAAAACTATTTTTTATTCTGAAAACCTACTTTTTGATTCCTCGATGGTGTAATTTAACTCAATTTATCAGAAATATTCCCTTATTAAGGTATACAGCCTATTTGTCCATAGTTCTTATCCCAAAGTAACATCATCCCTAAGCAAATATGTACTCTTTTCCCTAAGAACCTTATCTCATATGATATCAACGAGATCTCCTCCATACCCATTATTTGATGCCGTGCTTTTAATAATTGATTTTTATTTTGATATATTTTGTTCGCCTATCGGAATGAATAGAGCACGATCGATGATTTTTGATGGATTGTTGGATAGCGCAGCTGTCTTCAAACTTATCGCAAATAGGTCGATACCAGGCTACTCGTTTATTACCCTACTACCTATATTTTGACGTAGGGTAACAAGTTTCCTAAAACATCTGACGGACCACTTCTCGGAACCTGGATTATAGATAGACTAGCCGGTTATCCGTGCGGTACACGGACCCACCTGTACGGGTTAGTCGGTGCATTGACTGCTGATATAACAATATCCGTACTGTGTTCGTAACTTCGGAGGCTGCATGACAAATTACAGCATAAAAGTAGCAAAATCAGGTCCCGACTGATCAAGAAAGAGCCCCTAACTTCAATAAGCTCTTATTGTCCCAAAGAGTCACCCTATCAAATTTTAACTTCCTTGGGTGAACAGGATATAAACTCTCTTGTATAAACTTACAACATATAAAACAAATATTCGCTTTAGTCCAGTGGTCTAAGTAGAAGGGCTATCCAATATATGAATAATAAACTTTCGTGAAACAATTTTGCGGCGTTTTCCTTGTCTTGGTGAAAAGTTTGGAATGGCCCGTACAGCTAAGAATTCGAAACTTTTTTGTATTTCTCTTATTGGTATTTCTTGTAAACACGAAAACAACGAGCACGATGAATGCTAACCTTTCCGAATTAATTTCTCGTGGCGTTTTCGTTAGCCCGAGAGAAAGAGAACTCTTACAGAGACGTTAACGTGATTCTTGTAGTGAATAACTGCTCAAAACTCATTTGTCGCAGTTGACAATTTCCAAAATATAACATGAAGTAAGAAACAACGACCACTTACCCCTACATCACACAAAAAAGATTCAGCCGTGAAGAACACGAATCTTTAAAACGTGTAAAATGAACCTTGAAATGAAATCTTGAGAATGAAAAAGCTGAAATCGTCGATAAAACATCGGAAGCAAGAACAAAATGCCGCTAATGACGCCTCTGGTTGAGGTGCGGGGGGAAAAATACGAAAGAAACGCAAATGCAAAGGTTAAACCAACAACAAAAGACGGCAAGGTCAAGTTGTCGTCTCGTAATTACGATTCCGAAAAAGCTGAGCACTGAGTAAAGCTGACTCTTCCCGTTCCAAAAAGCGTTTCCACGTAACGAAAACCTCTTCTCGTTTTGGAAAGGCCATTTTCGTATTCGAGAAAATGAATACGAGAAGTATAAAAACTCTCTATTCACAACATTATAGCGTAGTATCGATCAACGTTTCACCATTCAAAAATTTGACGGAGGAACTGTTCCTCTCATTCGCGTATAGTAAAAGCTTCCATGCGGAGTTAAACTTACTTCAAGGTGTGAAAGCCTTCTAGCCCAACTCGATGGACCCGACGGCGTGCGAGGGTCGTTCTTGTAGACTCGCTTTATAATTAGGACCGTCCCCTCCAGCACCTCCTCAAGGCGTCGTCAATGACCAAAGTTTGCGAGCTAATCAAATCATCCTCGAACAAGCTTTTTCTTTCAACAACTTTGGTATGAAGCTCGTTGCCGAGGAAAACTTGGGGACTTTGGGTACCTCGTTGCTTGGGGAAAGTACCTTTTAAGCTCTTGTACAATTAGCGTTATTCGGGTGTTCCCTCGTAATTCCTAAAAGCACGCAAGGGCGTGTAGTTATCTAAAAGCTTACAGCTAAGCAAGCTAAGTAGCCTGTGAATTACGATTTAAATTTCTTCTCTTTTCTATTAAATACATATTTATGCCTTTTACTGGAGTTTCCATAATGTTTACTAACGACGCAGGGCCAACGAGTTGTTAAATGGGGGGGGGGGGGAACATTTTTTATTGCTACTTCTTCCTCAATTCGGACGTAAAAACCATTAAATCTAACTGCCAGAACCAATACACTTCAGCAGATTCTATAATTTTAGCGTGAACGCTATGCAACTGCCACTCATTAAGAAAATCGTCCAGCTCCCGTTGAATTGTATCTCACAACGAATTATATCACGTAGGGTAAAGTGGGGTAATGAGATCCACTGGGTAATGGTATCCCACAGAATTCCAAAAATTCTGAAGGCTTCTTCAGCGATGCAGCTGGATCTAAACTTTGTTTAGAAGCAGAGGGCCTAATTTTATAAAAAAGTTCACAGCTGGTTATACAAATGCCGAACATATAACGTTTCCAAGTTTTGAAGTGTTTTCTTATTATTTTTGTTACCTCTTCAAAAGGATGTAAATCTCTCATTTTTTCGAATTTCAATATTTTATTCTATACAAACGTTAGAATTGCTCTCTATTTTTCGAATCGTTTTTAGATTTTCAAAATCCCTTCAGAAATATGGTGTAAGCCTCTGTTTCACCAAAGTGTTAACGAGAAGGGTATTGAGATCTTCGGTTTTGGGGAAATGGGACCCCCTTTTTTCAGTGGATTTCATTTCCCCAACGGAAGTGCAATGGATGTTAGCAGCGAGCGCAGTATTTGTGTTCCGAAGAAAGACCCTCTATGGACATCTGCAAACTTTGTGAAACAATAAACTTTTCAAGTTAAACCACATTGTTTCCAAGAAAAGTATGCTATCAAAAGAAGTTTTGGTTACGATTACTTCGTATGAGGTTGAGTTCCAATTTTAATACGTTCGAATCTTGCTTATGTTTGGATATATATTCTTATGAAGAAGATATAGAAAGGATAAAATTGAGGGTAGGAATTTCCTATAAAGTATCTATATGAAATAAATGCTGTCGAGCCAAGTCTTAACTGTGTTATTTATGAAGATACCTTAGTAATTGTTAATTAGCATATCTTTTCATTTATAAAATTATGTGAATTTTACATTGTGTTATTATACTAGGCCAGGCAATCTTTATTGTTATTATTCTTATTTTTACATGCCTAAGGGCCCATGAGGGCTACTTGTAAAATGATTGCCAATAAAGGTTGAATTAATTCTAAGGAATTCTTCAGTTAATGTTTCAATATTCGGTAGTATGGCCTAATAATTTCCAGGCACCTACTTTACGCCTAGGAGTGGATGTTTCGCCATGTGTTCACTAAAAAAATAATAAACTTGTTGAGAATTGCTCGTTATGAAGCACATTAGCACATGCAGTTCAGTGGATCCGATTACTCCACTGAGGGGACCCCATTACCCTGCGAGCGGAGGAATAGTTTCCAAAACACATTTTTGCTTTAGAGAGGCTTAGAGATTACTTGGTTTATCCTATAAAAACAAGTCCGCATTATGTAAATTCAATAAATTTGTGGTAAAATGAGATCAATTTGAAATCTGGACGACAATTTTGAATAATACTATTGGATGACAAAGTTAAGGGTATCCCATTCCCCCACTTTACCTTACCTTACCGTATAACTACTTCTTGATCTAATCGATCTAAACACAATAACGGTGGTAGTTTTTCTTTAGGAATCGACTCTATCCTTATATAACTAGGACATTTTACGAAGCGAACCAATTTACTTGGCCTCTCCCAGCTACGCAGTATTATTCTTTCTCGTCGCAAAATATTCTGTCGTCTCCAATGTTAAAAGCAGAGAAAATGTTATGAGCGCTTTCATCCTTTTTTTATCGAGACCTCCGAGTGAAGATTTGATGAGAAAGAAGAAGTTGGTGTTTACCTAAGGCCCGCGCTTTTTTGGGATGAGATTGAGAAAGAAATCCTCCCTGAGGGGCTACGAGCTCTGGAAAAAACCCCTTGAAACCCCTTCCACCGAGAACCCCGCAAGTTGGCTTGTTTAAAAAAGTTCCCCTTCCGACTCAAAGATATCCACTAGCCCCGTCCGTCAAATTGTTTGTTTCCTCGGAGTTTGAGAAGAGTTTGTCGAGTCGAGCGTGAAATATTAACGTTTATTTTCCTCCTGAGATCCTTCCCTCGGTTGAAAATCGCGTTTTGACAACGGCCTCCGAAACTTGGCCATTTGCCGGAAAAGATCAACTTGAAATGAGTTTCGACGAGATCCATCTTAGATGCAACAAGGCTTTCAGGAAACATTCGGGTTTCTGTTTTTTGGAGGCCCCTGGCTTCTAATGTTTAATTAAATAGTGAATCCTGCCTGCCTTGTCTTCGTTCTTGCTTGTTCATTTCCCAGCGTTACTTTTCACTGTCTTTGGAGCCTCGGTTCTCTCTGATTGGAGGAAATGAAAAGCTACCAAAGCAAACTTTGGGATGGTCAAATTACACATCTGCAATGGTTAAATTATTTTAACCTCATTCAATTTCAACATTGCGTATATTTCTTAGCGATTTTGGTCGCCTTCTCATTAAATCAGAGTAGAAGTGCTTGACTTCTTCTGGTGATGACTCTACCATCAATGTGTCAAAGGTCGTGTTGATGGTGACATTTCAAAGGATGTATATGTGCAAATTCACGTTTAACCCCCCCCCCCCCCCTTTTGATAGGGAAATTGAACTGGATATTGTTCCTGAATGAAAATTAAGATTTTACTAAAGCAGTCGAATTGATTATACTAACAGACTGTTGATCCTTGAGTGCAAACCTGTTTCTCTATGAAGTTTCATTTCTCCAGGGGCCATTGCTTCCCGGAATGCTCTCTATCCCTAAAACGGTACAGCATTCACTTCTTTTGAACAGATCGTTTTCAATGATCTCAGTAGTTTGCAGATGCAATCAAACTAAATGATGATTCCCCAACGATACAACCCACCATTCCCAACATCCTGATGTAATCTCATTTGAATACCATCTCATTACACATTATTCTTGTATTCCCAGTCACATCACGACATCTGTGACCCATTTCGTCTTCTGAATTTTGCTTCTGTGGGTTGCAAAAGCATTGTTTTAATTTTCAGGAAATGAACTTTTTCTCGCCAAAACCTGCTGTATCAGAGTGGGTAGATTGTATCGGGGGCCATTCAGACCCAAAACAATCTATGCGGTTCCATATTTTCTTCTTATCTTGTGCGGCAGTAGTGGATTTTGTCCTCACTCTTTCTTGATGATGCAGCAGGCCCTCCTGTCCCCTCTGGCGTTGGCCACACTCAGTGAGTGTGCCCGGGATGGACCACGTGGAGGTGCCAGGTTTTGTGGGATGCAGGTACTTAAATAGGGATAGGAGTCCCTATTTAAGTCTCGCCAAAACCATAATTTCCACTCGCATTTTATGTTTTAGATCATTCGGAACAACTATTTTTTCACGTCTATCAGTCTGTAGCTTGTTGCATGTCCTCAAATCCTTATAACGAGCTTAATTTTTACAGTTTTTATCCTATTTCTATACAAATTGCATTGCTCTCAAATGGCTGATTTAATTTGCGATTGCGCAAACACAAAATCCACAAGCACCGTTTTCCCTCTACTGTCTACTGATCTAGCTCAAATTCTGAGGATAGAATAGGAAAGAACGACAATTTGATCAACCATGTGGAATCCTTGCAACATGCATTATATCTACATATTCCGTTCGATCGCGAAATTTAGTGGGAATGTGCAGGTTTGGCTGTAGATGGTCCCCTACCAAATTCATCAGTCACAAATGTAGTTTTTACTGAGCATTTCGGCACATGTAACTCCATCAATATTGTGAAGAATCATGGCCTATTCAACTGATTTCCTTAAATTCAAATGGTTGTTGTGAAAGGGTGAATGAATACCCCATATAAGTCTCACCAAGATCGTATCATTATACCTTATCATAATATGAATGACATGTCCATTTCACTACTACCCTGAACACATCGGAAGAGATTACGAGGGAATCCCTCAATGAGTGACCTAAGGTAAGTAGGTATCTTCCCGCATGAGTCACTGCTGTCTTCGTAAAACGAAATTCTTTGTCGTTTTTTGTTTGATTCGCTAAGAATGAGTGTATACGAAACCTGCATCGGTTGAATTGAATGAAATAAGAGGGGACTGTACTAAGAGCTAGTCATGTACTTTTGGAAAGTCAAACTCGTCCTATTCTCCTCGTGTTTGGTCTCACTTTCGTCAGAAATCTAAGTACTGCTGCGCATGCGCAAACCTCAAATAGTCAAATAAGAGTAACCTCTATAGTTTCATCCGATTTTTATGAAATTTTCGGGGATTGTACGGTTTAGGTACATAGTACTAATGGGATGGTTCTGAGCTTTATCAGTTCCGAGTCACGAGTAGCTCCCGCGAATGCGTAAACTTAACATCTATCAAGCATCATTTTCTCATTTCTCAATTGACCGATTTTGACATAATCTTACGCTCAAACTTAATTAACTATTTCCCTCAATCATAGGAACCTGCCGTCGAATTTTACAGGGTTATCATGAATATTTGAGGCAAGTAGTTTCAAAACAGGCTCAATCCACATTTTTTCGAAATAGGTAGGTACACTTTTTTTCAATTTCTTCGAGATCACGATGCACTCTATCACCCTGTGAAGTCCTTACGGACCGAATCCGGTTCAATCCAATAGAAAAACCACACCTTAGTGGTGGTTTCACGTCAAAACTGGCTCAATCCATGCTTCTCAGTTGAGCCGCTAGGAGCGCGCCTGCCTTCGGCGTTGGACGTTTTTGTTCTGGTGTACACAGTTTCACCCATTTTCCCGCTATGAACGCTTTTTTTTTTTCTCTCTACTGTTTAATATTAAATTACTCAATATTCTATCATTTTTCGGGGGTTCGTAAAATAAAGAAGTTCTCAAATGTTTCTATAATAAATTCTACAAGCCTGGTTTCTACATAGGCTGTTGCTATGCAGTCGTCTTTTTTGCAACCTTCAAGCTTCTTACCACATGAATACCGAAAAAAATGTGATTCCCGACATGAATAATAGAATTTTAGAGGATACTCTTAGCAATATGGCAACAGAGCTAAGTCAAACTACCTGAATTTTATCAAAACCGGCTCAATCCAAACTTTGATTTTGAATTTTGAGGAACCCAGACCATTTCCAAAGTCAAAATTTGTGATAAAACACTCTAGGGCCTCCAGTTTAAGCAATGAAAAGGAACTAACGTGGTTAAAATGGAGTGCTGTACAGGGAAACGTTTTTTGTGTTTCCTGAAAAAATTTCAAGTATGGATAGAGCCGGTTTTGAAACTACTCGCCTCATTTAAACGATCTTTATATCAATGTTACGGATTCGAGAACGGTATGTGCCACACTCATATTGATTTAATATGACTTTATAATATTTCCAATACTGACTTTCTCGTAGCCATTATTCAATACCACAACGTTCGTGGATTTTAGACAGCGTGACATTGAGACCATTTAGATTTGCGATAAAATACTAAAAATTTAACATCAGTCGGAGGCGTCTATCACTTATCGATAAATAACACCGTAATCTACGAATCTACGCCTCCAAATAAATCCATACGTATCCACAACATCTTAATCCTCTCAGCGTTCCAGGAGTTTGACCCGAAAAACACTGCCAAGTCCTTGAATGGCTGCTGACCGTCAGAACTCTGGGCGGAGAGGGGGAGTACAAAATCGATATCCGGTCATCGCCGGAAGAAAAATAAGGTCTTTTTTATTCGGAAGTCTCTTTCATCGGGGTCCAACAGGTTGGGGTGAGACGGGATACTTTTTTTTACGTAATAAGAAAATATTTCGAGAGATTATCTCTTCGAAGGGTGATTACTATAGAACGGATTATTTGCAGGGACAAAGGTAGATGTATTTAGTCTCCACCTATTCCGAATTTCGACCGTTGTTATTAGAGATTTTTTGTACTTTTCTTTTTCGTATTTCTCGTTAACACGAGAACTTGCTGTTATAGAGAACACGATGACTGCCAACCTTTTCGCAATGATTTCTCGTAGCGTTTTTGTAAGCTCGAGAGAAAGAAATCTTATAGAAACGTTAACATGGCTCTTGCAAAAGTGAAAAATTGCTTGTTACAAGGATTTCTGCTTCGCGCATGCGCAGCAGTTACTGGTGGTACGATCGTGATGAAGCACTTATGAGGTAGTCAAATCATTTTTCCCAACGACGAGAACATCACTCTCGATTGATTTTACGTTTGAGCATCGACTGAATGAAGTACTGCTTTATGAACAACTTAAGTAATACCACGGAGTTCCCAGAGCCTAACCTGCACATTCTTGTGTTCTTGATATTTTGAGTTTTGTTTTCCTGAAGAAGTCTCAGCTCCTGTGGATAAACGCTGGAGAATAATGAAAAACCCAATTTAAGGACAGAAAGGCCTTTTTTTGTAAAGTCTTGGTAACTTAGTCAGTTGCATACCTACTCGTTTTCTACAGTGTCTAGCAGAATTAAAATATTGCTCCTTACTAGCACGCAAGCCAGTGGCACCCTTTTGCGTATAAATAATATGGAGGGCTATTTCTCTTAATTCAACGCTGTTTTCTTGTCAGTTGATACGTGCCGCTGGCGTCGCGCTGGACCAAGATAAATGACGCTTCCCGCCACCCACCTGCTGTTAGTACGCAATAACGCGAGTAGATATTAGCTGAAAATTAAATCACAAAACATCGTGCGTCGAACAATATGAGTATGTATATTTGAATACGATTCATAGAAAACTATAATGGGTACCACAGAATTAACGATTAACATCCCAAATGACATCAGCTTACCGGTGTACTGCCATCTTGAAAGTCGCGTGTTTTCAGTGCTGCCAATCCGTTTCAGCAAAAAATTTTGCTGATTCACGAAAAAAATCCCCCGGGATGAACCAGAAAATCTCCCAAATTTAAGGTGCCGATAAAAGAAATTTTGGACACAATATAGTTCACAAATTGAATTATTAAGTAATATAAAAGCAATACAATGGAGTTGGCAGCACAGCATCATTTTCTTGATCCTTCGTGAGAGTAGCGACTTCTATGGTTTGGCGACTCAACTGCCACCTTTAGCTTTCCATATTATTCATTTTCAAAGGTGGCTCCTAGCAGCTAGGCGGGACGCTAGGAGTGAGCTATGCTCTAAGCGGGCATAATTAACAAGGCGTTTGTTTATATAGCAGTTAAGCGGATATCGCCCACGCGCATGCGCGGAATTAATGGTTCACCCGCTATTTCACGGTACCTTCTCTTTGTATTCTGTTCGCATCCCGGTAGTTTTGTATTTGTTGTTATGCTGAAATAAAGTATAGATGTCGAGAAACTCATGGCAGAGGGGGATCAGATTATCATAATCGCCACATTCTCTACTAATTGTGGAATGGGGAATTTTCATGTTAATTTACACGTTTATACGTCATTCGTGATCTCCTTACCATTTATGACCGAACAACGGTATTTCGAGCTGAAAATTTCTACCAGCTGGTTCTAAAGTGCGCTAAATCCGAATCGGAGGTTAGGAGTATGATATTCCAAGTGATGAAACTTCCTTATTTGGATGTATATTTAAGTTTGTATGATTGATATAAACTTAGGACTACATTTGAATTAGATATTTCGTCAAACACGTCACGTTCACAACATTTGAGAAAGTAAAACCCACTGACACACTGAACTATCAAGAATCACCTCTTCATCGCAAGAACTTACCATGTTTTTAACTCGCCAATCAGTACCAGATTGAACGCCACTGTGTGTGTGTGTGTGTGTGTGTGTGTGTGTGTGTTTGTGTGAGTACAGCTACCAGCGATTATGCGAACAGCTATACTACTATCCAGTTCTATACTTCTTGATTTATCAGTTTTCAGCAAATTTTCGTAAAAAATGAAACTATTGCAATGGCTCCAAAATTTTTAAAATCAAAATTTTCAGAAAATTTCTTTATTGAAATCCGTTGAGATACATTCTGAAACGATTCTTAGAATTTATTGCTTTTATATACACTTGTATAGATAACAATCCTTAGGATTGAGATCATCATCCGTTCTTGCGCCAAAAATCAATCTTTCAAAAGAAAGGATTACTTAGTTGTCTATGACTTTTTGAGTACCTACATTAAATAGGTCAAATTAAAAAAATGTGGTAAAAAACCCAATAAAAATGGCTAAAAATCGTTGATATTTTTTTTTTTTTAGAGGAATTTTAGATCAAAAAAGTTTATAAATAATGAACAAGAACATTAAACTAATTTTGTATAAAATTGTGCTGAAAAATTTACTTAAATTTAATTAATATTTGTTACCTAGTTATATTATTGATAGTTGAAAAATAATAATAACAACTACCAAGAAAGCTAAAATTTTTGTAATAAAATTGGTAGTTAACAATTTATTTGCACTCAAAGTGCTCGAGATTCAAACAGTGTAACATAATATTGTACGGTAGGTTACGGAAATTCGCTCAGACGATCATGCTGCATGACTGGAACTCTTGCATATTTAGGTGAAACAGAGAAGTTACCAAAATGAAACGTTTGGGTTTCCTTTTGGTAAAATTTTGGTGGTATTTGGGTTTCGGTAATCGGCATGAGAGTTCACTCAGCTGATCAGGCTAAATGCCTACCTTGTTAGCTACCGACCCTACAGTCTTTGATTAGTAATTTGAACAGCCTAGGCTCAATATGAAATAATTCAGCCACATGTTTTAAGAGATTTCGTGGCCGAGTATTTCATATTGAATTTGGGGATGAATGGAAAACTGATGGTACCAGATTAATCCTTTCATGCCCTTACAGAATGAACTCGTGGTTCGCCCTATCAATGAACTGTCAACTTGTTCATTATGAATCGCCTGGTGGAAGATATAGGAGACCAAGACTTTGACGTTAACCGTAAGGGTTAATGTCCACCATTCACTTATCATTTCGTTTCAACAATCACTCTTCACACACGTGATCACATGTTAAACATGAAGTGAACATCTTAATTACCGTGACGTTATCCTGGGCGGGGAGTTTTGGGAATATCCTGTATAGATTGTTAGTACAGGTTTTGTAACAAGACCTAAAACCAACTCCGGAAACTGATGATGGTTTTGGAAAAATGAGTTATTACACGAAGTTTAATTATTTCGATATTACAAGGCAATCATACGTCGATCAATGGTCTATTAAATACTAAATATAAAACACTTTTCTATTTAAATCATCGTACATGCCTATCAAACTTTGTTACCACTACTCAAGTACAACAGTTGCATCAAATAACGCAGCTATCAGAAAAAAAAAGAAAAAAAAAAAAAAAAAATTGCTAAGTATTTCAAAAAGTTACGCAGTCCGATTGGTATACGATGAACACGTTTGGGGTGATGTCGTTTGATTTATAAGATCCACGACGATTTAATCATTCCAATTCAATTTCTACGTGATTGCATCGTTAATAGCTCCTGCGCATTGGCGAAAGTGTAATCCCAGGAACAATATAATTTCTAGTTTTCATCTGATTTTGATGCAATTTTCTAGGAATGTGCGGGTTAGGCTGTAGATTAACACTACCAATTCCATTTTTCTCAAATGTGCTAATGTAAATTACGTTAATATTCATGATTTTCTCGTTTCCCAAATGACTGATTTCGACGGTTTACGTTAGGTACCTAAATCTTGAATGTCTACATTCCGCTATGGAGTTTTTTTTAATGATTATTAAAACCATTCCAATGTTTACTATCAGTTGGCAGGTACCTCACTTCTTAAATATTGTTATACTTAGCAGGTATTAACATCGATGTAGACATAAAAGATGGCATCCTTCGGATCTGCAATTTGAAATAGAGCTCCTTTGTGATATCCAGAATTCAATATCAGTGCACACTGATCAGCTGAAGGGCTCTGAAATCAATATGTTCCTTAATCGACTTAAGATGCTGAAAAGTAAATTTTTTTGGAAATCTACGATACAATAACAAAGTATGGAGGGACTCTGATCAGTTTCCGAACCTATGAGGCTAATAATGAATTATTTATTTCCTAATCGACTCACTGAGATTGGCTGAGGAACCTTTGAGGCTAAATTCTTTCCTTTTTGACCTCCCTTTTATTTTTAATTGTTTATTTGTGTCATTTTCTATATTCGCTATACAGTGTAATATAGTGGAGTTCTGGAGCTATATAGGTTCAAACCCTTGTGGGAGGCGCGAATCCTCAAGTCCCAATGGTCAAACATACCTACCATACGGCGTGGGGAGGTAAAGAAATTTCAGATCCTGAATGCGGAATGAGAAGCCAACCCGAGAACTTGCGCTTTTATACCCAAATGGTGCTCCCTCTTGTTTAGGTAGCAGAAGTTAGCGTGAACAATACCTCAATTCAATTTCAATTCAAATGTGGGAGCCCGAGCAAGTCGGGGAGACCAGTGACTTTAGTCTTGGCCTGAAAAGGCCCATGTCCAATCTCCCCTTAGCTTCTTTATCATAACTTACTTTATAGGTGTACATTTTATTGTCTTATCTGAAGATATCTTTCTTCCCCGACATTAGGGGTATTTACTTATGTATGTATTATGGTTAACTGTTATTTAGAATGTAGGTTACGGATACATTTATTCCTCTTAGAACGGCTCTTTGAACCTACCTGTGTACCTCATAAATTTAAGAATAGTGTTCCAATCACTGTTTTAAATGTCATTTATACTAATTATAGTATCTTCAAAACTAAGAAGTCTCGATCTAAAGTATATAGGACATTAGCATAGATAGTGTTCCGTAGTTTCTATGTTTTGTCATGCACATACGTGTATATTTGATACTCTCGGGTTTATATTGTTTAGTTTTGATCTGACAGCATAATGTCTTGTCAGAGCCCATATTACCCTTCTTATATTCTGTCTATTCAGTCCAAATAGCCAATCTGTATAGGTTGAAATATATTTAGTTGTTCCCGTGTTTTTCGAGTGTTTGTATAGACTTTCCTTTTCCATGATTTTGGAGGTAACCTTATTCCACATCAAATTGTTCATTTTCGTTTTACACATTTGAATGGTAATTCCCATAAATGGTTCTGGTCCTAGAAATGTATAATTTGTGCTTCTTTTCGTTAATTCTTCAGCTCTATCTTTACCATAGTACCCTTGATGTCCTGGAATCCATTTAAGTGAAATCCTATTACGTCTTTCAATTAACTCCTTACTTTGTTTATTAATCTCATTGATTAGTTTTCTTTATATTTCTACATTTTCTATAGTTTTAATACTTGACTGACTATCTGTGTATATTGAAATAGTTTTATTTATGGTATTTCTAGTTAATAGTTCTTGTGAACAATAACTAATGAATAATAGCTCGCTCTAGTAAGCTTTTGTGTAAGTGCCCAGAGCGATTAAAGTCTCTATTTGGAAATGGGGTATCCAAGTACCAAACCCTGCGTGTTACCATTGGGTCCTGTTATTTTGGACTCATCGGTATAGCATATTATATCCACGTCATCTATTATTTCTGGTCTACGGTCCCAAGATAATCTTGATTCTATAATAGTTTTAATATTTTTGTCAAAGTTAAATACCTTTTTAATATCATCAAACGGAAATTCTGTTTCAGGAATTTCCTCTATGATTTCTTGTATGATTTTAGTACGACCTTTTGCTCCTAAAATGCTATTCAACTGAATTTGATTATTATTTTTATTCATTTTTTTAATCTTAGAAATCCTCTCATTCAAGTGGTAGTACCCCTAGTCGTATTGATAATATCATTGTTGGTGTGCTATAAAAAGCCCCAGATATGGTCATTAAATTAGTCTATCAAGTGAACAATACCTGCTACCCCAACGGTCACCTGTAGGCGTCTTTTGGAGGTCGGTTCGGCTTTCGCACTTTAGTTTGTGAAATCTGGAAACATAGGTTATAGGTTGTCCACGACACACTATTTGTGTTTATATTTCATTCGACCTAGACCGGCTCCGTTTCAAATAACTGCAGCATAGGGAAGTAATAGGCTTCATAGCTCATTTAGCTGATTTAGATGGTCCACATCAACACGTTGCCACGTTTTCTAACTTGTCCATAGGAGGCTCCATTCTAAATGTCAGTAGCGTATGTGGAATAGGGTAGAGCTCACTTAGCTGAACTGGGTGGCTACACGTAAGACTATATATCTCACTTGTCCCTAAGAGGCTCCGTTTAAAATGTCTACAGCGTAAGCAGAGTATAACAGTAGACAGCTTTAGAGCTCATTCAGCTGATTTTAGTGATCCACAAGTCATTCAGCTGATTTGGGTGTTCCACATCAACACGTTTTTACGTTTTCTAACTTGTCCATAGGAGGCTCCATTCTAAATGTTAGTAGCGTAGGAAGAATAGGATTGAGCTCACTTAGCTGAATCGGGTGGCTACACGAATGTATATCTCACATGTCCCTGAGAGGCTTTGTTTAAAATGTCTACAGCGTAAACAGAGTATAACAGTGGAAAGCTTTAGAGCTCATTCAGCTCATTTTAGTGATCCACTAATGATTATACTTTACTTTCCCCTAAGCACCTGGTGGCATTCTAAATGCCAGTCGCATAGATAGAATAAGAAAGGAGTTTGCTTCAGAGTTAATTCTGCTGGTTTGGGTGGTTTACTAGTTGTTATTATATTTCAATCGTCCTAGAAAAGCTCTGATTCGAATATCAGAATAGGAAAGAAATTGTTGCATTTTTCACCAACTTTTTTTTCTAATTCTGACACAAAGAGTGTGTATTTAGTAGTCCAAGTAAAGCAGCACTATCGTATGAGCGAATTTTCGTATAATATCGTCTTAAATTATGTTACCTGGTTTTTAAATGTTGGCATTTTGAGTGCAACGAAATTGTTAACTACCAATTTCATGAAAAACTAAAAAATTTAACGATTTTTAGTAGTTTTTAGCCTTTCTTAGGGATTTTTAGCACATCTTTAGAAATTTGAACAAATTAATGAACTCATCCGTTATTTTGGAAAGCTTGATTGTTTGGCGCAAGAAAGGAAAAGTGCAGTCTGGAATGACACACATATATAAATACGTATATAAATATAAAAGAAATGGATACATTTATGGAGCCATAGCAGCAACTTCATTTTCAGTGTAAATTAGCTGAATGGGCAAATTATATCAATTTACATTCTAATTTCGTCATATACTGTAAACAACTGGTTAGAAATTTGCGAAATTACGATAGAATACATTATAAGCTAGTATGATAACGTATGAAGCAAATGCTTTTCGAATGTGACAAACTTTCTCCTGAATTCGCATGTGGGGTGCGATGACGAATGAGGGTACCTAATCATAATTGCGAATGATTTCCACCGTTTGGACAGCCCGCATCATATGTTCGCGATAAGTGGCCAGGCTGTGGGGGGGCTTAAATGATTGAGGGGATCGCGAAATAATTGCCGACGGGTATTTTGCATCCGTCTAACCGTACAACTACGTAAGCGGACCGGCTTATAATGTGATTTCCGTTTCAAAGAAGTATTACGTATTTCGGTGAACTTTTAATTGAAGGGTTCAGTGAAAGAACATCGAATGTAACAATTTTCTATTCTCAAGGCAATCGAACTAAAAATTTAAGAATGCTGGAGAAGATGAACTTGAAGCGAATTTTGAAATGCTGTCTTGTAGAACACCGCACATTTTCTGAGTGTATGGTGAAAATGTATTTTTTCAGAAAATTTCTAACTAAACTCCCAAATTACTAGAACGGAATACATGATAAAACAAGGAATGTCACAGTTCTGAAATGATATCAAAATAATATGTATATAGTTGTAATTTTCAACATGACATCGTTCAATGTTGAATTATCGCACAGACGTGAACAACTGATATGAAATAGAAACATTTAATAGTTTCTAAAGGACTGGCATGAGAATTCCTGATAAACTAAAACTTTAATTTTGGTTGGTGTAGCTTTATTAAAAAAAAAAAAAAAAAAAAAAAGCGCTACGCGAATTTTGAAAAACAATTTTTGGACTCTAAAATCAAAATTTTCATTCGCATTTTACGTTCGTTTTAGACCATTCTGAATAACTTTGGTTCTGTGTCTGTGTGTGAGTGTCGAGTGTCTACAAATTCTTGTAACAAGCTTATTTTCCACAGTTTTCATCCGATCTAGATGCAATTTTCAGGGAATGTGTGAACTAGGGGGTGCCCAATCAATACTTCACTATGTGCATGCGCAAACGTAAATTCCATTATGTTCCATTTTTTTCAATCTCTAGTCGCTCGACTTCGCTTAAAATTTGATGATAGTTAGAAGATGACTTGATTACCTCATATCAATTTCAACATGATTGTATCATCAATAGCTACTCCGCAAGCGCCAATATGAATCCCTTGTAAAGACCTTAATTTCCACCATTTTCATCCGATTTTAATGAAATTGTTGCGAGTTAGGCTGTAGATAGATAGTCCCGAACCAAATTTATTTTTCTCGAATCATTTCTTCATTCTGTGCATATGCAAACGTACATTACATTGAGTATCATTTTTTCGTTTCTTAATTGACCAATTATGACATTTCACGCTACTCCTTGATTTACTCTTTTCCGCTATGGAATTTTTCAAGATCATTTAAAACTTTTCAATGATCTATGCATTCATGATAGGTAAACGAGGAAGCAATGTGCCACACCCAAGTTGGCAGACGTTCTTCACTTTGCTAGCTCGACTAGGCTAGCCGTCCAATGGACTAGTTCGCTCCCTTTGCCTCTTCACGCGAACTGACCCCGTCCATTGGAGGCGAATCAACAGCGCGAATGCAGTCCACTTCGACCGTTTTCCACTAATTTCCTTTCTACCGTAGGTAATTAGTAGTTCGAAATGTTATCGAGAATGTGGCAAATATATGCGTTGGACTCTGGTGCCTATTGCGAAAAAAAGAGACCAATTTGTTTCCGGAAACAAGAGAGAACATTCTCTCCTGTTCACGATAAGGAGTTAAAATTTGAAGGAAGGCCCTCTGGAGCATCAAGAGACGAATAAAAAGACAGTCGCTTTTTTGACCAACTGAGTGAGCTAAATTCTCTCCTTTTCATCATAGGAATGTGAAATTTGACAAGGTGCCTTTCTAGGACATTAAGAGGCGAATGCAATAACAGGTTTCAACCAGATCAGCTGACTTAGCTAAATTCTCTCCTATCAGTCAAGGAATCAGCTGAAATTTGAGGAAAAGGGAGCCTCTCTGGGACAAGGAGAAACAGATAAAATGATGGGCTCTTTCCTGTTTAGCTGACTAAGCTAAATTCTCTCCTATTCACCCTGGGAATTTGAAATTTGATAGAGAGCCTCTCTGGGACAAGGAGAAACTAATAAAATGATGGGCTCTTTCCTGATAATCTGACTTAGCTAAATTCTCTCCTATTCACTCTAGGATTATGAAATTTGAGAGAGAGCCTCTCTGGGACATCGAGAAACGAATAAAATGATGAGCTCTTTCCTGATCAGCTGAGTGAGCTATATGCTCTCCTATTCGCTCTAGGGATATGAAATTTGACAGGTTGCCTCTCTAGGACATTAAGAGACGCATGGAATGACGGGTTCCAACCAGATCAGCTGACTTAGCTAAATTCTCTCCTATCAGTCTAGGAATATGAAATTTGAAAGGGAGCCTCGCTGGGACATCTAGAAACGAATAAAATGATGGGCTCTTTCCTGTTTAGCTGACTAAGCTAAATTCTCTCCTATTCACCCTGGGAATTTGAAATTTGATAGAGAGCCTCTCTGGGACAAGGAGAAACTAATAAAATGATGGGCTCTTTCCTGATAATCTGACTTAGCTAAATTCTCTCCTATTCACTCTAGGATTATGAAATTTGAGAGAGAGCCTCTCTGGAATATCGAGAAACGAATAAAATGATGGGCTCTTTCCTGATCAGCTGAGTGAGCTATATGCTCTCCTATTCACTCTAGGGATATGAAATTTGACAGGTTGCCTCTCTAGGACATTAAGAGACCAATGCAATGACGGGTTCCTACCAGATCAGCTGACTTAGCTAAATTCTCTCCTATTTTTCGGCATCCATTTCGCTTGTTGACACGTTGAAAAACAAACTGGTTTGATTCTCGTCGCGTTCGTCTCTTTTCGCCCCACTTCGCTCAACCGCAGCGCTTGCAGTGGTCGAACTCTTACTTAAAACAGTGTGTTTCAAGGGAGGAGAATAGTTCGCGCGAATTCGCCTGTTCGCCTCTTCGCGCGAAATCACGTCCACTGGACGGACAGCCTTAAGCGACATAATTAGCTCATTTAGCATGTTGGCCGTACACCTACTCCCACATTTAATGAGCTTATGCTCAGCGGCAAACACTAGCTCCTCCGCACTGTGCCCATCGATTGTCTCTTTGAGTTTCCTTTTCCGAGTTATTCCAGTGGCCAGAGATGAAGGCTTTGTGGGCCTTTCACCACTTGAAGGATGAGGAGTCAAGAATGGTTATTACAGCCATTCCGTGCGTCTGAGTGTGAAAATGGGTAACAGTAATTAATCTGTCCCAAAATCCTAACATCTAAATCATCCCGTTTTTCAATTGAAAATTCCACATTTGGATTCTGAATGTTAATCAAGTTGTGTATTTTGTCGGCTGCACCATCCGACTTATGCTAAAAAACGATATTACATAACTATATACTAGAAACTTTATTTTTCGACCGTAGATCCATGAAAAGATTGCCGTATTTTGTGATAGTGCTTTTCGTTCCCGAGAACAAAAAAAATAAGCTACTAGCTATTAAATAAGCTAGTTTAATGGATCCAAATGGGCCAGAAATTGATCGGAACGTAATTTAGAATAGTTGTGGAATATATCTACGTTGATTTCATGAGGTTCCCTTGGGTTTCCTCCAAGATACAGGCTTCCGAATTTGAAATTCCTCATGATTTGGAATCTTTCAAGAACTATATTACCTATTATGTAACTACAACTTTTTTTCAAAGAATGATTTCAGGCGAGTATTTACTTACCACTGATAGAAGGCTCCATGATGTAAAAAGCGAATGAGGAAAACCGTAACAACTCACAACATGACTGTGAGTGAATGATACAAATGGGATGAACAAAAAAAGCTTATGTTCTATCTTGCGTCAGGGCTTTCTGTTAACTAATCAATCGCTTACTCCTGTCAACCTGTTTTTAAGTTGACTCATAACCTGGCTTGTACAACCATTTCAAATAATATATACAATAATTTTTGACATTTTCATGTCTTTCGTATGGCACATAACAAAAAAATCGTCACGAAAAAAATTTTCCCAAGTGGCCACAACGATGATTATGACCATCAGAAATGACGTTGACCATTCATAGGTAAACACATGAAAATGTCCCAATGCGTTGCAGACTCGTATGCAAGCGTTTGTAATTTCGATATCCGATTTCGGATTCAGATTTGGCGGGATCAATTTATTTTTCTGTTTTGAACAGCTAGATTGGTCTTTTGAAACACTGTGCGTTGTTTTCACGAGGGGAAATACATGAGAAATCTTCATTCTATTTCAATTCTCATGATTATGCGGAAGAGCCCCGCTATCAAACGCATAGAAATTGCATAAAAAAAAAAAAAAAAATGAAAAATGCACTTGAGCGGTCCTTGTAATTTGATAAAAATGCTAGGAACTCATTCCATCCATTCATTCATTCATTTCAGGACTTTTTTCTATGTCTACTCTATATATATTATATATAATACGAGAAGAGCAAAATCGGGGACAAAAAATGTGTTTGAACACTCCTCAGGTTTGTTCACTGAGACCACCAAACCAGTTAGCAATCCACTTGAGGTGTTCGTTGAGTTCTCTGGCTATTAGAGCGCGCACAACCGCCCACCCGCTGTCCCGATTCGTTCGCAGAGGTTTCCAAACTAGTTTCCTACCGGTTGCGGATCTTCAAATCGATCAGAGCTTTTTCCCGCTGAACACTTTCTGATTGTTTGCCCCCTTCCATTCCAAACACACGGTAGCCAATGAAATCATTCGAATTTTAGCATTTGTTATCGCCATTGTCTGTCGCGTATTTCTCAAAAATTCATAAAATGTATGACCAACTTTGATTCTGACTCATCTCGAGTGGTTTCTCCCTTACCAACGTTTTCGTCAACGAAGACGAAATGGAGGTGTGCCTAAAGCAAAAGGTGCAGAAGTGAAGTTGTACCAAATTATGATGATGAAACGTTCCTGAGCCACTTTCGAGTGAGCCGGAAAATTGAAGAAGGGTTGTCGTCGTGGTACGAAACTTCGGCAGCGTTTACATACCAAGTAAGTAAATAAACGTATCTAGAAGATTTTAGAAATGGGGACCTACCTACGTGACAAAAAGCTAGGTATAGGAAGTTCAAGGATAGATATTCCATAGTACAAAATATAGAGGATTGGTTCAATTGATAATTCCCAACAGTTTCTGTGTACTATTACAATATTTGTTTACCCTATGCTCTTAAAGGTGTTTTTGATTAGTTGGTACCCACAAGTTAAATACAACAGTACGAATTATAACAGTAAATTTTAAATATCTAACCAACGAATGAGAGCTCAAGGCAGACAATAAAATATGGAAAGCGCCAAAGCAGTGGTTTGTTGTTTTTTCACTCGAAAGGTTGTTCCAGGTTTACCGCCAGAATCGTTCGCACAGACTCCGACGCCCAACTGGTTTGAACTCTATTTGAAAAGTTGGCTGATGTCGCGCATGCGCACTCGAGCAGTCTCTAATCAGTTTAAAATGATTTGCAAGTCACTGCCAATCGCCTCAGCCAACAAACCTCTAATGTACCTTGTACAAAAAAAACGGACGGTAGACCTACGGTTCTACAGTCAGATCATATAATAATGATTAATTTTACCCATTATTAGTTCATTATGGTTACTTAGCAATATTAGTTTATAATTGAGCGTAATAAATCAGCTTTCCATGAGGCTTAGGGATTATGATATGCTGTGATAAAATGAGAGTGGCTAACGATTTTCCTGCTATGAAAACTAAGGGAGTTACACTTCCCTAGTAAAGCATTGGTTGTACGTGAAAATCAATAGAAAACCCCACCGTGACGTGACGCTCGTGACATGACGAAAACAAATGGAAACGTCCTGTTGATCATTATTAAATGATAAACGCTGCAAATTAATACATAAAGGTTTATTATTTATGTATTAGACAGCCCTTCTACGTAGATCTCTGGTCCATAATTATTGAACGCCGCTTATAGTATATTTAGTATCGGAACTCGGAGCTTCGGACCTCAAAAATGGGTTCAATCCATTACAGCAGCGGAATCTCACAATTTTACGCTTTTTAATGTAGTTGATAAACAAAATAATTTATTACCAAGTCATCTTTCCAACACATAAAAGTGTTACCTATACTGTACTTATATTGATATCATCTAATATTATTGGTCAAATTTCAAAAAATGTGCTGACAAAATCACTGAAAATGGCTAAGAATTGTTAAATTGATATTTTTTAGCATAAGATTGGTCAAATAAAGTTTGTCAACTATGAAACAGAACATTCAAAAATTTATGTACGAAATTATGCTAAAAACTTGAACTTCATTAAATTTTGTTTTAAAAAATCCATAAAATTGCAAAAAATAGCCTAAAATCCAAAATCTTTTTTTGAATAGAAGAGTATCATTTAGAATACTTTTTTTTCCATAAAATTAATAGCTAACATTTTCTTTTCACTCATAAATCTCCAATTTCTATACAACTTGAAATATACATAAAATAGACACTTTTTCACCTATTTTTGGCTCATAGCACTCATGAGAGTAGAGCGATCGAGCTGGCGAGAAGTTAGGACCAACTAGACCCCAAGTGGAGTCTATGTGCGAAAGAACAGATTTTTTAAGTCAATTCTAAGGCCTTTTATGGCCCGGACGGCGGACGGCGAACGGCGGACGGCGGACGGACATTTCAAATTTGGATTCTACGCACCTTGAAACGTAAAGTGACAAAGTTTGAGGGGGGGTTATAAAAATTTTTTGCTATACGATCACATAGGATTATTATTGGAAATAATAAACCAAAAGACATTTGCATATGGATCAGTTATAAATGAAGATTGTTACTACCTAGGTAACTTTGCGGGTTGATCTTAGAAAGGATGCTAAACGCATACTATACACTTTGTCCTGATACCAAATTAAAATTTAAAGATAAACATGAGAGGGTAAGACGTTCTCGTTGCCGAACAAAAAAAAGTATTTTCCAGATGACAAGCGTAAAGAGGAAACTCGGGTTTAATTTATTCATAGAAGTTCCCACTTTGCCGCCATCGTCGCCAAAATGCGTCGGGCGTCTGCGGCACTTGAGGCTGATGGAATCTCCGCTCCCACGTAGGGGCCACAGCGGCTCATTTGCTCTATTGACGCGGTCAATTTATGCAGCTGGCAGGAGGGTGATGAAGAATCAACTCAAACAGCTATTGCAGTTATCAAGTGCTGCGGTCCCGTGCTGCTGCTCAGTCTTCGACTAATATTAGTATTGAGTGGACATCGTCGCATAAAATAATACCGTGTTGTCGGTAATTGACTTAACGGGGTTTCGTGATGCTAAGCGGATTATTTTCGTTTCCAGTTTATAATTCAGTAACAAACCATTGTCATCATTGCGTTACATGTGTCAGAAAATTTGGGAAGGCAGTACAACTTGACAAATGGGCTCATGATAATGGCATAGAGCTCAACAATGCATTATATTTAGCAAGACACCAATCAATCTGAACTGAATCGTTCGAATCCTGGTTGAGGGTATAGTCGTGCCTTATTCATCTTCAGTGGTTGACTTTGGGGTGAAATTTAGTTCTGGCCGTAGGTGGAGTTGCTTGTTCAGCAGATCTGTGGGCTGGGTTTTGAAGCATTGTAATCGATTAGATGGTTGTCACACATCACGTCAATGATTGTCGCACATGCTCAATATTTCCTTCGCTAGGCTAGGCTAAAGTATCTTTAGTACCTATTTCAATGTTAACGATTCTCTTGAGTTCGAGATTGAGTATAAGAATATTGAATTCATTTTACATTTAAACTCTGCTTTATCAGCTATCTTCACAGGTATCGAGTAGCTAGGTTCGAATACAGACCTACGACCTAAACAAAAACTGTATTCACCAACGCCCACCTGTCTTTTTCAGACATCGTTTTTCGTCTGATTCACCGAAGTTGAGCAACGCCGGGCTTGGTTAGAAGGTGACCATCAATCCATTAGTAGGTGAACTTGGATGGGTGACTGTCCGAGAGCGCCGCAATTTCGGCATTTTTTTAATTTTGTTGTCTCATTATTCAATTTTCCATCTATCTACATCAAGTTTACTTAATCAGGCCTCGTGGAATAGTTCGTTTCGGGTGCGTTCCCTGCTTCATCAAATTGTTGATTCTATGATCTGAGTGGGTACCTACCACAAATTCTACTACCAACCTACTCAATTTGCTATCAAACTGACAACAGCTTTTATATAAAATCGTATTATTTAAACACAAACCTGCTCGTTGTCTGAATCTTCATGTTGGCAGTTACAACTTTGTTGTACGAAATGTACATGCAGATGCCTACAAAGAACAGGTACCTACGTACTTTAAAATCGGAAAAGTATAGACAACTGCATTCACTAGCAATTAGGTGAACAGGATATCTGGCTGTTGGACTATGCAGGTACTTCGTTCACGTAATCAACGGAATTCGGTTTAATAAAGCAGTTACATTTATCATAGGTTTAACTTTAAATTAGAAAAGTTATTAGACGGCGTTATTATAATGACTACGCGTAGGACGGGATTCCAACGAAAGCATTTCTCCCGCCAACGCGTAGATAAAACCCTCTTTCTCGTACTCGCGTAGTTCTGCGCGTTGACGCTAAGATTCGCGCATGCGCAGTTGGTATTTCAGTCTTTTTGAGTACACGGGTGGAAAATTACAGCAAAAACTATCTGTTAAAATGGGCCAATTTTTTTCTTCTCTCAAAGATGAGAGAAATCCCTTTTTCCTCGAATCACGAGTATTTAAAACATGTCCTAATTTCAAATCCCATTGTACAAACCCATAAATTAGTCATTCACGTTTATTGTATGCGACATTTTTGAAAGATGCCAGTCTCAGCGACGGGGAACCGCCTGGATAAAAGGATTAGTTATTATAAATTTCTCTTCGCAACGTTTTTTGTTAGGTTCCTAAAAGGATTGATGGGGTACTACCTACTTCACTTCCCTCCTCCGTGACGTGAATAATGATAGCAATGTTGGTTGAATAAAGATGCCCTCATCCCCTCGGTAAATCCTGCTTTTATAACGTAGGCCGTAAATGGCTTTAAACAGGTTATGACGTAAAAATCTATTTCAAGTTGGTGTATCAAAACCATTTTGTGACTGGACTCGTCATTTTGGTTTATTATTGTCTATCAGTGGCGTAGTTTGAGGAGCAGAGTGGGCCGTCCATGAATCAAAGAGGATGCAGAAGTTCGAATTGAAAAGGATAAAATACGGATACAATTTACGAATAATTTTATGATAATAACTTCAATAGGTACCTAAGTACCACCTTTAATTGGAAAATTTAATTTGTAAAACACAATTATTATTATGTAACTAATCCGTTTGCCCATTGGTTAAACGCTCTTATAAACAATGACAAATTTCAAGCATTTTAATTTCTCCCTTGATGGGAAAAACAAACGATCATGGATATGTATAGTACCTACTGCTTACCAGTAGGTAACTACTACTCAATTGTATACCAACCATGTAGTCCCTTCTTTTCACAAGATTATTCCATTATGGTTACAAAACAATATTAGTTTATAACTTAGAGTAATAAATCAGCACTCCTTGACACTACAATGGCTTCGTTGTCATGAGATGTTGTGATAAAATGAGAGCATTCCAAAAAGTGGCGAACGATTTTCCTACTATGAGTACTATGGGAGTTACAATTCCCTAGTAACTCATTGGTTGAACGTGAAAAATCAATAGAAATTCTCTCTAGCCTTCACTTTTCGAGTTTAATAATAACCTAAAGTGCCGGAGCGTTGCATTTTGTGTGGACAAAAAAAAGTGTCGCGAAAAATTCCTTGACCCCCAGCCAAAGGACATATCCATGTCAAAATTCTCATTAGGCTCGTTTGTGTTAGAGCAAAATAGCGTGGATATTATACAGCCCCACGGGGAGGAGTGAAATCATCTTGTAAACAAAAATGGAACAAATGGGAAAGCTTATACTATAAAGCGATTATAAGGCGTTCTCCACTACATCTCGGGGCAAGCCCATATGCGATTTTCCCCTAGAAAAATAATATCCAGTTCCATAGCTAATATTCACCAACGAACTTCCCCTACTTTTCACTGCCCAACTGATCACGCTTGGTAGTTCAATCAAATACAGTTTAGTTTTTTATATCGTATTTATTATACCGATTATGGATAACGTCCCAGACTACAGTGGTGATTGAAGTATAGTAGAATTGAAATTATTAAGACAGGAACTGTTTGAATTTGTCTGGTCGTTGATGCTACGGTTAACAAAATTATTATTTCTAACATAACTCAACAATCTGAAATACGAAGAAACTGGAATTTCTTCATCACCACAATAGAAAACCTACACCACTGTGTAGAAAAATTCGACTTTTAGGGAGTTGGTGTCACACCGCCTCAAGGCCGTATCCCACTAGCATTGTTTGTTATTTTTAATGCCCTAAACTGAAGAAGGAGAAATACAATTTTCAGCTTTTTCCCAAGGTCAACTTTTTTGACAATCGCGCATCCTGTCGTAGTATTTTTAAACTCACTTTAAAAAACTAGAACGTCTTCTAATTTATACCTCGATGCAAGAAAAATGCTATAACGTAAAACCCTTGGGAAGGTAACAATTCACCTAAAAACCGCGTTGACACCTCGTTCCATTTCATGATCAATTTCCATTGCTCCATTTGTTGTGCCCTTTTTTTCAGTAATTTTGTCAGTTTTTCTGTGCCAAAATTATCGTTCTTATACTATTGCGTTCTGTGTCACTCGACGCTGGACACGACAAATGTCGCATCAATATTTCAAGCCCTTACCTGACAGACTCAATAAAACTGCATTCCGCCAGAGTGCGATGTTTTTGCAGTTATTCCTCTTCGACATTCAGCTTTTAGGAGAATTAAAGGTTTATAATAGTATATATTTACCTAATTGTTTAAAAGCACCAACCACCTGTTGCGGTGATGAGCAGGCGTCTCGTGGACAGAACCCCTGGCGCCGATATAGGCCGCGAAACTGAAAACAAGTTGGAACACGCGTTAAAAGGAACGGCCCTATTATCGGAGCTCAGGGCTGAAGCCTGGTCTAATAGATTGGATTCCAAAGGGAACTGAAAGGGTCTCGACGGCTAAATTGAACTCGCTGGTGGAAAAAAGGTATGGAGACCCTTTTCCACTAACCCAGAGCTTTCCTCGCGTAAATACGGTCACACAGACCTTGGCAGGAGTACGTCATCCAATAACTAGTGACCCTCATTCTTGGAGCGAGTCGATCGGGAGATGGGTACTGTAATGGTCCGATAATATCCATGTTGGTCTTCTTATAAAAACGCGAATGCATTTTCATTTTCTATATTGTGAAAACGTTATTAAACCACGGCAGACCGGAATTCGGAAGAGCAGTTTTGAATGGAGCCGAAGTATGCAAGCAATGTGCATTGTGCAATAGTCATCTATGTGGCAAGAAGATGTAATTATGTGATGATGTGTGTATGTGATTAGTGAATGTATGAAGTATGTACGGAATGAACACTTTTCTTTCATAACTTCGATGTATATACGTATCTTCTAATATATAAAATTCTCGTGTCACAGTTTTTGTTGCCATACTCCTCCGAAACGGCTTGACCGATTTTGATGAAATTTTTTGTGCTTATCCGGTATCTATGAGAATCGGCCAACATCTATTTTTCATCCCCCTAAATGTTAGGGGTAGTCCACCCCTAAATTTTTTTAATATTTTTTTTAAAATAAAAAAAGGAGTTTTATAAGATTTAATTTGTTTGTAAGGATTTCCAACAGAAAAAAACGTCTGCCAAGTTGGGTGGGCAGTATAACTTCCTCAAGCGAAGCGAGCAGCATCCCCTTCAGACTTTAAACCTACCCTTAGGGATCTACCGTTTGCGAGCGAAGCGAGCAACATCCCCTACATGTTTAAATTGTAATACAACGCATCTACACATCCACAACTTGCGAGCTAAGCGAGCAACATTTCCTACTGCCACACTTTGCGAGCGAAGCGAGCAACATTCCCCACATACCACACTTTGCGAGCGAAGCGAGCAATTGAATGTCCGGGGGGCTTGCCGGGGTTGCTGGACGTGGAGGCGAGCGGAGCGAGCCGGAGCGGCTATATATATATATATATATATATATATATATATATATATATATATATATATATATATATATATACAATGAGAGAAGAGTGGTGTGTGTCTGTGAAACGTTCTAGTCCTCGAACAGCTCGACCAATTTTCACGGGGAATAGTCCAAAATCTTTGGTGCATTGACGTGATAATTCACTTATTTTTTCTCTAATTTATTGCCCGTGCGTTGCAGAGATCAGTGTGATCCTTGACGACTAGAGTTGTTTATAAAAGTGTTTGTAACTAAGATGGTCTCGTGGCTGGAGCAAATTTCTGCGTCCGTTCCAAATGGAACACACCTTGATGAATAGAATTTTTTACACTGATTACATTCATACAGGAACGATTTATGGTGGTTTGAAAGATTTACTGTGGAACAGTTCCTTAACAATGACTAATAATATAATATTTAGTCAGTGGTTGCCGTATTACTTGAGCGTGCATATATTATATTATTGTAAATCGAAAATGAAGCTTTCAGATTAGCTAAATTGAGTATACTAGAGCTCGCGAATGTACTGATTCAAAAATTGTGTGATATAAGCTGACAATGAGTTTAAAATAGAAATGATGGATCCGATTAGCTGAATAAAGCTCATGGATCTGATGAGTCAAGAATAATTCTTGAGATTGATAGAATAGGAATAATTCTCAATTATTGAGCTTTGATCCCAGCTGGAAATTAATTGAAAATAGAGCTGATGAGTCAAAAATAGAGCTCTGAAATCGGTTTAGTAGAAATTAAAATTATTATCTGCTTTGTCAAATATGGAGCTCAAAATTTGCTCAGTCAGCAAACTGGTTTTTGAATTCTAATTCGAATTTGCAGCTTTATTATTATCTGAATAAATTTTATGGATCCGATGAGTCAAGAATAGAGTTTGATACATGGCTGAAAATCGAGTTATGTGATCAACTGAGGAGGAAGTTAAGCTCCGAAATAGTAGTTTTAGTTACAAATTGAAACTATGATCAGCGGTGCAGAAAACAGAGCTCCCAAATCCTCTCAGTCAGCAAAACAATTTTGGATTCTTATTAAGAAATGAAGCTTTCAGATCATCTTCCTTGCAAATATCAGATCATGGATCTGCTGATTCAAAAATGAAGCACTGAAATCAGTTTAGTAAAAATTAAAATTATGATCAGGTTTGTCAAAAGTAGAGCTCAAAATCTGACAATGAGATGAAAATAAAGCTGTATGATCAACTGACGCAAAAATGGAACTCTCAGATCCATTCTCTCATCAAGTGCTCTGAGATTAGGTTAATTGAAAAAAGGGGGGGGGGATTAAACAATTTCTTTCTTAGTCATTCTTGAAAATTATAAACCAAAAATGCAACCCTCTGACATATGATGATATACGGCAAATCTCATGAAAACTGCTTCATCTAATATGCTTCCCAACGGTATTATCAATTTTACTTTTATTTTGTTATTTAGGGGAGAAAATAATATTTTAATGTTAAAAAATGTGGGTTTTTCAATGAAATTGTTGGTTTTCTCGAAAGATGACCCTCCATGAACCAACGAGTATGGGGTCGGTTTCTATGTATTTTTTTCTCGCTGGATCGAATGGAAACTCTTGCAGATCTCTCAACTACGTTATAATCGAGTTTTACACTTTAATTAACTAGTTTTACCCCATAACACACATACATTTAATCGTAACAAACAAACTAAACATTTGCGATTTTAAGTGTAAAACTCGGTTATAACGGAGTTGGAGAGATCTACAAATGTTACCACTCGATACAGCGTGAAAAAATACATAGAAACCGACCCCGTACTCGTGGGTTCATGGATGGGTCATCTTTCTAGAAAACCAACGATTTCATTGAAAACCCCACATTTTTTAACATTAAAACATCATTATCTCCACTAAATAACAAAATAAAAGTAAACTTGATTACACCGTTGGAAAGAGTATTAGACGAAGCAGCTTTCATGAGATTTGCCAGTTTCTAGGATTCTTTTTAAAAAGTAGTACAATTTTAAAGATTTTAAGAAATATTATTTTTTCAAAATCGTCAATGTTTGAGCTGATGTGAGGGCCTTTGGATGGTACTTTTCAAGAACCCAAGTACACTATTATTATAGTAAATTTAGAGCTGATTCCGAAAATGTGGTCAAAAATTAAAATTAAATGAAGTAAAGTGAAGAAAGTTGAGTTTAAAAGGAAAAAAACACGGTTTTCCTGAAAAAACCTTTAAAAAATCATATCTCGAGAACGGATTGAGATAAAAATATGCAGTTGGCGGCATTTTACTCCATTTTCGATGTAGTTTTACCCAAATTTTTTTTCGCATTTGCGAGAGACTCACCCTATTTCGTGAAGTCGAATGAAACTAAAGTCGAATATTAAACGCGGTAAGTATTATTGTCTGACAGGTATTAGGAGTTAGGAGTTATACTTATTTTGAATTCACCGTTTACTTGGCTAACGTCCATAAATCAATTGTTATGGCTACTAAAACAGCTCTAAGCACTTTGAAAACACCAGTCTACCCTCATAAATCGATCATCTGTGCGTCATGTTTTGATCTCTATCGTTGTTCACTGCGCCGCTCGGTCTCTGCTCGAAGAATGATTCTATTCCCGTCCCTCAATGATATCATCCAGTCACAAATAGGTTTGCATCCGTCTACTACACTAGGGGTGACGGGCGTCGCTTTAGAATCCCGTAGGATTCGTATCTTCAAACTCCACCTTACAACATGGCTTCACGCTGAATAAGTTGTGACCTAAAAGCTGCCAGATTACGATCAATAAGTTGGGAACTTTTGACACTTTCTTGTCGTGGCTTTAGCAGATAAACTGACGGTTCGCTACGTGAAATTCTTCAAGAAAAAAAAGGTGGTAATAATACACCATTTTACAAGAAATGCCAACTAACCATTTTTCCTGTGTTGCTTTCCATCCCTAAAAATCTAACTCTACTGGATTGATAACGAATTATCGACTCAATTGACTGATATCCAACTACCTGTGCATCAAGGTCTTTATTTATGCCGCTAATGACTCTTCCGGTTGAGCGGCGGCTTAAATCATTTCATAAAAATAAATGTGTTACACGTGCTTACACTATTAGAAACTGATTTTACCGTTGCTATACGATTTAAATCTACTCGACTACGTTTACTGTTTACACAACTTTTATTCAATGGGTATTCATTAGAAACGTAAACATAAAAAATCTTGCATACGAGTTGGCAAGACTTTTAAACACTTTGTCTTCAACCCCCCCCCCCCCCTCCCCCCCTACACATTTTTCTCGTTGAGAGAATTTATTTTTCTATTCAGCTCATCATTTCAATCGTCTCTTGATGCCCAGGGAGTCTCCCGTCAAATTTCAACTTGCTAGGGTGAACAGGAGAGAATTTAGCTCACTCAGCTGATCAAGAAAGAGCCCATAATTTCAATCGTCTCTTAATGTTCCACAGAGTCTCTATATCAAATTTCAGAACTTCCAAGTTTCTTTCCACTCTAGTGTTTGCAATCATGTTTACAACTAACAGAGCTGAAATCTAAGTATAACCTACAAACAGAATGCTTGCATACGAGTCTGCAACACATTGGGACATTTTATGTCTTTAATTGCAGACTCGTATGCAAGCTCTAAGAGCCACTCATCTGATCCGGACCCTGGGCATTGTCAAGTACAATGTCCTAAAGAGGGTACATACGAAATTACAGCTTCCTAGAGTATAAAGTATAGAAATTACCTATTAAAATGATTTAACCACCGCTTCTCAAATCAAATCGTTCTCGCAATATTCGGATCACCTGCTATGGATCAAATCATCGAAACACTAGCTCAATGAAATCATCAGAAATTAACAAGCGGTTGCAATCATGTTCACAATATCAATTATTGAGAATGAACACCTGTGTGTACCCAATTATTCAAATAACCATGCTCATAACTCAGTTTGTTGGCCACGCACTTCGCAGTAGTTAACATAATATGGTTGGATGAATCGAGAGCTTTCGAACAAAATGGTCAACTTTGTGGGATGAAGAACGACGAAGTACCATTCCCCTAGCAACGACGTTTGTAAGCGGAAATCATCAGAAAACCAACCGTAACGCTTTTTTGTTTATGTGCCAAAGTAAAGACATAAAATGTCAAAATTAACTGAAACCTGTATGTTAACAATTGTCCAGACAACCACGCTTTAACTCAGATTGTTGGCCACGCATTGCGTAATGGTTAACATAATACGGTTTGGTAAATCGAGAGCTTTCCAACGACGGGCTAACAATTTTTGTACGATGATAAATGACTAAGATACAGTTCCGTAGCAACGATTTGGTTGTAAGCGATAATCGTCAGCACAAAACAAGCGGCTTTGTTTACTACATCCATTAATAAGCATATACCTATAGGCCTGCTGTATTGACTAAGTGAGGACTATAGCGATGAGCTAAGCGAGCTGGGGAGAATTTCTCTACTAATAGACCTAGGAGGCAGAAATTTGGTATGGTATGGAGCCTCTATAGAGGCATCCTGTGTACGATTGTCAAGTAAGGACTCACCGTGATCAACTGAGTGAGCTCGGTAGCTCATTTTCCTCTGAATAGACCTAAGAGGCTGAAATTCGGTATGGACCCTCTATAATAAGTAGTCCTTGTGTGTACGACTGACAAATTGAGGGACCACCCAGATGAGCTGAGTGAGCTTGAGAGATCCTTTTTCTCCTAGTTGACCTAAGTGATTGAAATTTGGTATGGAGCCTTTATATAGGTCTGCTGTGTACGAGTAACAAAACGAGGAACCCCCCAGATCAGGTGAGTGAGCTCAGTAGCTCGTTTCTCTCTTAATAGACCTAGGAGGCTGACATTTATTATGGAGCCTTTATGGGTGATATTCTCGAGACTTGGACACTAGCGCATCCTTACATTGAGGCAAGGCGAAATCAAGTTATTTCACCTTGTTGTCATGGTGACGAGTAAACATATGCGAAATCCTATCTAGTTTTAGAACTGTTCTTTGAATTAATTGAAACTAAAAATCTTTAGAGTACTGTGAAAGTGGTCTTGTGAAAGGATGTGTTATGAGAGCTCTGTTAGGCGGGAATAGTAAGTTGTATCACATGTGGAAAGGTAAGTACCTACCTAGAGGTAAGGTATACCTACATACTTTCCGTATATTATTACTTGTTCATGTAGGTACTTCATTGATCAAAACGAAAGTAGGTACCTACCTAATTACCTTTTTTGTCCATACAATTTGCGTAACTGCAAAACTCGCGCAATAACTGCACTGCCAATGCCGTCTTTATGAAATCTTACCTTCAGAGGAATGCATTTCAAGGTTTTTTCCTTGCAGCTGGTTTTTAATTCATGTTGCATATTCCCTGATTCGATATTTGACAAACTTGCCAATCAGCGGTTGTATTCGTCGGCAAAGCAACGACCCACCTACTTTGTTTAGGCACTTTAAACCAACAGCAAATCTGGTAGGACGTACGTACCTACCTACATAAGTAGTTTCGTTTCTTGGTGCAGCAACAGCCTGCCTTCTTTATTTTGACAAACTATCAAATCTCTCCTTTTATTCATTCAATATAACAAGTAAAAGCTTCCTCAGTTAAGCATAGTACTACGAACTTATAATAAAACGCTGATGAAGCTACCTGAGCAATGGCTAGGTACCTACACAGCAGTACAGACACCTGAGGAATTTTCAATCATCTTTTCTTTACTATTTTTCAGGTTAATTATTCTCAAAGCCTAAACGAATGAAGTTCTTTAGTTTTCTGACACTGATATATGCCTGTAGTTAGTAGGCTCCTAGTCCAAATAAAAACTCGTTCACGTTAGATTGGTATTGTTGACAGCAATCTACAATCAATTATTGCGCTGGCAGGCATGATTATTATAACATTTAGTCGAATTGAAACTTTGTATTGCTACAATACTATACTTTTTCAAAACAAAACTGTTGAAAAATGGCCTTATAACCACGAATTATGTTGACGTGAGACGGCAAACTTCTTGTGAGAAATAGGTTGGTTGAGTAGCGATTCATTGACGTAGGGCAGTCATGGCCGACTTTGGCTGAAACGCGGACCTACTCCAGGTGTGACGTCACGAGAATATGGGCCATAGCCATGCTGTATACGATTGAAAAACGCTGCAAATTATTACATAATGGTTTATTATTTCTGAATCAGATAGCCAGCTATAGTAACCAGCATGCTCTGGGGCTTTCGCCACTCTCTTTTCTAGTATCCACCTCTGTTCTCGCTTTACAGGCTGCGCTGCTGATGGGGGGCAAATGGATGATCGTACATCCACCCGAGTGGTCTCATTCAATCAACGGAGCTAATTTCTATAGGAATCAAACTAAAACCGTAGGTACACTGGATTCCAAAAGCATATGGGACCTATCCCAGTTGGTTCTGCGTCCGAAATTACTTGGGTTACGACACCCCACTTACCTATGGCAGAAATATAAGTGAACAGCTATTCATCCAGAGGGTTCAGACTCCAACCAGCCCATGTAATGCAAATTTAATTTAAAAATACGGCGGATACAGCTTTCGTACAAGTGCGCAACCACGAGAGACATTTTATGTCTTTGCACCCCCTTTCCCCTTCCTATAAAACCCCGTATTGTATTCTAGAGCCACTCAGCTGATCTGGGATCGGTCAGTTGTGTTTTGAAGCCCCTCAAGGGCCACATGCCAAATCTCAGAATCGTGGGATCATTAGGGAAAAACTGGATTCTAGAGCTACTCAGCTGATCTGGGATCGGTCAGTTGTGTTCAGAAGTCCCTCAAGGGCCCACATACCAAATCTCAGAATCGTGGGATCATTAGGGAAAACACTGGATTCTAGAGCTACTCAGCTGATCTGGGATCAGTCAGTTGTGTTCAGAAGTCCCTCAAGGGCCCACATACCAAATCTCAGAATCGTGGGATCATTAGGGAAAAAACTGGATTCTAGAGCCACTCAGCTGATCTGGATCGGTCAGTTGTGTTCAGAAGTCCCTCAAGGGCCCACATACCAAATCTCAGAATCGTGGGATCATTAGGGTAAAAACTGGATTCTAGAGCCACTCAGCTGATCTGGGATCGGTCAGTTGTGTTTTGAAGTACCTCAAGAACCCACATGCCAAATCTCAGAATCGTGGGATCATTAGGGAAAAAACTGGATTCTAGAGCCACTCAGCTGATCTGGGATCGGTCAGTTGTGTTTTGAAGTCCCTCAAGGGCCCACATGCCAAATCTCAGAATCGTGGGATCATTAGGGTAAAAACTGGATTCTAGAGCCACTCAGCTGATCTGGGATCGGTCAGTTGTGTTCAGAAGTCCCTCAAGGGCCCACATACCAAATCTCAGAATCGTGGGATCATTAAGGAAAAAACTGGATTTTAGAGCCACTCAGCTGATCTGGGATCGGTCAGTTGTGTTCAGAAGTCCCTCAAGGGCCTAGGGAAAAAATTTCAGCTATAATCATATAGGTACCTACCTACCTCACTTCTACGAATCATAATAATCATTAAGCATATTTCGTTACGTAACGTAACGTGACATAACGAAAATTTGGTTGTGTGCCATAGCAAAGACATGAAATGTCAAAACGATTTGCTTCGAACTATCTGAGAAGATTTTGGGAAGAAGAAGAACGAAGGATTTTAGATGGGCTGGATCAATTATTTTTGTAACATACTAAAGTATGATATAATATACTAAATATACTAGTGTGTTCAAGGTAGGTTAAATGTTATATGGGGTAAAAGTAATAAAATATAATATAATATATATATTGTATCCTTTCCGATACGCCCTGGACGCCTTTCTGCTACTCCACTATGCCCCTAATACCGTACCCCCCTCAGGTTGGCGCGGCCTATTATATGGGTATAACGCGCAAAAGTAATAAATATCCATTCTCCTACACCCCTCTGCTACGCCACTGGTCACCCCAGCCGCCAAATGTGCCGCGGCGCCTCCTCTCACTCCAACCCCCCCCCCCCCACTCATCCCCCTCACCACCTACCGTGACCCCCTGCCAAGCGTGCCAGGCGTGCGCGCGTGCGTAAGTCTAACACTCAAAGCCTCGAAAAAGACACTTTTTCGCCCGATTTTGGCCCATAGCATCTATGCGAGTAAAGCGATCGGGATGGTTAAACGTTAGGACCAACTAGACCCCAAATGGAGTCTATGTGCGAAAGAACGGGTTTTTTAAGTCAATTCTTAGGCCTTTTATGGCCCGGACGGCGGACGGCGAACGGCGGACGGACATTTCAAATTTGGATTCTACGCACCTTGAAACGTAAAGTGACAAAGTTTGAAGGGGGGGGTTATAAAAATTTGTTGCTATACGATCACATAGGCTTATTATTAGAAATAATAAACCAAAAGTGAGGGAGCCCTGAAAACAGCTGAGTGAGCTCGGGAGCTCATGACACTGAAATTTTTATTTAGCAACATTACTGCGAAACAAAACAAGATACATAATTTTTATTTATTAGTTCCAACAGAAATCGACTTTTTTTTTTCTTTTTTGAAATAGGTTTCTACAACCTCATTAAGTGTACATAATTCAGTTCGTAAGTGGTGTTTGCTTAGTTTACTACGCTTACATCTCAAAAACACGTAAGCATCATGTAGTCATTATATTATTAAAAATACTGATAATTTGTTTCCGCCTTATCCCCCTCCTCCTCCCCACCGCAGATTAGTTAGTAACAGTCAATCAGCTTATTGACATCCCTCCTCCCCTCTGGCATCCTATCCCGCTTTGGGGGTAAGTTTTCCCCGCTCAAATTCAAAGTTGAGTTCCCGCCCAAGTCCATAACCCTATTAGTAATGGTCAATCAGCTGATTGAGATCCCTCCCCTCTGACGTCATTTCCACAGCTTTCTAAATCAGTGTTGCCATCAGGTGTTAAGGGGGACGTATTACCTGCTCTGAATTTGAGCGGGAAAACTTCCGCCTAACACCTGATGGCAACACTGATTTAGAAGGCTGTGGAAATGACGTCACACAAGATGGCCGGCCTCTTATCAATCAGGTGATGATAACAGTTGATAACAGTGATACGCAAAACTCTCATTTTCATACTACTGAGTGGTTTTTACAATAAAACTTTAATTATGAGCAAATATTTTTGTTTGTTTGTTTTTTGGTTCATTTTCTTGTAGTAACACGTAGCGAAGCCGTCAAAACAGAGCAAGTAAAACTTCAGTATCCAAATATAGACTGCACGTGAATTTGAAAACACCTACCACAATCACAAAATTACAGTTGCAACGGAAGCACTCTTGCGTTTCATACGTATTTAATTTCGCTACTTGATCAAGGCTACCGAATCTAACAAAACTGTTACCTGACATTCGTGAAAACTGTGTTACTAGAAAACGCAATGGGAATAAACATTAGAGAGTCACAAAGAGGACAAAAAATCGAAGTGACGCTTTTATCCAAAAAGAGTTCACCTTAAAACGGTTTGTGTAGCTCACAAGCAAGGTGTCCAGAATATTAATACTAGCTGAAACCAAACCCTCACGGTGTTGTCATTATCATTTGTGGGACTTGATAAATAATTAATACGCATACAGGGGTTGTACGATTTTTCTCGTTGAGTCGATCGACATACGGCATCCAATGAACTTAAGACGTGATTTCTTTTCATTGAAGCTTCCCATTTTTCATGGTTGGTGATATTTTTCACGTATCATGTTTCATCCTTCATGATTATGATTTCTCAACATTCTTTGTGGTTGGTATTAAGAATGTTTCTCTTTTAGGTCCATAAAAAGCGAAAACCTTGGCAATTCCTAGTTTCTTGATGTCTGAAAGTATAAAATCATGGCGATTAGATCAAATAACACATCCAACAAGTATTTAATTTTAAATTATATATAAAATGAATGGCAATTCATCAAATTATTTGAGTTATGTTTGTGTCTTTTCATTTAATACAAACTAAACCAGTTAAAGTTGAATTTAAAGTATATATTTCTAATTACTTGTTTAAAGTACACAGCACGTGCTAAGAAGCATTGTTAGTCCAAACGGTCGCTTCAAACTGCTTTGTCTTTTTGGTATTTGAAATGTAAATTTGAACTTTATCAAGTATATAAATACTAACGGTAAATAACTACATACTAGCTCAGTATTCACAAAAATGTAGTTCATAAAATGTTTTTCGTTTTCTAGATTTTCAACTGTCGTTTATCAATAATGTACCTGTGTATCTTAGTTTAAACGCTTAAAATGACTCAACAGCAATCAACATTTTTCTGAAAGTTTACATTTGTTATATTTTTTTCGAAGACAAAAAGATTAACCCTTGACAGCTTTAGCACTGAAGTATTAAATGAAATAGTGCACGCTTGCCATTTCCAATTCAGACCAAATCGATTTCTCGTGTTCTCGCTATCTTTGAGTTCTCGACTGGTCTCCTAAACGTCTCTTTATGGTCGTCGCGTACCGAAACTGAACGATTTCAGTAAGTTTGCCAAGTGTTGAAGGCATAAAAGGGTATCCGTGTTTGGGGTTTTTGTACTGATTTTGCTTTCGAGTCTACTTAAAGGTAGCGGAAGCATTGTTTTCACTTTCGGGAGAAAAAAAAATTTTTGGTCTCCAAAATCAAAATTTCTACTCGCATTTTACGTTTTAAACCATTCTGAACAATTTTGGTTCCGTGTGTGTGTGTGTGTGTGTGTGTGTGTGTGTGTGTGTGTGAACAATTTTGGTTCCGTGTGTGTGTGTGTGTCTGTCTGTCGTTCTGTCTGTGTGTGTCAGTCGTGTGTCCGCAAATCCTTGTAACAAGCTTATTTTCCACAGTTTTCATCCGATTTTGATGAAATTTTCAGAGAAGGTGCGGTCTAGGAGGTGGACGGTTTTCTATCAGTTTCATAGTTATTGACTCAACACCTCACTCTGCGCATGCGAAAACGTAAATTCTACCAAGCATCATTTTCTTACGCCCTAGTCGTCTGATCTCGCTCAAATTTGGATGATAGTTGGGGAGTGATGATTTGATCATCCCATATCAATTTTAACATGATTTTGTCATTGATACCTACTGCGCATGCGCCCATGTGAAATCCTTTTAACGACCCTAATTTTCACTGTTTTCATCCGATTTTGATGAAATTTTCAGAGAAGGTGCGGGCTAGGAGGTGGACGGTTTTCTATCAGTTTCATAGTTCTTGACTCAACACCTCACTCTGCGCACGTGAAAACGTAAATTCTACCAAGCATCATTTTCTCACGCCCTAGTCGTCTGATCTCGCTCAAATTTGGATGATAGTTGGGGAGTGATGATTTGATCATCCCATATCAATTTTAACATGATTGTGTCATTGATACCTACTGCGCATGCGCCTATGTGAAATCCTTTTAACGACCCTAATTTTCACTGTTTTCATCCGATTTCGATGAAATTGTCAGAGAATGAGCGGGTTAAGTTGTAGATAATCCCCTTTAGGTTTCATTGTTGCCAAATCAATACTCCACTCTGCGCATGCGCAAACGTACATTCTAATATGCTCCATTTTTTCACTCTCTAAACGTTCGAGTTCACTTAAATTTGGATGATAGTAGGAAGAAGATGAGAGGTAAACGAGGAAGCTATGAGCCACACCCAACTTGGCACACGTTTTTTCGGTGTTTTTTGGTTTTTGGTTTTAGTTCCTTATTTTATGAATATAGAATAGCTGCATCAAGTCTGAAACTGGAATGGGAGGCGCAGAATAGAGTGGAGGGATTGTAAGTGGATTTTAATCGAAATCGTAGCCCCTTTTTATATTCAATCATCCTTAAACACACAGGTTGCACCACGCGGCCTACAACACTCGATTTTGATGAAAGGCAGCGTCCGTATGGGAGCGCCCTACACGGTCTCTTATAAATGTCAAAATTCCATATTCTAATTTCTGAAAACCAAGATGAATAGAATGGTTTGATTTAATTTAGAAGCGCAGGTTAATTGACCACAACAGATCTGTAATTTGACGGAATTGCCATGTTGACATGGATTTGTCTTTACTCTGGGGGTCAACCAAAAATTTTCGTCACTCAAAACTTGATGTCACAATTGTTAATGATTTTCACGTACAACCCAGCCGTTGCTAGGGGAATGGAACTTCCGCACTTTTCATAGCACAGAAATCGTTTGCCACTCGTTGGAAAGCGCTTGATTTATGTGATAAATGTTCACATCTCAAGCTACCAATTTCCCCCTCCTTACCTACCTGGCTATATTCCTAAACTAAGTTGATTGGTCTCTAAACAATTTTCGTTTGGCGGAAACTAAATAGCGTCTGTATTGGAGAAATAACTTTAACAGTATTTATAATATGTTTTTTGTGCTTTCCAAGAATAATAAAATAAATTCTTTATCCTACATTTTGTCGCCTACAGTCCAAAGTTAAAGGATTTGTTTACAACTCTCGAGGATAACTGTTATGAAATCCCCAACCAAAGACATATCCATGTAACATGGTATCTGCTTGTAAAGCAGATAGTGGAACTCGTTTACGAGATTCTTTCTTTTTCACCGACCGAACTTATTACTAACGTAAAGCAAATTATTTTAGTTTAAGCTGACAACTACATTAGCTTCAATACATTTTTCAAACAATTTCAGCTGAATAAACCATTTTGACATTTGATGGCCCTTTTGCCCCACTTTTGCAAATATTTCCCTGTAAATTTGAAATGAAATATGGGTTATTGCTAGTGACCATATTTCAGAATAAACTGGGAAAGTCATGGGATTTTTTCCCTAGAAAAAGTAGTGGAATATTTCAAAAAACTTAGTTTTTTGGGGAATATTATTCTAAGGGTGGCTAATACCTAGACTTACCTTCTGATCATATCGGGCAAAAGCCAAAATTACATTCGTATCGGTGGCTAATACGGGAATAATACTACTGTAATTAGCCATGGAAAAAGCAAGATAATGATATACTACATAAGGTATAGAATTTCATGAAGACTGTGTAGATTCCCTCAGTCCCTTCTATTCATTTGGCCAACCCTGAGTATCTGAATCCATGAGCTCCCTCTATCATGGAGTTTCCTCAAAACTCCTTCATAACCGCCCTGCACTCCTTCAAAACTATCCTTCTACGAATACTGATAGATATTCTCAGAATAAGATCCTATTACGATTAAATATGAAAGACCTCACGATTAAATATGAATTCGGCAGACCCGTAGTGAAGCCAATGCCTAAAACTAATCAGAACAAGGGGCCAAAAAACTGATCAACCTTACGGCGTTCTATCAGAACGTCCGGGGTTTAAATACTAAGTTGTCAACTATTCGTTCATTAGCCCCTTCTCTAGGATATGATATTTTGCTGTTTACTGAAACTTGGCTGCACGAGGACCTCCAATCCGGTGAACTTGGGCTGACAGGATATACAATCTTCAGGAGTGACCGCTCCATTGCAAATTCCTCTAAACAGTGTGGTGGTGGAGTTTTGATTGGGGTACTGGCTCGGCACCGCTCTGTGGCTTGGACGCTTCACTTTGATAATGTTGAGCACATTTTCGTTTTACTGCCCGATTATAGGCTTGTTATCGGTTGCATTTATTTGCCTGGGAAAGCGTGGTGAATTTCTCACGCTTTCTTGAAGAGCTGGAACTGATAAATAGCGCTTATCCGGAATATTCATTTTACATAAGTGGTGACTTTAATCTGCCCGGGCTTGAGTGGGATGCTGATGGTGGGGCCTGCCGGTTTCAGCGGTGTGTATCATCTACGGCAGCTCTGAAGGCCAATGTCGTCCTGGAGATGATGGAATTATTCGAATTTCGTCAATTTAACACACTCAGTAACCCAGGGGGAAATACGCTTGACCTTTGCTTCTCTAGTTTGGACTCCATCACTCTCCATCGGGCACCTCCGTTGCTTCCTTTGGATGCGCACCATCCTCCCTTTGAATGCGTTTTCTCTGTGACGCCTGTCAGCAGTGAATTTTTTTTCCCCTGACCAGTTCCAATTTAATTTCAAGAAAGCAGACTACGAAGGAATGAATAAATACTTCTCCGAAATGAATTGGGATTTCTGTATGAGCCTCCCACTGGAGCAGGCGGTGGCTGAACTGTATGGCAGACTGGGACATGCTATTGAGAGGTTTGTCCCGCGTATAGGAGGAGTAAATCGAGCGTTTCCCAAATGGTTTACGGCTGACTTGAAAGCCCTTGTGAAACGAAAAAACCACGCACATGCCCGTTGGAAATGTACACGTATCCCGGATGACTATGATTTCTTCTCTCAACTACGAGCTGAGTGCAAGACGCAATCTGAAATTGCTTACTCGAATTATATTTCTGGAGTTGAGGCATCTGTCCCACACAACATCAAACATTTTTTCAACTATGTCAATTACACTAAGGGTTCATCCGCAGTGCCATCTGTGCTTCATCTTGGCTCGAGGTCTGCGGGTACTGCTTCTGAGATGGCGGAACTGTTTAGGGAGCATTTTTCGTTGGTCTTCGATCCTGCGTCGGCCTCTGGAGCCGGTGTCGTCGCCGGAACTTCCACTGCCTTCTCTATTGGTTCAATATGCATTACGGAGGACTTGGTCGTTAAAGAGCTGCTTGCTTTGGATCCGACTAAGGGCATGGGTCCAGATGGAGTACCTCCTGCAATGTTGAGGGCTTGTGCTGAGGCTCTGTCCCCTGCAGTTACGATATTGTTTCGGAGGTCGGTGGAGCTGGGCATTGTTCCCTGCTTGTGGAAGAGCTCGTTTATAACCCCTATCCCGAAATCATCAGAGAAGTCAAGGGTGGACCAATATCGTCCGGTATGTAGCCTCAGTACTATGCCTAAGGTTCTTGAGAAAATAATGGTGGACCAAATAACTCCGTTGGTTCGACCTTTCCTCTCAGCCGCCCAACACGGATTCGTCTCGGGCCGATCGTGTACAACGAACCTTCTCACACTGGAGCATGAAGTGATGGAAGCATTTGAGGAGGGTGTTCAGGTTGATTGTATCCACACTGACTTTGCCAAGGCCTTTGATCGTGTTTCACACGCTATATTGATCGCTAAGCTGGAGATTTTTGGGTTTTGGGGTTCGCTGTTGGCTTGGTTCAGAAGCTATCTTAAGGACCGTTCCCTCACAGTTAAATTGAAGAGTGCGCATTCTACACCTTTCTTGGCCACCTCCGGTGTTCCTCAGGGATCTCATCTGGGTCCACTGATGTTTCTCATCTTCATTAACGATATACAGCGAGTATTCGAGGGTGGGGTCCAGTTTCTGTTATTCGCCGATGACCTTAAGATTTTTAAGAGGGTTGGAGCGTTGGGGGACTGCGATGGACTTCAGGGAGCTTTGACGGCAGTGGATGCATGGTGTCTTTCTAACGAGCTCTTTTTCAATACGGCAAAGTGCTCGGTGATTTCATTTACTCGTTCCCGGAATCCTATAGTGTTCAGCTACTCTTTGGCGGGCAAGACGTTGGATCGGAAGAGTGTCGTTAAGGATTTGGGGGTCCTTCTTGATGCCAGTTTCACGTTCTCTCAGCACATAGATTCACTCTGTTCGCGAGGGATGAGGATGTTGGGCTACCTGAAGAGGAATACTCGTGAATTCTCTGACACGGAGGCCATAAAATTTTTGTATGTCTCCCTTCTGCGACCTATTCTAGAATTTTCCCCAACAGTATGGCTGCCAATTTATAGTACTGCTAAGGGGCAAATAGAGCGCATCCAGCGTAAATTCCTGAGATATCTGTCCTTTAAGGCAGGTCACGACTGGGAAGATTTCCATTATGACGGATCTTTGGTCGAGTTCTGCCTCTCAACACTGGAGCAACGGAGAACGGAGGCTGACATGCTCTTCCTGTTTAAACTCGTACGCAGCAGGATCGACTGCCCGCACCTGCTGTCCTTGCTAAATTTCAACGCCCCTCAGTACGCGACCAGATCTTCGCAAACTTTTTACATCCGCACATCTTCTACGAACTACTTGAGAAATGACCCGATGCGGAGAATCCAAGAGACGTTCAACCGGCTATCTTACCCAGACATCCTCGCTACGGACATCTTCAGTTCATCTGAGGGAGAATTTAGGTCAGGCATTAGAAGATGCATATCCATGGCCCAAGCCTAGAGTGTCGGCAATATTGTTTTTGTATTCGCGAGTTTGCCAAATAGAACATTACCTTTGTGTAATCATTTGCAGCATTTAAAATTTAACCTGTTTGTAATTGTACGTACATAGAACGACTGCATTTATGTTCCTACTTATGAGCAATACAATCACATCAAAGAGATGTACTACCTACTTATATACTCTTGTCAGAAAATGTTGAAACGTAAAATTTTCGAATTTACCTGAAAATTTTTGCAAGATCCGGTCAAAAGGACCAGCAAATACTTTTTGTATGCAAAAAGTCACCCTATATTCAGTATAGGAACCCCAGATCGTCTTTTGTCCATTCAGGCGAATGTAGTTCTATTTGTTAGCTGTAAGACCATCGATAAAAGATCTTGTTATTGAATTCTATCGTAACTACTCGTTTATAGCTATCCGAATCTATCAATTATCACTATCGTGAAGGCTACTCTTGCTTTACTGGCAACATCATACGCCAAAATTAGTCGTATCAAAATCCAAGTACCCCAGATCAACTTGAAATTTTATTTCGTGCAAATTAAATTTGAAACCATTGACTCAACTCACTTGGCTTAGGCCGTTCCTTACGTCCGCTGTCCTTGTTGTCGTCGCATACAAATGATTTGACTTTGATGGGCCTCAAATACTCCTCGTCGTACATATTGAACTTCGTATGACATTCAGTGTCAGACACCTTCTTACGATTCTCAACCGTGAACTTTACATCAAACTCTATCTTCTTATCTGACTGCAACAAAAATTATGATCAAATAATCGATCAAACGTTATTATCTTAGTAATCTTCATAGATTGTAACAACGGAGTGCGGGGTATATTGGTACATAATATTTATACAAAATCATCGACGCCTAGATATATAAGATGTATGAAAAACAATGAGTTGTACTGAACATATGAAAAGTACACATGTACCTAATAACTGGTAGGTTATTTACATATTGAGTACTCAACAAATGATATCTATATATATTTATAAATCCATTGCTGTTCGTTAGTCTCGCTAAAATTCGAGAACGGCTGGACCGATTTTGCTAATTTTTTTTTTTTTTTTTTTTTTTTTGGACAAGTTTTATTGCGCCAAGTAATAACAACTTATAAGCAATATTCATGTGATCAATTATTATACATTTTCTTAAGATCTAATATACTTCACTTTAGACTTATTGTTCTGATTATTGAGTCACTAGTCTTGACGTTCATTTTATTTCACTTAGTTCATGCGGTTTAGTTCTTTTAAGTCTTCTAAGTAGATCTTTGGTGTCAAGGAGCTGAACGACATCCTCGTTAACATGATCTCTGAGCCTCAAAAGGTGATTGACGGCTTGCTTGCGGATAACCGACAGATTCAACTTTCAACTCATAGCGTAATCTGTCGTTTCTGAAGTATCTGTACGCATCAACGCAGGTGCGCAGAACATTATTCTGAAAGCGCTGAATAATGTTGCGGTTACTTTGTGCAGTGCACCCCCACAGTTGCGCACCATATGTCCAGACAGGTTTGAGGACTTGGTTGTACAATACGAGCTTATTGTGGATATACAGTTTTGAGTGTCTTCCCATAAGCCAGTACATTTTCCTGAATTTAATAACTAGTTCAGACTTTTTCTTTTTAACATGTGATTTCCACCTCAGTTTGGCATCGAGTGTCATCCCAAGATATTTAGGGCATAGGGAATCGCCTTGTTGTCAAGGAAGGCTGGCACGTAGTTGATCCTTTTATTTGTGAAATCAACATGTACAGACTTCGCTTCATTCAATCTAATTCTCCATCTTTTTGTCCATTCATGGATGCGGAGGATGGACTGGTTTAATTTTGTAACTGATTCGATGTTGGTTTCTCCTGTCGCCATATTTGGCTAATTTTGGTCTTAAATTATTTTCGGAAGTCCAGAGAAGGTTTAAAAAGTTTAAAATTTCAAATCCATCCCATAGGGGGTGTTTTAGGGGTGGAGTGGGGAATGGGGTATCTTTGTCATCACTGAACAAACTAGGGATTTGATTTTCGAGTATGTTTGGAATACTCCATTTCAAGTCAAAGACTACTTTTTTCAAATCTGACCCACAATGGAGGGGGAGGGGGAGGGAGGAGTTAAAGCGCTTCGCTCGTCACTGAGCGAACTGGGGATCTGAGTTGTCGAATATGTTTGGAGCAATCTAACTTAAATCACAAGCTACTTGAAAATTTTCAAATCTAACCCTTTGAAGGGGGTGTTTTAGGGGAAGGGGTGGAGGGGAGAATAGGGTATCTTTGTCATCACTGAACGAACTGGGGATTTGATTGTCAAATATGTTTGAATTACTCTAATTCAAGTCAAACACTAATTTTTTCAAATTTTTGAAATCTGACCCAGTTGGGTGGGGAGGAGGGGAGGATGTTAAAGCGTTTTGAACGCCACTGAACCAATTGGAGATCTGAGTGGGCGAATCTATCAGAATTATTTTAACTTGGGTCACAGGCTATTTGATAATGTTTAAGTCAACCTGTGCAACGCATGGGTGAACCAGCTAGTCATACATATTTATTTCATTACAATTGGGTAGCAAACTTCTGAAGTTATTATAATTGCAGGTTTTTGCTGAATCGAAATTTTTATTTGTATTTGAATCCTTGGGAGCATTGAGTCTCTTGTTGGTGTCGCGGCTTTCCGAATTAAAGGTCTGTTAGTCTGTTTTTGACATTTCTGTCTTTACTATGACTTCTCTTGGTGGGAAATTATTAAAATTTGCCTCAGACAAAGCGTAACGGAATAGCGTAACGTAAAAGTGGAAAAGCTGAAAATAATGTTTACTGTAGAACCCTAGGTGATATCTGAAAAAATGCATCACATAACGTTACGTTATGACGAAATAGATACTTCAATAATAACAAATACCGTTGATTCGACGGCATTGAAAGTTATAGGGGACCTTCAAGGAGCTAACTCGTACAATCCCTGAGAATTTCATCGGAATCGGACTGAAAGTTGGTGTAGTTCTGGGAGTGACAAAGATTTACCACAGACAGACATCGGACAGACAGACAGACACGGAACCAAAATTGATCAGCAAGCTCTGAAACGCAAAAAGCAAGTGAAACTTTTGATTTTCGAGGACACTTCATCATCCCATATCAATTTCAACATGATTGTATCATTAATAGCTACTGCGCATGCGCCTATGTGAAATCCTTGTAACGACCTTAATTTACAGGGTTTTCATCCAATTTCGATGAAATTGTCAGGGAATGCGCGGGTTAGGTTGTAGATGGTCCCCTATCAGTTTCATTGTTGCCAAATCAATACTTTATTCTGCGCATGCGCAAACGTAAATTCCATTATGCTCCATTTTTTCACACTCTAGTCGTTCGATTTTGCTTAAATTTGGATGATAGTTGGAAGAAGATGACTTGATTACCTCATATCAGTTTCAACACGATTGTATGATTAATAGCTGATGTGGATGCGCCAATGGGAAATACTTGTAATAACCGTAATTTACACAGTTTTCATCCGATTTTGATGAAATTGTCAGCGAATGCGCGGTTTGGGTTATCTAGATGTTCTACCAGCTATTTCATTGTTTTCAAATCATCATCAGTTCATTCTGCCCTTGCATAGACGTAAATTACATTGAGTATAATTTTTTCGTTTCTTAATTGACCAATTATGACATTTCACGCTACTTCTTGATTTACTCTTTTCCGCTATGGAATTTTCAAGATCATTTAAAACTTTTCAACGATCTATACATCCATGATAGGTAAACACAAGGAAGCTTTTTTTTCGCTTGTTAAAATCTTCCTAGTAACGAAAGAACGCGAGTGAAGATAACGACAACGTACACTAACTCGACTAGGTATTTATAACATTTTATCGACAATCGGTGTGGGGTAGAACTAAATAATTTGTAAATTGCAATTTTCTTTGTATTAATTTAGAATGAACAAATCAATATTTGTTGGTTGTCATAAAAACGAATAAAAATTAATAATATTAATAATAATAATATATACATAAATAAACCCTTCGTCAGCTCGCCGATAAATCAGGAACACCCGGGAAGATTATGATGGGTGTTGCGGATTTATCGGCGAGCTTTTCTCTCAATTTTCTGTATTCGATTCGTCCGAAATCAAATCCAGTAAGAGCAACCTCCTTCCATTGATATATAACTGATCCTCTTTCAGAATAACATGCTTACTATTCATGCGTGCTTCGACATCCTTGGGATTAGCTTCCTTCTCTTTTTCACTGGCGCCCTTGTCGTACTCTTCCGAGACACATTATGGCAAGTTCTTGAATCTGAACAATATCTTTTTCACTGCTGTTTTATAATATTAAGAAAGGTCCAGTCGTGCAGCACGGTCGTATGAGTGAATTCTCGTAAATTATCGTACTACGAGTTTGTTAAGTTGTTTTGAAAATTCAGACTTAAAGTCAAAAGAAACTGTTTACTACCAATTTTATGGAAAAAAAACTCGTTCTAAATAATATTCTGTGATCAAAAAAGATTTTGGATTTTTAGCTTTTTTTGCAGTTTTTATGTATACATCGGCAAAAATTAATTAAATGTATGTACATTTTTCAGCAAAAATTACTGCATACATTTTCTAATGTTTTATTTCATTGCTAATATACTTCTTTTGACTAAAATTCTGAAGAAAAAAACATTAATTGAACAATTTTTAGCCGTTTTTAGTCATTTTTAAAGATTTTTTGAGCACTTTTTTGAAATTTGTTCTATTTAATGTGATGAAAAAATGCTGACCAACGAACTCATCCTTTATTTAGTTTGGAACTCTTGATTTCTCGGCGCGCTTTATATAATAAATGATTTCTGTGTTTATAAGTAACTTGGAAAAACAAACAAAAAAAGAAGGAATTTAAGTAACCATTAGAAGTTGATATTGCAAATATCGATAAATGAACATCACTGGTGATTCAGCGAGAATAAATACACCAAAATCTTGTATCAAATAGTATATCTTCAAAACTTCTTCATTTTGAATTCTGTGGACCTGAAAATTTCATTATTTAAGAAATTCCATGTGGACCTCGAACTTGCCATATAAGGTAGGGATCCCTATTTGAAAAAATGAAATGAGTATGCATTGGTTACTATTTGTGCAAAAGGATGTGAACAAAAGTCTCATGTTTGGGATCCACTTTAAAAAATAAGAAGAGGTTACCATTTTTTAAATTTGTTTCCAATACGTTTACCAAGAAACCTGTGGGGGGGGGGGGGGGGGGGGGGGGGGGTTGGAACCTTGTAATCTCCTCTGTATTGATTTCCAGAGTTTGTTTCAGAATGTCTCACAATAAACTTCCACGGGGACGATTTCGGAATTTTATCCAACCTTTCAAACCATTGCAATAACTTAATTTTCTCTGAAATTCCTCGAAAATCGACTGCAATAACGTATCATAACTTTTCTATGGAGCGACTTACTCTTTTTGTGGATATATCCAGAATTTTATTGGGGTTGGCATTTTTCCGCCAACTCATTTTCATTGCCAGCATGAGAGGGAGCATAAACCTTTGATCTTCTGGATCCTGCTTAATCCACTCGCCATTGACGGTTTTAGGTGGCTCTGAAGAACAATTGAATGATTGTAACGCAAGCATATGTAATGTTTTATTTTTATGAAAGAAATTCAGAACATAATTATAAAAACTCTAAACTAGAATTTCGGATAGGACATAATATGTCCTATCCTAACACATATTATGTGTTAGTCAAAACATACAAGTTGCCCACATTTACCAAGAAGAGTGGGCAGTATATCTCTTCACTCATTATAAAATGGACTCATGGAATGGGGAATTTTCGTGGTTATTTTTATTTGCTCAACCGAATGATCAAAGCGAGAGCTCTCTTAAAAGGTGCTGTATGATGGGTATTTGACCAGTAAAACGGCTCTTGAAGTTCATTCGCGCGATGATGCTCAATTTTTCTACCCAATTACATTTAATGGCCCCCACTTCCTGGATTTACATGCAGATTCAAACCTGAGTACATCATTGAAAAGATCGTAGAACTAGCTATCTCCCTGGAGGAAACCTATATTTTTTCAAATCGAAAAACGGGGTGAAAAATGAACTTGAAAAGACAAATTTGTCAAATTTCAGAAATCTTTGTTTTTTTCATGGGATTCTGTAATCTGGCACGTACATTTTTTTCTGTTAGCCTGAAATTTGTGCCTACGCCTCAGCTTATCAAGGGTATTGTTAATTTTACCTCTACTTTGCTAATCAGGGAAAAAACTATGTATTTATATCAAAAACATGTTTTTTAACATGAAATTGAGGTTTTTCTTGAATAATGTCCTTCAATGAAAATTCGGGGCTGGTTTCTTCGTATTTATTTACGCTGAATCGAATGGTAACAGGTGTGGATATCCTCAAATCTGCTATAGCAGGTTTCACACAATTTGAGTACAATAGGACCCTGCTTTATTTCACTAGGTATTCGACGTGAAAATGAATCATATACCTATTAGTTGAATCATTTTTGACATGGATACTGCCATTCATTCTGATCAGCTGAGAGATCCTGATCACCCTCTCGAAACTTGAAAGGGAGCCACTCTGGGTCAATAAGAGACTATTGAAATGACAGGCTTCATCCTGATCAGCTTATTCTGCCGTGCTAAGAATAAATCCCATATCTACATTTTTGGCCGTATTGAGTTAATAGTACCTCCCCGTTCGAGGAGATGGTTTCTTTTGATTTTGCTAGTCTCGAAGTCGGATCTCAACGAGAAATGCCTCAAAATCGGCTTACAATTAGCGCATCAACTACGTTATGGTTCGATTTACTAACGGAAATCCCGTAACTGGCCTTTTTATGAGCAAAAACCGCATCTGGGCGTCAGATGCGATGATTTTATTTGTATTCAGGTACATACGAATAGGGACACTCCAAATTAGAATTGATTTCTTAGTATTATAGGACTCGTGGCGTCTGATGTGATTTCGGAATCAGTGGCAGATACGATTTTTCTCCAAAGTATTTCAATCATACGAATGAATTTTCTCTTGTCAGATCAGGTACGGTTTTCTGAGGTTGGCCACCACGATTTTTTTTCCTAGACTCCTGCATATACGAGAAAATAATTTTTTTTTCTCCACGAATATCGGAACTAATTTTGTATTAGAAAAAACGTATCAATCTTATTGCTAAACAATAACTCGTATGTGCACCAGACACGAGGAAATCGCCTATTGCATATCCACACCTTTTTAACACAGAATGTGTTTTAGCCATGGACTAACTAGCCGAAAATGGAACGCGGGATGGGAACGAAATGTGTGACGGATGATTTTCACGTACAACCGAGCCGTTGGTAGGGAAATGGAATTTCCGCCATTTTAATCGCACAGAAATCGTTCACCATTCGTTGGAAAGCTCTTGATTTATCACGAATTTATTTCGTATTTTTTTCGTAGTTTCATACTATAACTATATAAATTGATGTTATAAATGAATAGTAAACAATGACGCTTGTTTGGTTGTCACTTGGTTGCGCGACAACGCAATTTTCGTAGTTTCATACTATAACTATATAAATTGATGTTATAAATGAATAGTAAACAATGACGCTTGTTTGGTTGTCACTTGGTTGCGCGACAACGCAAACACATTCTGTGTTTCAATAATTTCGTCCGAAGTATGTAAATAGAGGTAACCGGGGGTCCAGGGGGCTTGCCCCCTGGCGAGGCGCGGAGCGCCGAGTTATTGCAATTGTTTGACCAAAATAATGTTTTTCCAGCCACAACACGCGATTCAGCGAGAAATTTCCTTTGGAATGAGTGTTTTTGGAGCTCGAGACAACGTAACTACTGTTATGATATACAAATATAAACCCTGTTTATGTGAGTGTTCACTCCTTATCTTTTCAGAGAAAACCCACTTTTTAAAAATTCACATTTCCTTGACTCCATTGATTAAATAGGTATATATACACCTATAAATATGAATTCTGCACTCGTGCCCCGATTGTTCAAAATAAGTTTTGATCACAGAGAACCCTGTAAATTGCTGGGATTCATAATTACGGTACCTAATCCAGCATGACCTTGAGCAAATTTTTGTGCAAAACATCGATTTTTGAAGATATTTTAACTCAATTTCTACTGTAAAAGTTCAAATTTGAACAAGTTCTTGAACGCTAATATTTTTGAAGTTCAAATTTAGGACGTGACGATGACACTTTAATTTAGTGAATATTGAGTTAATATTAAGACAGAATTTTACGTTTTTTGTTACTTTTTCGGGTTAGAAAAGAACATAGTTTTTTTTTGGGGTCTAGTTGGTCCTAACGTTTAATCATCCCGATCGCTTTACTCGCATAGATGCCAAAAACGAGCGAAAAAGTGTCTTTTTCGACGCGCGCACTCCTGGCACGCTTGGCAGGGGGTCACGGTGGGTGGAGATGGGGGTGAGAGGAGGCGCCGGCGCCGCGGGAATTTGTGGTGGGTACGGCGCCGGTGTTCCTTCGAGGCATGAATATGTTTTTTTTCAAGGTCATATTTGTTTGTTAATACCAAAGCTTTTCCTACGCATATTTAATAACGTATCCTCTCTACTTTTCGAACGTACTTAGATAATGATATTATTAAGGCAATAACTATTTGGATAGATAGGAGCTCAAATCGAGAAATATAAACGTGCGTATATAATTATAGAAGTATAGGTTGTGGCAACTCGAAATAGGACACGCCGAGGAGTCTGGACGGGCCTTATGACGTACGCAAGCCAACTAAAACTGCGATCATACTCAATTGAAAAAATATAAATTTGTGTGCGTATTTTCGCGCCTACATTTCCAGCGTTCACAAATGAGATTCAAGCTTTTTTTTTTTTTTTTTTTTTTTTTTTTTTTTTTTTTTTTTTTTTTTTTTTTTTTTTTTTTTTTTTTTATGAGTTGCCACAAATTCTGGTAATTTTAATTAATTTTTTTCAGTCCTCTTCGAGATCATTTGAGGATAATTTTTGTCTCATCGACGATAATTCGTATAGAATTCATGCACTTTCTATTCGTAAAGATAGATTATCAAAAATTGATGTTAAAAACGCCTTAAATATTATGTGCCTTTGTGGATGAATAAAAAACTTGAAAAGTTCTGCACCGATATCCACGCAGGTGGGCGCCAATCGAGGTGAAAGTTCCAGGGATGGTTTTAGGCTATGTTACAATCCTAACTTCATCGAGAACTCGTCTTCCCCTGACGACGTCGCCCGGGTGAACAACATTGTAATTAAGGAAAACCCGAACAAGCGTCAACCTTTGCACTACAAATGATTATGGGGTGGGTTCAGACAAAAAGAACTTTGGATAACATATTTAACGATACCAAAACGATTTTGGTGAGTTGAGCCGACCAGTTTCTATTCGTAATGATAGGTCATCAAAAATTGATATTAAACATACCTTATTAACTACAGCAATGATGGTCTCAAAAGAGTTTTAATGTAGTTTACGTTAAGGTTATATTGAGGTTGAAGAAACGAGGACGCTTTCACCATCGCTAATAAAAAACGAGACCAATTTGTTTCCGAAAATAATACGGTTAGGTAAATTGAGTGCTTTCCAACGACTGGCGGTCGATTTTTGGACGATGATAAACGCCCAAGATACAGCTGGGTAACAACGATTTGGTCACTCGTGTCGATATTGTGGAAACCCATTTCAATACACATCACGAGTACATCTCATTCTATGCACTCTCTGGAAGGTCATAGGCAATCAGAATCTTCCCCAAACCCACTCCTTGTCGTAGAGCTGGCCGCCCTTCGCAACGGGTAAATACCTGGTGTCTACAAAAACGTTACCCCCTCAACTCCTGCTGAAGTCGTTATTGATGGGTCAAAAAATAATTTTTTTCCCATCCTAATGTTTTTGTGTAAGGATCTAAAAAATTTCGAAATTGCGCATTGCGCACGAGCGTAAACGTGCGCAATTTACATCAACTTCATTATTTTAAATGAGAACCCTCATTTTTATTAAAGATTTTAATTCTACATGAAATTTCATGAAGAAATGTCCCATCACTCGTTTTGGTTTAAATGTGCGCATTTCCGCTCTGAAACTGCAATAATTGAGTTTTGAAGGTACTCAATTGATAATAATAATAATAATAATAATAATAATCTATATTAATAAAATCGTGAGTATTTCTGTCTGTGAATTATTCAGAAACATGAAATTTTGCGTTTCTTTTTCGTTTCATGGCGTAGGCGATTAGTACCATTTTCTCAATTTTTCTGTCTCTGTCTGTCGGTCAGTATGTTTGTACGCTTTTCACGGTTACATTAGACAACTGTTATGAGTGGGGGGAAATATCTTTATCAGTCCTACTTAAATTATAGGCTATTTGAAATTTCAAAATTAGAGCGAGTTCTATCGGAGGGGGAGGGGATGAAATGGGGAATCTTGGACACCATTGAACGCACTGGGGATCTGATTATTTTAATATGTTTGGATTATTCTAACTTGAATCACAAGCTACGTGAAATTTTTCAAGTCTGCCCCATAGGGGACATGGATGTTAGGGGAGGATGGGGTATCGTTTTCATCACTGAACAAACTGGGGATTCGATTGTCGAATATGTTTGGATCAGTCTAATTCAAGTCAAGTACTACTTTTTTCAAATTTTTCAAATCTGACCCACAATGGTGGGGGAGGGGATGGGGGAGTTAAAGCGTTTCGAACGTCATTGAACCAACTGGGGATCTGAGTTGTCGAATATGGTTGGAGTATTCTAACTTAAATCACAGGCTACTTGAACTTTGCAAATCTGAACAATAACGGGTATTTTGGGGGAGGGGTGGGGGTGGGGGTGGTATCTTGAACATCACTGAGTAAACTGAGGACCTGATTGATGAAATATGCTTGGATAACACTAAAAATCACAGCCTACTCAGAAATTTTCAATTGCGACCCATAGGGGCGTTTTTGGGGGAGGGGGTTTAGAAAAGGGTATCTTTTACATCACTGAATAAACTGGGGATCTGATTGGACGAATATGGTTATTAAAATCTTTTCTAGCCTCAACCGTAGGGAGGTGTTTGTGGCAAGGAAAAAAAAGGAGGGGGTAGTTAAACGGAATAATTTGGTCATTACCGAACAAACTGGTGATCTGATTTTCGGACGAATTTGGATTAGTCTGAACGTTCTTTTGGGTTTCCTATTAAGAATATTTTTAATCTGAAATATGGGGGGAGTTTGATGAGAGGTAGTTGGGGTTGATCTTAGTAGTTCGGTCCTAATAGGTAATTTATAAGTAAGTGCTTTGAGTAACTACTTTAAAGTAAGGACATTTTTGAATCAGATCCTTCGGGGTGTCCCAAAATGTGTGATGGGTGAGGGGGGCTTGCATATATTCAAGTCAACCTGTGCAACAACGGGTGAACCAGCTAGTAATAATAATAAACTTTATTCTGCCACCACAAGTGGTACAGAAGACGTCAATTAGTACAAATCAATTAGGAATAAATATTATGTATAAATAAATAATAGACAATTAAAATATGTACATACCTACATAAGCAATTACAAAAATAGCCAATGGTTCAGGTATTTACAAAATAAACTATCATGTTTTAATGTAAATATGAAAATTGCCACATGTAATAGATAATTTCAGAGTATTTTTTCGTGCTTCGCCTCTTAATGTTGTTCATTTATTGATATTTGCAACACCAACTTTGGAAAACACCATCAAATTTACCAGAATTGCACTTTTCTAACATATTTCCATAAACCACAGAGCGTACTAACAAGTAGGTTTTTCGGTGTTTTCCGAAGTTGGTGTTGCAAATAGCAATAAATGGACATCATTATGAGGTTCAGCACGAAAAAATACTGCAGAATCATGTATTACATGTGGCAGTTGAATATCTTCAAAAACTCAGTTATTCATTTGTAGAGCGAAAATGCTCACTTTTGGAGCGAAATTGCGCCCTTTTGAGCGCACCTAAAAAAATCGAGTGATGGGTCGTTTCTTCATGAAATTTCATCTAGAATTCAAATCTGCAATAAAAAATGGGGGTTCTTTTCTGAATAACAAAATTGATGTCGATTGCGCGCGTGCGCAATGCACAACTTGCACAACAACGCAACGCGAGAAACCGAGGTAAAAGTAGTAGGTACGCGTTATGGCACCAAACGCCAATGGAACCAAAATATCAACCCTCACCAATCTCAACCAAAGTGAGGGCCAACTATTGTGCTAGAGTAAAAAGTAGTTAAATGTTTTTGCGCATTGTTGAATAATTTATTCAGCATTTTTTGAATTCATAATTAATACGTATTTTGTACTCAAGAATCTCTCCAGGTACATTTAAATATTAGTGTTCATACTCACTGTGTGGGCACTCCATCTTTCCCAGGAACACTTTGCCTTTTATTTGAGAGAAAACCGTTCGACACTTCTTCGTTTCTTTCTCTCCAGCTGGCAAGATTGAAAAAGTCATTTTAAACAGCGTCATGTCATCCATCTAAACGGAAATGAATTCAATGCTTTACTTGCATACGTGATTTGATGACTGTATACATTAATGAAAATTAGTATACTAGTGGGTAAATAAGGTGTACTCAAATAGAGGAATGTTTTTTCAGTTGAAATATTTTGGAGAATTTTCCCGACATTTTTTTATTTTTTCGTCAGAATCTATTCGTCCTGCTTGATCAATGACGATTGAGTGAAAATTTGCTTCAGAGATTTTTGAATATATATATTTTTCTGCTGTAAGTGAGATTGAGAGAATAGAATAATCTTGACCCTGGAATACACCGGTGATTTAATTATCACATGACTCACTAGCGCGGGGTTTGGTACACCCCATATTTAAAAATCCAATAATTTGGGTTTCTCACAATCCGCGTCTATTTTTAATGTGTTTTTCAAAAAATTTAGGACGTTGGTGATATTTTTTAGACAAGATTAGCGCATTCAAAACATATTTAATTAGAATATTGAACAAAAACTGAAATGTACGTTATTGCCAAAAGAATTTCTTAAGATTTGAAAAATCACTAATGAACTGGGAAGAACTGCTCACTATTTAAAATATCATTGCATAAGTATTTCTTTTACTAATTAGTCGAATGATAGAAAATTAACAAGAAAATTCTGAAATTCAACATTTACAGCACATGGTGGATCGATGATCCTGCCACATGGCTCTTTCGCACTACGAGCATGAAGTTTAGGTTTTCCTATCTTTGGAATGATCACAAATTGAAAAACATACTTTTTCATCAAGAACTTTGATTCATGAATGATTTTGAGGGCCTTGTAGCTGTTGGGATGAAGCAATGTGTCATCCAATATCGCAATTATTTCTGAACGTAGCTGCCGGGAAATAGAACACAGCATTGATGCTTCAGATGTGATTCGACAAATCAAATAATAAATGCTATCTCACATTTTTTCAACCATTTCACCATTTGGCAGAGAATACCTAGGTTTACATCTGCTTGATCAAACATAGTATCTACCGAGAAAAATTTTTTGGGACCACCATTCAGTCTTACACAAGTAAGTATAATAGGTTGAACACATTTGATCAAACGTGTCATTTCCTCCTTTAGTTTCATTGTAATAAAATATGATTTCTGGTTTTCTAGCTTCTGCATCGATTTTGGGGGTGCAGTGAAATGTAGATAGAATAAGAAAACGACTTTGTTTGGTTTTGGAGTTAATCACACCAATCATTTATTGCCATCAAATCTACTGTCCTCGTCTTCCAACTATTCTTGCACTCTACTGATATCATCAAGAGCGGTGTATTTAATTTTGTTTCGCTATCGCGACTCAAAACGAACAAAACACAGAAAGATTGATCGTAGAAAGTAAGGCACGAATGTGAAGAAAGTGGTAGTTAACTCACAGGTGGGGTGGCAACTACCACAGACACAAGAAACGAGTGTCTTACTCGTGTACAGATTGTCAAAGATGACAAGGAATCTTTGATAGAAAGAGGTTCAATGGGAATATAGGTGGGAAGCCAAAGATCAAAGTTTGTAATAGAAAATCGTTTCTAAACGGGCCTTGATGTGTGGCACACCTTACCGGTGCATTCCAGGGTTAAGGTTTCATTACATTTTTTGCTGTCTGTAGACCCTTCATTTCATCGACTTTCATAGTTTAAACTCGTAACTTCTAGTGACGAGGTAATACCAACCTAATTAAAACAAATCACTGCAAATCATCACACAAATGTTTATTATTTCCTAATTATATAACCCTTTTGCACCGATAAGTATTTCTGCATCTACTTTTTACGTTTACCCAGATATCATGAGAACATTCGATCAATCTATTCAATTTATAACCAGATACAAGTCTTCATGATGGTTATCAGTCCTCCCCTTCAAACGAGAACATTATGATTTGTTCTCAACTCAATCCAGAGACCCTTTGACTGGAAGAAACTAGATCAGTGGTTCCAACCTTTCGTGACCCATAGCCCCTTTTTGGAGATTGACTCAACTCTATCGCCCCCCGTTATTTTTTTTTTTTTCCATTTTATCTCTAATTTTATTTTTTGATGCAAAAAATAGTAAATGGAAAATGCAAGTACCTAATGCAGTTTTAGTATTTTAAACAATTTTATTACCACCATTCATTTACCTAAAAAAATTGCAGTGTTTAATAGAAAAACAATCGCTTTTATTGGCTGCCTTTTGCTTGGTGGAGTTCAATTAAAGTTCGAATGTCCGGCTTTATGTTCGTCAAGTTCAGGCACAAGTCTCCTTTGTGGCAAATGTCCAACTTCTTTCTTTGTTTTGTGAGGAGGATAACAACACTAAATCCTTTTTCAACTAAATACGCTGATGGGAACGATATGAGAAGATGCTCAATTTTTCGCCACAGTTGTGGAGAGGTGTCTGTAAGCTTCACCCAGGCTAACTCGTAACCTGATTGCTTGAGCAAAATTTTTGACTCACAGTCATATTTAATATCTAAAAATTCCGTTTGCAAAGAATTATCAAGCGTATCCACAGCTTCGTACGAGAATGGATCTAGAATCCAATCCGGGATTTGTAAATTGGTCACATCTTGAAATCTTGTTCTCATGTCGTTTTTCAACTGATCAAGGTGTTCAGTAAATATAATTTTTTCTTCTGGGAGTTCACGAGTCTCGTTCTCTGGCTCATCACCCCCCTCCCCCCACTCATTTATCACCCCTCTGTCAACCTAAATCGCCCACTTGGGGGCAACCGCCCCCAGGTTGGGAATCACTAAACTAGATGAACCCAATGCGTATGTAAATAATTGTGTACATTTCGTGCTGGTTGTGGAAGCAGTTTCTCTGTAGAGCATACCCTGAGTTGCTAAACCACAGGGTTAGTCCCAAAGCGTTACAGTGACGTGAGGAGCCTGACTGGAGAATACGTGGAGGACGCTTGGGAAAATTGAGCAAAAACCAACCATAGTCGGTGCAATGAAAACAAGCCCAGGTCTTGGTGGTTACCTGGCTTGCTACTAGGAAGTTGGAACCCCAGAAGATCTGTTCGATATATTCTTTTGGACACTGGTGACCCCTGATACATCAATAAGCCCTCACTTCAAATCTACATAGGAAGAGCTAGTATGCGGAACCTTGTTGAGAGTACCATCCCAATTTCACTCCACTAATTTGCTCAGCTGATGGAAAATTTACACCACCGTTATCAACATTCATACTAGATTTGGCTTGGAGGATTGCATACAAACTCTTAGTAAGTATAGGTTCTCAACGCCTAGTTGCGACCAAGGTATTCGCAGTCTCTACGTCACTAGCATGTATATGTGTGACACCTTGGGAAAAGTGAAGAGCTGAAGAACTAAGATTCTGCCTTGAAGCTACTTTGCTCTGAGCCCACCGAAAAATAAGACTAAGCAAAGTGACCGAAGGGATGACGAATGTCTACTAGTTATTACTAGTGACAATTATGTTGTGCCTAATTTGGATTATAATTACTTACTAGCTAAAGTTTATCATGCAAACTCTTTAAGAACTACCTATGATTGATCTGATCTAAATACTAACTAATCCACAAACATACGTGATTGGTGCTGACAGTATGTATTTCACGTAAGTCTCCTTCTAAACGCCTCTTCTTCGTCATAACTTTCTTCAGAAGCTTTCCGAGTTCTTTATTTTCAGGGTCCTTTTCCATCCATTTATTTAGCGGATCATTGCGAATATCCTTAAGATATTTGGGTTCAGTATTTTTCCCCTCATCTTGTATTTCTTCCTTATCACCTCTGACTGAACTGTCTGGTACTGATCGATTGGACTTTGATTTTCGATGTTTGTGCTTATGCCTGTGTGCTAACTTCCTCCTGCTTTTTTTCTTTCTTGCCCTCCTTGCTAATTTAAATCTCCTCTGTGCATTCAGCTTTTTGTTTTTCACGTCATCCAAAAATATATCAAACCTATCCAACGACCCTGGATTTCTTCGCACTTCTGAGCATGGCATAGTACCATCGAGCGATCTCATCACATCAAAATCACTACAAAATCGGAAGCACAGTGTTACAAGAAATAAAAAATGACAGTTAAGCTACATGAACAAATGTGAATAAATTTTAAGAAGCACAGTTTTTTCTCGAAGATTTGAAATGATTTGGTTTTCAAATGAGTGAACCTATTTTCGTTCATAACAATTTGCTATATTCAGCCTTTATCTACTTGTAGATTGTACCTACTAATATTACATAATATAGGTGTCCACAAACTTGTTTGAAATTATGATCATATTTCGACTATTCGAACAAGAAAACCATATTAAATTCCCCTCAAACATTTTTTGTTTATATCTCAAAATGCGTAAAATCCAAAAATCGAAAGGAAAAAAAAGTCAGCTTCCTCCGTCTATTGGGAGAGAATTGAGCTCCCGAACTCACTTAAGTGATCTGTTAGTCCTAACTTTGTCAATCGTACACAGCAGGCCTATAAATGATCAGTTCTAAATTCCAGCCTCCTATTACAAGTATATTACAACTTCAAAAACAAGATTCAAGGTTTATAGAAATGGACTTATCAAAGGTGAAATATATTGAGGGATATCCTCATTTAAACATTTACCAGATCTGTCACTTTTGATAATTTCAAATTTTTCAAGTACATTCAACATACCTCCCTTTGGAAGAAAATGAAGAAATTCTACAAACTGTCTATTTGTCAAATCAAAATTGTAAGCATGGTTGGATTCCTTAAGATGTTTTGCAAATGCTACCCTTATTTTCCATGAAATCCTCCTGATGCTCTTTTATTCTTACCCTGAATTTCCTACCAGTTTCACAGCAATATTTGTAGCCGCAAGAACATTATAGTAGGATAAACCCTACTTTTATCCTGAACATTGATTTTGTCTTTAACGGAACCTAGTAATGCTCTAATCCTAGTTTTAAAACCCACTTTTTAACCCCTCGATGATAGAATTTTGTCAATTTTATCAGAAATTTTCCCCTTCATCTGATTAGCTATAATCCCCTTCACTTTACTTGCACTTAATTGGTTTTACCTCCAGTCCCCTTTCCTTTCTCTCGACCGATGGGATTAAATCTCCCTTCACCTGTGACTATATAAGCTGTGTCCGTTCTAATGTGTGTTCAGTTATTGTATGTTACTGATGATGGCCTAACCGATTTAACATTGTAACTCTTAATTTTTTCGTGGAAATAGACGTTTTTCAATAACTTCCGTTTTTTCTGGTTTACGAATGAGCAAATCGATTTGTGCTTTTAATAATATCCGGAAGATTCATCCAGGTCTTTTACATATTCTTCAAGTTTCGAGTAATAACAACAATTTTGTATTAATCTGTAACTGATATTGCGGTCTTACTACAAAATATATGTTTGTGCTTTTAATGATATCCGGAAGATTTCACACATTCTTTACATTTCAAATAATGGCAATAATTATTACGGTCTTATTCTATAAATGATATTGCAGTCTTACTATAAAAGATACCTATATTATCAAATTCTCGTATAACAACTCACTAGAAAATGGTCATTTTACTGACGTGTTCCGTGTACAAAATAGGTACTTTCAGGCAATGGATATCAACTGTATTAAACAGGTTTTATCTATAAGTGATACTAGGCATTTTCTTCTTGTTATTTCCGAGTTTTTGAGTTGGGAAAACTTTTGGTTCAGTCGGAAATTTCACAATATTTCCCCCCTCATTATTTTTGTCTAGCGACGCTACTGCTTGAGAGCTGCATATTCTCAAATTCAGATTAAGACTTTGATGGACTTTGAAGGCCATAATAATAGCTCTTAATCTGACTGAGAATGTTCAGCTCTCGAGAAAATCTTCAAGTTTTGGAAATGATTATACGTCTATGACTTCCTGATCTCCCAGCTGATGACATGAAAACATGTATATTGAATTTATTAAATTGCAAAAAATCCGTCTCAGTGCCCCTCCACCTTACACCAAACATACAATACTTATAACCAAGAGCCCAGAAGAGGCCATATTATAGCGAAAGCCCTTGGCGAATGAAGAATGAATGAAATAAAGCTCAATGAAACAGAAGAATGCCGCTTTTCTCCTTATCTTCATAACCACATCTTAGTTTACCATTTCCCTCAACCGTAGCTGAACCAGCTATAGAATCATAGGATGATTTAAAACATTTCAATGATCTATTCATTCTTGTAACGGATACAAGAAAGCTATACACACAACTTAGCAGAATTTTTTTTTTTTTTTTTTTTTTTTTTTTCATTGGACTCACTTCAGATGGACTGCTGGCGCTGAATGTAGATGATTCTGCAGCTGATGTAACCCACGGCCGCAAGAGCGGTTTCGTGGTTTGAATTTGAGTAAATCATTGAGACCACTGTGGTTCACCTGAAAAAAGGTTCATAAATTGAGACCAATCAATCAAAAAAAAAAAAAAAAAATATTGTACTGAAAAAAAAAAAAAAAAAAAAATTATATTAATTTCCCTGCATCACTCGTGAATAAACGGTGAAAACCGAATGAAATCTAGTCGAATTAGCAAAACATTAATCGACTCCTTCATGCAAAATAAGTTTTTTGTTTTTTCAGTCGTGTTGATGATTTTACTTCTTCACCACAAAGAGGCAGTAGTACATCCAAGTCGACAATTTTTGTATTCAATAATCAGTATTTTATTTGTTTTTTGCATTTCATTGCTTGCTGATCACTTTCGGTTTCGTTTCTGTATGATGTCTGTGAAAACTATATACTTCATTTAATCCGATTCTGTCAACAATTTAAGAGATTGTACAGTGGCCAGTTTTTAGGTGGTTTACACACATACATTTCATTGCCGCAGATGAATACTATGCGCAAACGCGAATTTATTATTATATCGATTTCTTATGATCTAATGGTCCGCTTTCGGTCCAAATCGGAGAGTAGTTGGGTATACTAACCACCCCTAACCATCCCTAAACATTCTCAACCAGCCCTAATCGGTATAGTTTTTAAACAAGTATAGTTTTTAAATTAAAATAGTTTTTGAATGAAAATAGATTCCATTCGAAGAAGTTTGATACCATCCGCACTCTCCTACCTTGAGTAGTTTGATTTCTATGTTTTTCAGAGTTTGCACTGGTGACGTCACACTGGCTAGCAGGCGGGTCCCGCCTAGACGGGAGGGGTGCTTTGACGTCACCAGTGTGGGAAACTTTGAAAAATCATAGAAAGAAAACTACTCATCTTAGGAGAGTGTAGTTGATACCAACCGTCTCAGGATGGAATCTTATTCCATTTAAAAATCGTTAAAATACCATTTTCACATCCATGAGTTACGCTCATTGTGTCATACATAAGCATTCTATTGCCATTGGTCGAGTAATAACCATTGCGTATCCGCGGAACTAAAATTGGTTGACATGAAGGAAACGTCGAGACTAATGGATCGATTTTAATGACATTTTGGCATTGTTTGAGGGCCTTGACAATCCGCTATAGATTCCATCACGGACGAATAACGGGCATAAGCAAGCGTGAATTTTGTAAACATCGATTTTTCACGATCCAACATCCTCCCAATTCCATTCTAATTTGAAGGTTACTTGGGTAAGTATATCAAATGGTGTTGAAATGGTGTTCCATTAATTTTGTTGTGATTCTTTGTAGATACATTCGCGCATGATCAAGGTTGAAATTGTTGTTATAAACATAATTCCGGAATTAATAGAAAGATTTTGATGAAATGGTGCTGGTTTACTCGAAGTTGGTTCCCTAAATACCTTAAGATGGTGAGTGCCGTTGGATTGATGGTAGGGTGTGCGAATTATTCGAAATGCAAATTTTGAGGCTAATTAGGTAAAGACCTTTCTAAAGAGAACATATAAAATTAATTGCAACTGGTTCGGCGATTGCGCATGCGCCATCCAGAAATTGGTTGTCACTCGAGAAATTCCGAAACTTATGGGGCGGAATTGATTAAATTGCTGTGCTTCGGCGGGTTAGCAGATGGACAAGAAATAGCTCGTATTCCATACCTACAAGGAATACCAATTCCATTTAGATAATTCTAATTTCTCGCACTATTTTAATCTTTTTTACGCATGAAATTCTCAACAATTACCTAACTCTGTTTACACCCATGTTAAAACAAGTCAGGAAGCCCCAGTACTGCCCATCCAACTGAGCAGACGTTTTTAACTTTATTTTATTTTATTTTTTCAAAACATTTCAACTAATTTTCCTGTTAGGAGTTTACAAAAATTATGCCGATATATCGAGACCATCTTCGGTCTATTTTATGTTGAGATTTTCGAACCAAGTATCTTACACTTCAAACAACTCGTAATAATCCACTAGTTTGCTAAACGAGATTTGGCGACGGGAAGCTGGATTTATTGCTATCGAGTGGTGCAATAAACGCCGCTAGCTGTAGGTAGCGGAAACATTGTTTTTACTTTAAGGAGATGAACAGTTCTCTCTTCAAACTCAAAATTTTCACGCGCATTTCACGTTTTAGAACATTAATAACAGTGGTTTCGTGTCTGTGTGTATGTATATTAGTGTAGGAACGTGCGGGTTAGGCTGTAGATGGTATGCTCTTAAATGCATACTTCACCCTGCGTATGCGATAACTTGAATTACATCAAAACCATGTTCTCATTAAAAAGGGATAACAATAATAAATAAGTAAATCAAAAGAGTAGCTTGTAGTTAGAGCATTCACTAATGATTGGTTTATCCACACAGCTGATTCTACCACTTCCTGTCGTTTCCATCAGGCTATGTACTTAATTTCAGCTCTCTAGAATGAACAGGAGAGAGGTTAAGTTTACTGCTCACACAGCTGATCTAACTTCATTGACTTCCTACTAATCCATACTAGTTCTCACCAAGATTGATTTCCTCCTAATCACTTCCTGTACTCACCAAGTGGCTGTGTACCAAATATCATCGTTCCAGGATGAACAGGGGAGAAGATAGCTTTACTTCTCACACAGGTGGTGTGACTTCACTGACTTCCTCCTAATCACTTCCAGTAGTCACCTAGATTGACTTCCTCCTAATCCCTACTAGTGCTCACCAAGATTCACTTCCTCCTAATCACTTCCTGTGCTCACCAAGAGGCTGTGTACCAAATATCAGCGTTCTAGGATGGACAGGAGATGTCAGCTATACAGCTCACACAGATGGTGTGACTTATTTGACTTCCACCTAATCACTTCCAGTGGTCACCGAGATTGACTGCATCCTAATTCCTACTAGTTCTCTCCAAGATACACTTCCTCCTAATCACTTCCAGTGCTCACCAAGAGGCTGTGTACCCTAATATCAGCGTTCTAGGATGAACAGGAGATAAGTCAGCTTCACAGCTCACACAGATTTTAACATGTATCATGTTTTAGCCCTGGGGTCCTAGCAAATTTTGCGAGTCAATTTTTTTCCGCGCACGAAACATATAGTGTTACAGTGATTTCCGCCTACAACCGAGTCGTTGCTAGGGAAATGGTACTTCGTCGTTTTTCATCCCACAAAATTCGTTGACCATTCGTTCGAAAGCTCTCGATTTATCCAACAATATTATGTTAACTACGGCGAAGTGCGAGTCCAACAAACTGAGTTATGAGCATGGTTATATAAATAATTGTTTACACACAGGTGATCATTCTCAATAATTGATATTGTGAACATGATTGCAACCGCTTGTTAATTTCTGATGTTTTCATAGAATTTCGAATCAATATCGAGGAGAAAACATGATACATGGTTGAAATTTTTGGTTCTAGAACAGAAATTTTTTTTACTCGGTCTTTCAATAAATTGTGACTTATTTGTCTTCCTTCTAATCACTTCCAATGGTCACCGAGACTGACTCCCTCCTAATCACTTCCAGTGCTCACCAACAGGCTGTGTACCAAATATCAGCGTTCTAAGATGAACAGGAGATAAGTCAGCTTTACAGCTCACACAGGTGGTGTTACCTATTTGACTTCCACCTAATCACTTCCAGTGGTCACCAAGATTGACTTCTTCCTAATCACTTCCAGTGCTCACCAAGAGGCAGTACCAAATATTAGCTCTCTAGGATGAACAGGAGAGAAGTCCGCTTTACTGCTCACACAGCTGGTCTGACTTCATTGAATTCCTCCTGTGTGGTCACCAAAGGCCGTGCACCAAAAGTTGGTGACCTTGGATGAACGAGGGAGAAGTTGGTATTCCTGCTCAGACAGCTGATCTGACATCCCAATGATCATTTCCAGATGTCTCCAAGAGGCTGTAAAAGAAATGCCCACGCTATAGGATGGGCTGGATAAAAGATTAAAGTCACGTCATTGAAAACATCACTGTGTCGCTTGGAAACTTTAGCGGAACGCTGTGTCATTCATTAGTGAAAAAAGGTACTCACCTGATGTTATTACTTTAAGGGCTATTGAAGTTTTAAGGATCATCCACGGTCACAGAGGGTGCAGATTCGCATACAGTAGGTAAACAGTATAAGTCGCATGCACAGCGACCATTGAGTAAACCACAATCCTCAACAATCACGTAAATTATAACAGCAAAACGATCACGTTTTCGTTCTCAATGCAAAAATAATAAAAAAGTCCTAAAAACAATTCTTACCACTTTATTAACTGGAACCGCCCCTAATATCCCTGCTGTTGATAGAAGGCACCATACAACGTGAGTCAAGAAACTCATGGAGCAAAAGTCTCTGGCAAATAGTTTTTACTGCCACGACGATAATGGGCAGTCCAAAATGGCCGAGCAATTCAAACAATTCTTTATGACCTTTCATAATTCATCGATTGTCTCTCGCATTGAATGATCTAGCGTAATACGATCGCCAGGTTTTTAATCCGGATGTTTTTTGAGTGGAAGAGATTAAATTTAAACGGAAATAATGAAGAATGGATATTGACGCTGTGGACGGCAGATAATAATACAGTTTTATTTTAACGGATCGCAAACGGAAGTAAAAACACAACTGAAAATAACTGCAATTTACTATTATTTGAGTTATTCTGCTGTAAAAACGACAAAAAAGTTGGTTTACATTTTTTACATTACATTTTATTGCTATTTTTATATATTGGGTGTCTCAGTGGTACGCTCGACCCCATATCGCCTCTTATGTCGGAGATACAGAAAGCAGTAGAATATGATTCCCCCTTAATTTTTAGTGCAGAAATAAAAACTTCTGCAAATTTGGATGTGGCTCTTTGCTTATTCGTTTACGTATCATGAATGTATAGATCATTAAAAAGTTTTAAATGATTTTGAAAAATTCCATTGCGGAAAAAAGTAAATCAAGAAGTAGCGTGAAGTGTCATAATTGGTCAATTAAAAAGCGAAAAAATTATATTCAAAGTAATTGACGTTTGCGAATGCGCAGAACTGATGAGTTGAGAACAATGAAATACTGTCCCCCGATGAAAAGAATGAATGCCTGGCCCTACTGGGTGTTGGGTATCCACAACTTAGAACTACACCCTTTTCCATAAATATACGTTTACAGGTAACTGACCTTGTCCAATACGCCTGAACCTGCCCAAGTGAGTCATGCTTTCTTCCTTTCCCCTCGTTACTCCCTTCTTATATTGTAGTTTAGGTCTTGGCTTGTTTTTATTATGTACGGGACCATCTCTTATATTCCCCGCTCTGTGGCATCAATTCTCAGATCAGCAGAAGAGGAGAAGAAAAGAAAATAACTACCAGCATGTCAGCAACGCCATTGCACATTCACCCCTCTAGTTTGTTCAGTAGATGGCTCCTCAGATGAAAAAGGTTCATGGACGTTTAGGGGGAAAGCCTCGAGGATAAGTGGGGTAGGGGCTAGTGAGTTGTGAAAGAGTGGCTTGGAGCTCGAACATCTTTTGATATAATTCGTGCTGCATCAATGTGTATCAGGGGGGCAAGACAAAGATGGAAGAGCGCGGAAGATATGCTGGGTTTTGCCGATAGAGCAGCATTACGTTGGGCCTCAACAGTCCTGCCAACCTACAAAAGGAAACGTGCATCCCCATTCGGCATCAAGGCTCAATCCATCTCGAACAAACCATCCCGGAACATTCAGTGAATCTACACAAATCTAACCCCCCCCCCCCCCCCCCCCCCCCCCAACACCAAGATTACTTATTCCGTGATCCATAAATGCTTTTCTGATCTACAACCTAACCCTCGAATTCACTGACAATTTCATCAAAATGAGATGAAAACTGTTAAAATTAAGGTCGTTACAAGAATTTCACATTGGTGCATGCGCATTAGCTATTATTGATACAATTATGTTAATATTGATATGGGATGATGAAATCGTCATCTGTCAACTATCATCCAAATTTGAGCGAGATCGAACGACTAGGGCGTGAGAAAATGGATCATAATGGAATTTACGTTTGCGCTTGCGCAGAGTAAAGTATTAATTTGGCAACAATGAAACTGACAAAGGACCATCTACAACCTAACCCACGCATTCCCTGATAATTTCATCAAAATCGGATGAAAACTGCAGAAATTAAGGTCGTTTCAGGGATTTCTTATTGGCGCAAGCGCAGAGTGAAGTAATGTGTCAAGATCGATTAAACTGGCAGGGTGCTGTGTACACTCTAGCCCGCACATTCCTTGAATCACAAATCGGATGACAACTGTGGAAAATAGCTTGTTACAAGTATTTGTGGGCACACACGCACAAACAGACACAGAACCAAAGTTGTTCAGAATGGTCTAAAACATAAAGCGAGTGGAAATTTTGATTCTGGATACCACCAATTTTATTTCTCCCGAAAGTGAAAACGGTGCTTCCGCTACCTATAGTACTGAAACACTGACAGAATTCCGGCAAATTTAATAAAAAATAACATTGCGAACAAGAAAAGACGAATAAAATAACTACTACAGGATTATATTGTACAATACACGACAAGCCAACTTCATTTTACAGAAACAAACCGGATTATTATCTATAAAGTAAATTTATAATGATGAAATAAAGTTATATAAACAAGATATAAACTGAAACGGTAGTTAAATTAAATAGGGGTAGCAAAAAGTAGGGGTTTCAGAGTAGCTAAAGGAAGAATGAAAAATTCATAGACTGGGTGAAGACAAAGAAAAAGATTTGTGTATCGGGGCAGACTAACTAGTGGATGGTTCATAAGATAATTTTTTGCACAAAAAGACTTGAAATACAGGGGATGATCACGAGAATGGTCGGAGAATCACGAAGTGAATATCATTGAGTAGCGACGGGAAGTTTTTTTAGGGTTCCATTGATTAATTTTTGGAAACGTGAAAGATCGGCGAAACTCTTTTGGAAAGTGGCAGCAGGTTGCAGCAGATGAGCAATGGTCTATGATTTACTTCTTCTTGGGTATTCTCTGCTGGAAGGCTATGTAACTCAAGAATCTGATTTGCTCTATCTCCCAAGCCTATACTTATGAACAGTGCAGAATGTTGAGCAGAGCAGCGTAATCTAACTTGGGAAGGATCAAGCTGCCTTTGTTGAGCAAGAATGTCAGGGTGATGGCAAGAATATCCTCTGGTATGCCTTTTGAGAAACCTCTGGCTATTGTGAATCCACTGAGATACGGCCGGTTGTTCAGAAGAAGTTAAATGACCATCTAACATTACATTTCAGACTGATATCTCGGCCATCTACACAAAAATGTCTCCAAAAAGTCAACTGAACACATTGTGGGTTTCAGAGGGAGGCTGTTTTCATGGCATCATTGTTCGAGGTTTAATTTACTGTTGTGAAATCCTACAACTCTGGGAGATTCGATGTGGTAAACAATCTTGCAAATCATCAGCAAACACAAACACTCCACAGAAGATTCGAAACTGGCCACCACACCATTGATTGTCCACAGAAAAAAAGCTGTGTGTGGCTTCCCTGGATAGGCGAGGATAGGGCTCTTTCTGTGAGTATTGCTAGCTTCCTTTGAGAGAGGTAGGAATGTATCCCATATAGGACAGATCCATGAATTGTAATTTTTCATTATTTTGTGGAAATAGATAACGTTATTCAATAACTTCTGTTTTTCTAAACTAAAGGGTAAATTTCAAAGGTTGGAACATTTTTAAAAAATCAGGCTTTCGAAAATTTTGGAATAAGAATTGTTTTATTTGGTTTTATATTGATACATTTCACTCAAAAATTATTGATGAAATTCAGTAGGAACATTGTACGTTGAACCGTAAATTGTCCCTTAGAGCTGAACCTTGGACAATATAAATGAACATTAACATGAGTGTGAATGATAACACGTGTAAGCATAACGAAAACCACAAATACCAATAAATAAATGAGTTTAGCTAATGCCAGAGAAAGCTGGAGTCCCTGTATCCTCAAGGAATAATGCGAAATAAATCCACTACTGCAGTAGTCCAATTAATTTGCCAAGATTTAATCGCGGTAGAATGACCGCAGACACTATTTCACCCTCTCAGATAGAGCACAATCAAAGTCGGGCACGAAACGAAAATCGTTCTGGATGGTCTAATTCGTAAATGTAGGAAAATGTGAATTTGGAAGTAATCGTTCATTGCTACCGCACTACTGAAGATGAATAAGAAGTCAAAAAACGTTTGTCCTCCAAAAGGAAAATGTATTAGCTTCCTGCGTTCCAGAGCTTTGTGATCGATTTCGGTTCCGTGTCTGTCTGTCTGTGATTCTTCCTTGTCACGCCCGAAACTATAATATTAGTCCGATTTGTTGAAATTTTGGTACTTTTCCGTTATACCCCCCCCCCCCCCCCCCCCCCAGTCAATTTGTCTTCAACACGCCCGCCCGATGTTCCTAGGCATTTCTTTACTTAGAATACATATTTACGTAGAATTGGTGACAATTTCAAGCTGTGGGAAGAAATTATATTAGGTATTAAAAAAAATAAGGAAAAACTCGGCGCTCCGCGCCTCGCCAGGGGGCAAGCCCCCTGGACCCCCGGTTACCTCTTTTTACATACTTCGGACGAAATTATTGAAACACAGAATGTGTTTGCGTTGTCGCGCAACCAAGTGACAACCAAACAAGCGTCATTGTTTACTATTCATTTACTATTCATGCTCATAACTCAGGTTGATGGCCACGCACTTCACAGTAGTTAACATAATATGGTTGGATAAATCAGGAGCTTTCCAACGAATGGTGAACGATTTCTGTGCGATTAAAATTGCGGAAGTTCCATTTCTCTACCAACGGCTCGGTTGTACGTGAAAATCATAAGAAAATTTACAAGCGGTTGCAATCATGTTGACAATATCAATTCTTAGTGTCGCGGCTCACCATCAAGTACCTACTTCCCACTGATTTACCTACGCGCCGCCTCCAACCCCAACCCCATGGGGATTAGCTTTTGTTTTAATGCTCCGCCAATAATAGGCGTCCCCGTGGTGACTCAGATGTTCTTCTCCTCCTTGTTTTTCTCTGTTTCTTTTGTATTCAATCGTCTTCAACTATTCATTATGAATTTAGTGTTTTTCGATAGAGTTCTTCCAATTCCGAATTTTCTTTTTGTAAAACTATACCTAATAAAGTAATTTGATTTTTCTAAGTGCAAGTGTGTTGTTTTCTCAAAATACGGTTAGCACCCGTCATTTGGTGCCGAAAACCCGGGATCCAATTTGAACAGTTCAATCTGCGGGTGGATTTTCGCCGTTTTTGAAACAGCAGAATGTCCTCTAGAGAATCCATCGACTCAGAAGATTCAGAAGAAACGGTAATGGAAAAGAAGACAGCAGTAAGTGATTCCAAGAAGGTACAAGAACTAATTGGTGAGTTGAATAAAGTTTTTCAAGAACAGTCAAATTCCAATGCAGTCTCCACTGAAGACCGACGTATTTTTAGACGTCAGAAAAGCATATTCTGTTCACTAACAGATTATTCCAATAAATGTACCCTATTTGACCGAGTTACCAGAGGTATGTTTGGAGATGCTCTCACTCTCCAGCATACTTATTTTGTCTCTGTACAACCAAGCATGGATGAATTAAAATCATTGCTAGACATTATAGAGAACGAACCATTATTTGAAGCTACTTGTGATGCTTATCAGGGTATTATCGACGTTTGTAATCAATCGTATGCCCATATTCTTTCGTTTATAGATCAATCAAAAATGTCACAATGCAAACAGGAAGTTCAAGTTCGTACTCCTGATCCTGTGATTTTACAATCACGAGAAATGGAAGAGCTCAGGCTACACACTGCATTACTCCCGTCTGTTCCGGTATTCAATGGAGACTTATCGAAATTTGCTGAATTTATTCACGCTTTTCAACACGCTGTACATGATAGAAATATCTCTTCTATTCAAAAACTATCGGCCCTTCGTTCAAAACTTAGTGGAACTCCATCTGTTATTATTGAGCACCTTGGGGCTGGTGTGAATGACTATGAGATGGCCTATAAAACTTTGAACGACTATTACACTGGAAAGAATCGTACAGCTTCTTATCTTATGAATTCGTTTTTTCAGCTTAAACCTATTGAGAAAGTTGAATTGAGTGCCCTAGAGAATTTTTACTCAAAATCCACCAACCTCACCACTGCTATTCAAAATCTCAAACTGTGTGACCTCGGAAACTATTTTATGTACAGTATCTTATTCAATCTCCTTCCCTGTGAATTGAGAGATAAATTTATAGAAGACCAACCAAATTTCACCCAAGAAATACCAACCACTAATCAACTACTCAACTTCCTAAGTGGTCAACTAACAGTTCTGAGAGCTCAACTTTTGCCTAAAACTTTTCAATCAAATCGTACTTCGTCCCCAGCTCGGCCTAAGACACTCCAATCAGCTGGTAATAGATCTTTAGTGCCCAGGTCTCATCCAGTTACCAACCGCCCGATACGAGCAACTGATTGTTATTTTTGTCATGAAGACCATTTAGTTTACCACTGTCGACAGTTCAAAAAATGTGATTGGCAAGCTAAATCAAATTTTGTAGATCAGAATCACCTTTGTCGAGTGTGCATGTCACCTAAGCACCTAACGTCTCAGTGCCCATCTTCTCGGAGCTGTTCGATTTGTGGTGAAAAACATCATCACTTACTCCATCCAGATTCTCCTAATCCTAATGCTTCTCGCTCCTTGTCCCCTCAACGTAGTGCATACTCTCCCAACTCTCGGTCAACCCAATATGCCCCAAGGCACAGCAACTACGTTAGCAGTCCTGCAGCAGATGCTCTAAGCGGATCAAGACAACTTGAAGACAATATATCTTCTATGAACCTCCCCCCTCCTTCAACTCTACCTTGTTTCAATCACAACCATGCTACCTGTCCAACTGAGAACACTTTCCGATCCGTCTCGACTAATATAGATTCACTCCCGTTTTCAGTTCAAAACCCTCCTTATTGAAGTTCCGGTCAGCTTGGTGCCACCCAATCACAGCTCAGATTTTCCCAATCATGTCCTTCACCATGTACTAGAAGTCTCAAATCTAACAGAAAGTCATCTGCTAGATACTCAGTTATCCCAACCGCTGTGGTTCATTTATCAGCTGATTCGTCATCTTGGCACCAAGCACGGGCCATCTTGGATACAGGCAGTGAATCTAATCTAATCACTCTTGCTTGTGCTAAAAAAATTGGTCTTCAAATCGCATCCATGAATAGTAGAATTGCAGGAGTCGGAGGTAACACTGATACAGAAGTTCTAGGTTGCACATGTTCTTTGCTTTATCAAAGGTACGGGTACCCAAATCTTCTAATTCCAATGTTTGTCGTCAACCAAGTAACACTCGACCTTCCATCGAATCAACTTCCACGCTCCCAGTGGACTCATCTTGATGAACTAGATCTTGCTGACCCTCTTTATGATTGTCCCCGCCCTGTTGATATTATATTCAGTGGCGATGTTCTCCATTCTGTTATGCTCAATGAAATCAAACCAAGTCTTCGAGGATCTCCAGTAGCAGCCTCCTCCACTCTGGGATGGTTGATTTCTGGTGGTTATTCGTTTGCTAATCAGTCTAATGTTCATTTTCGTGAAGTCATCCAAGTACGAGAAATCCCAGCCAACCCAGTTGTTTCTAAGCCCGATGACCATCCAATTTCTGCACCTCTGCCTCAAAGAAGCAATTGGCATGGCCTCCGCAACTGCACAACCAAGTTGAACCAAGATAAATCCGTGTCACCGAGCAACAGATTACCCCTTGAAACCAGAGTTAAGCCTACCGTTTTAACTTTGGCCGCAGTTAGTTCAACCAACATTCCTTCTCAGCCACCAGAGTACGCAGAACTCTTGGAGCTTATGTTTAGGATTGAGTCTGTTGAGGAATATTCGCCTCTCACCAAAGAGGAGCTTGCTGCAGAAGAAACATTCCGTAAATCAATCACACGTCTCCCTGATGGTCGCTTTCAAGTAGCATTACCATTCAAAAGTGATCCAACTAGTCTAGGCCAGTCAAGATCTATTGCTTTGAGACGTATGAAATCTTTGGAGCGCAGATTATCAAAGTATCCTCAAAAGAGAGTTGCCTACAATAAATTTATGCAGGACTACCTAGATATGCATCATATGGAATTGGCTCCTCCCCTTCAAATCGGCAACCCACATTACTTTCTGCCTCACCACGCTGTTCAGCGTCCAGACGATCCACCAGACAAGATACGGGTCGTATTCAATGGTTCACAAAAAACACTGTCCAACATTTCCCTGAACGATATTCTGCTCCCTGGTCCAAAACTACAGTTGGATATTTGTGACGTTCTCACCCGATTCAGACTTGATCGTTGGATATTCATAGCAGATATTAAACAAATGTTTAGGCAAATATTACATCCTCCTTCTGATCGAGACTTTTTACGTATATTCTGGAGGTTTAACGAAGAAGATCCATTACTTGAGTACCGCCTGTGTACAGTCACATATGGAACTGCCTCTGCTCCTTTCCTAGCAGGTCGAGTCTTAAAAGAGCTAGCTTGTATCCATAACCATACACATCCTCGGGCCGCTGAAATATTAATTAATAGAACATATGTGGACGATCTAAATGGAGGAAGTGGAACAATTCAAGAGACTCTCAGCATTCGACAAGAACTTCAAGATGTCCTGTCCTCAGCACAGTTAGAATTAAGAAAGTGGGCGGCCAATGATGAGAGACTTCTAACGGGGATCCCCAAGGAACATTTGCTCCCTGCAATGACCTCTGTCGACCTGGAAGATGAATCAAGTTCATCATTGAAAATATTAGGTCTCTCGTGGCAACCTCAGTCAGACACATTCCATTATGTGCTACGACCACTGGAGACAATCCAAACCAAACGTCAATTAGCCTCTCAAATAGCCAGAGTCTATGACCCCCTAGGATGGCTCATGCCTCTCACAGTTTTTGCGCGATGTATCTTCCGTACTGTAGTGCAGAACCACCATGACTGGGATGATGTTCTCCCTCCATCTGTAACTTCCGACTGGTCTCGATTAGCAGCTCAGCTTCCTGAATTAGCTGACTTTCATATTCCCAGATTCATTCCAATTGCTTGGGAGATTCAATGGCTAGTAGGCTTCTGTGATGCATCTGAACGTGCTTATGGAGCTGTGCTATACTTAGTTTCGGTGTCCAAACAAGCTGTAACTGTAACCCTGATCACTGCTAAGGCCAGAATGGCCCCTATCAAGGCAATGACGCTTCCTAGGCTAGAGTTATGCGGCGCTCAGCTCCTGGCTAGAACCCTTACCAAGACACTACCCTCTCTCAAGAACGTCCCAAATGATAGGATTTTGGCCTTAAGTGACAGTGAAATCGCCCTTTCCTGGATAACTGCAAAACAAGCTCCTCTGTGGAAGGTCTTTGTAGGGAATCGAGTGGCGAATATACTAGAGAATACTTCTCCTCGTCAATGGTTTCATGTTTCTTCCAAAGACAACCCTGCTGACTATGCATCTAGAGGTCTTTGTCCCAGAGATCTAGTAAAGTGCAAAAACTGGTGGAATGGCCCGGAATGGATGCATAAACCTCTACAACAGTGGCCAGTAAGATCAATTCACCCAACTCTCAAGGATCCTGTAGTTTTATCCGAAGCTCGAACCTCATGTCTTATTTCTCTTGCAACATCTTCATTGGCTAAAGGATGTTCCAGTTTGGAAGAAAGATTTTCATCTGCAACGACATTCCAAAACGTTGTAGCTTACTGTCTCAGATATATTCGTCGACTGAAACAAAAACGCACCCCTGATCAACGCGCCAAACTGCTAACTCGACTACGAACAGTTCACTCCAAATTGCAGTCGATCGAGTATGATTGGTCTGATTTGGACGAACCACTCAACACAGCTGAATTGTCTTCAAGTATGGAGGTGCTCATACGTCGGGCTCAAGCCCAGGCTCTTTTCAAAGAAATAGCTGACGTGCAATCCAAACGACCTAGAATGAAGATCAGTCGATCCCTTGGACTGTTCCTCGACTCGAAAGGTATCCTCAGGGTTGGTGGTAGACTCCGAAACTCTCAATTACCAGATTCAGAAAAACATCCCCCTCTCTTACCTAGCCAACACCAATTGACCAAATTGTTGATTGACAAAACCCACCGATCCCTGATGCATGCAGGTCCTTTATCCACCTTACATCATCTCCGCTTGAATTACTGGATAGTTAATGGTAAAAGCGTTGTTCGGCGTCAGCTTGCTCAGTGTGTTGAATGCTTCACCATCCGTCCGCGTCCATTCAATCCTGAAATGGGTCAATTACCTTTGGATAGAACAAAGATCTCGGCTCCATTCAGTATCTCAGGAGTGGACTATGCAGGCCCATTCCCAGTAAGCATAGCTAAGTTACGGAACAATAGAATATTGAGCTGTTATCTTGCCATATTTGTGTGCTTCGCTACCAAGGCAGTTCACATAGAAGTAGTCATGGACCTCTCCACTTCTGGTTTTCTGCAAGCTTACCACAGATTCGTGTCAAGACGAGGCCATCCTCACACAATATGGTCAGATAATGGAAGGAACTTTTTGGGTGCTGCTAACGAACTCCGCCGTGTCCGCTCGCTTCTCCAGAACTCTTCTCACCAGAATGAGTTGGCACGGGAAACGGCAAACCATGGAACAACATGGAAGTTTATTCCCCCATCTGCTCCCTTCTTTGGAGGACTATGGGAAGCTGCCGTTAAACAAGCCAAGCGCTTGTTGAAGAACTGCCTTCGTGACCAAGTCCCGAGTCTGGAAAGCTTCATCACAATCACCACCCAAGTTGAAGCAATACTGAATTCCAGGCCATTGTCAGCTATGTCCAGCTCTCCCAACGACTTATCGGTACTCACCCCAGCCCATTTTCTCATATTTCGTCCTCTCACAATCCCAGCACCCGATCCAGATCTCCTCAACCAATCCCTAAAGGATCGCCATCGTTTTACGCAATACGTTGTGCATAACTTTTGGAACCGTTGGAAAAAGGAATTCCTCTTAGAGCTTCAGAGCCGCTCCAAATGGGATACTACAGATCGACCTGCACTGATTGGTGACCTTGTCTTGATCGTTGACAACAACTCTCCACCACTCTCCTGGACAATGGGGAAGATAATACGCATTTATCCCGGAACTGATGGCGTCACGCGTGTGGCAGAAGTACAAACCCAATCTGGAACACTTTCTCGCCCAGTGAGAAGATTATGCCCCTTCCCAGAAGATGTTAGTGGAGCTCCCGCTTCCACGGTGGGGGAGGATGTCGCGGCTCACCATCAAGTACCTACTTCCCACTGATTTACCTACGCGCCGCCTCCAACCCCAACCCCATGGGGATTAGCTTTTGTTTTAATGCTCCGCCAATAATAGGCGTCCCCGTGGTGACTCAGATGTTCTTCTCCTCCTTGTTTTTCTCTGTTTCTTTTGTATTCAATCGTCTTCAACTATTCATTATGAATTTAGTGTTTTTCGATAGAGTTCTTCCAATTCCGAATTTTCTTTTTGTAAAACTATACCTAATAAAGTAATTTGATTTTTCTAAGTGCAAGTGTGTTGTTTTCTCAAAATACGGTTAGCACCCGTCAAAGTCGGGCACGAAACGAAAATCGTTCTGGATGGTCTAATTCGTAAATGTAGGAAAATGTGAATTTGGAAGTAATCGTTCATTGCTACCGCACTACTGAAGATGAATAAGAAGTCAAAAAACGTTTGTCCTCCAAAAGGAAAATGTATTAGCTTCCTGCGTTCCAGAGCTTTGTGATCGATTTCGGTTCCGTGTCTGTGGTTCTTTCTTGTTACGCCCGAAACTATAGTAGTCCGATTTGTTGAAATTTTGGTACTTTTCCGTTATAACCCCCCCCCCCCCCCCCCCCACAAGTCAATTTGTCTTCAACACGCTCGCCCGATGTTTTATTAGGTATTAAAAATAAGGAAAAACTCGGCGCTCCGCGCCTCGCCAGGGGGCAAGCCCCCTGGACCCCCGGTTACCTCTATTTACATACTTCGGACGAAATTATTGAAACACAGAATGTGTTTGCGTTGTCGCGCAACCAAGTGACAACCAAACAAGCGTCATTGTTTACTATTCATTTACTATTCATGCTCATAACTCAGGTTGATGGCCACGCACTTCACAGTAGTTAACATAATATGGTTGGATAAATCAGGAGCTTTCCAACGAATGGTGAACGATTTCTGTGCGATTAAAATTGCGGAAGTTCCATTTCCCTACCAACGGCTCGGTTGTACGTGGAAATCATAAGAAAATTTACAAGCGGTTGCAATCATGTTGACAATATCAATTATTGAGAATGATCATCTGTGTGTAAACAATTGATTCAAATAACCATGCTCGTAACTCAGGTTGATGGCCACGCACTTCGCAGTAGTTAACATAATATGGTTGGATAAATCAGGAGCTTTCCAACGAATGGTGAACGATTTCTGTGCGATTAAAATTGCGGAAGTTCCATTTCCCTACCAACGGCTCGGTTGTACGTGAAAATCATCACCGTCACACATTTCGTTACATCCCGCGTTCCATTTTCGGCTAGTTAGTCCATGGCTAAAACACATTCTGTGTTAAAAAGAATTACCGTGTTTTCAGAAGTTGCCGATGTCGGTGAGGATTTGTTGAAACAAATTGGCGTGGTTGTGGTTTGATTGCCTTCACTTTAAATCGCACAAGTAGAATGCAAATGAATTCGCACAAATAGATCAGTGTCGCGGCTCACCATCAAGTACCTACTTCCCACTGATTTACCTACGCGCCGCCTCCAACCCCAACCCCATGGGGATTAGCTTTTGTTTTAATGCTCCGCCAATAATAGGCGTCCCCGTGGTGACTCAGATGTTCTTCTCCTCCTTGTTTTTCTCTGTTTCTTTTGTATTCAATCGTCTTCAACTATTCATTATGAATTTAGTGTTTTTCGATAGAGTTCTTCCAATTCCGAATTTTCTTTTTGTAAAACTATACCTAATAAAGTAATTTGATTTTTCTAAGTGCAAGTGTGTTGTTTTCTCAAAATACGGTTAGCACCCGTCAATCAGAATGTTGTGAATAGGTTGGTGGTCTAGATGCTCGCAAGCCAGTGTTGCCAATGGTACCCCAAAAGGGGGAATTTTCCCCTTTTCAGTCTGCCGTTACCCCGATCCTTGGAGGCCTCCGGGGTACCTCAATATTTCCCCCTTTTTATTGAAAGGTCCCCCCTTTACCCCGAAAAATGAAAGCATGAAGTAAAATTTACTAGATTAGTGTCACCAACCATTTCTAGTCACTCAGTATCGTTACCGGTCATCAACAACAATAACAGTTCCCCATTATCAGTTATCACAATATCACGATATAACTGTCTGATCTGATAGATTTGTCAAATCCTTTTGACTCAATACAGCGAAAATAGTTGAATCGTTTATTTCAGAAACCACCTAAGCGACAAAAATTAAGAAAAATGTGGTTTTGGTGGTACTGTTCTTTTCAGAGGTGAATACATCGTTTAGTGCCGAAATAACCAATGTTCCAAATCACCAATGCTATTTGACAGCCTTGAAAAGAATCCGTTTATTACAGAAAGAACCCAAACGCCGTCGCTGTAGCCCAAGCGCACTGAAGCGTGTAGTCTACTTGAACAAGTATTTTCCGTTTAATGCCTAGTAAAAACCACTCTTGTTCATAATTGAGTGTGTCTCTTACTTACTTTTGATACCAAAACAGATAAAAATTAATCGTTTGAGTTAATTTCAATAATAATTTTTAAAAAATCACTTTGGATTTATTCATGTATTGCAGAAACCACCTAAGTGCAAAATTTAAAAAAATTTATAACTCAAAATCTTGAAGAAAAAAAAATTAACAAAATAGATAATACCAATAGGTAGCATGTTCTTGATTTGGTAGAAAAATATTTGAAGGATTCTATAAGCCCCTACCTACCCTAAGCCCCCTACTACCTATACTTAAGCTTAAGCTGCAAAACAGTCATTTTTAGTTTTCCAAAAGTTGAAAAAAGGTGGTTTCTGAAATAAACGATTCAATTATGAACTGAGTACGTATGTGTTTGTTGAGAATCTGCCGCTGTACGGAATATATATATATATATATATATATATATATATATATATATATATATATATATATATATATATATATATAATATATATATATATATATATATATATATATATATATATATATATATATATATATATATATATATATATATATATATATATATAAGGTCTAGCAGTGAAAAGGACCCCAGAAAGTTCACCTTTTTGTTTGAGAAAGTCCCCCGTTTTTCCCCCTTTTTCCCCTCTAAAGGTCCCCTGGGCTCCCTCCGGAACCTGGCAACACTGTCGCAAGCTCGCATCTCAAAATTACATTACGTCAAGTAGTCAATCTCTTAGTAAAAATACATATTAGTTGGACAAGTAGGGCAGAATGATGTGTATACTTAGGCGGTCTGGGTGCTCCCAAGCTCGCATCTCATGATACTCGCATACATGACAGAACATAACATAATCTAAGTAAGAAGTAATGCCTAGAAACATCGGGGGGGGGGGGGGGGGGGGGGGGGGGGGGGGGGTATAACGGAAAAGTACTGAAAGCTTGAAGCTACCGCCAAGGTTAACGCCATTATTACGCGGAAAACGCCCCGTTTCATCCGTCAGGTGCTTTAAAAGAAGTTCGTACGTTTGACTTGGCGCTTGCGACATGACATCATCCGTGGAGGCAACCTGTCTACGGATTTAGGGTACGGTGACGAACGTGGCAAACAGATTCTAGTATTATATTTATCCTCTCTGCTCTACTAATATAATACCTACAAATATATATATATATATATATATATATATATATTCATTCATTTGTTTGTCCGCTCTAAATGTCCAAACGGTTGCACTGATTTCCATGCGGGTGGACGCAAATTGACAAACAATTTCCAACGATGGTTTTAGAATGTACCACAATCCCCTGGACTTACTTCTTAATCGAGAACCTAGTTTTCTCTAATGACGTCACATGGGTGAACAGCTTTGTAATTAAGGATAAATCGGACATTCGTCGAACTTTTCTCGTCAAATGTGGATGGGGTGGGTTCACTACAAACTCACTGCAGTTTTTATTCGCAAGGATTGATCTTCAAAAATTGATATGACGCCTTATTAACAGCAGCAATGTTGGTAGAAATAGTTTTAACTTAACTAAGTTTATATTGAGCATGAAACGGGACGCTTGCTTGAAAAATTAATTAGGTAGGTACAACTTGAAACTTGATTGTTGAAATTTGAATTCGAACCTTATTTGGGAGTGTTGGGTAAAAATTACAAGGAACGTAGCCACCTTACTTAGCAACTTGTGCTATGTAATTTCCATAAATAGCCCGTAGCGGAGAGCGCGGGTCAACAGGATGTGTTTGATGAAAAATGAAACGTTTGATGAAAAACTGTTGTGTTTTGAAACGTGGAATATTATTATTTAGAACTGGTTTATTTGCCATAAAGTTGGTGGTTAACAATTCTTTGCCCTCAAAGTGCTCAAATTTCAAAACAATGTAATATAATATAATACTATAATCTATGAAAATGGAGTTCCAGTTAGGTAGCCGAGCCGAGCGCACGTGTTTTTCTTTTGCGAGTTCCGTATTACATTAGTATTCATCTAGCAGGGTTGTATTGTGAATTTTTTTTTTCTCAGTTTTTTGTGGTTGCTCTTTGAATAACTCTCAGCAATAATAATTTTAATAATTTTTTAACGGGTAGATTTCTGGAAAAAGGTCATTTTTGCGAGTTTGGTTGGTGATTTGTTGTTTACCGAAGGGAAAGGACTATCCACTCGACCGAATACCGTATCCCTTAGTGAGCAGCACTCGAAGAGCCGACCGGTGTCGCGTCGAATAATTGCATCAACGTGAATGTCGACCTCCGAGATACAGTAGGTAATTCAATGCCTTGACGTAATCACAACCAAACTTCAAAACTGCGATTGCATCTTGAAGGAACATGTTTTGAATTCACAGGAGCATGCTCTGTTGCAAGAAATTGCGAACAGCCATGAAACTATCTTGCTCATAAAAAAATTATTAAGAGAATTGACATTATAGAAGAAAATCTAGCATTATCTGAGAAAAAAATAAAAATAAAAATAAAAAAAATACAAAAAAGAACCAGCCCATGGACAACAGAAACGATCTTATCCTTCATAACGTTCTAGAAGGGAAAGAAAACAATGAATATTTTCAAGAGGAAAGTGATGGACATTTTTAGAAGGGAATTGAATTGCGTTCTTGAGGATTATGAAGTTATAGGTGTAAGACGTTAGGCACCATCCAACCTTCAAGAAGTAGACCAGTTCACATTCATTTTGCTGATAATTTCTCTGAATCTAAAGTACGCCAGAACATTTCCGAGTTCAACTGATCCCAATTTAATACATCCGCGTTCTAAGTCAGACGAACACGGGAATTTAGGAAGTATCTCTTGCCCAATTTGTTTCAAGCAAGACAAGGCGGGAAGCATACCTTCTTGATTGGAGATGAACTACTGGTTGATGGAAAAAAGACTTATCATTCACTATGGACGAAGTACGTTGGAGGATTCTACATCTTCTGGGTCAGAAGTGGAGATTAATCTGAATACTCCTCCTTCATCCCCTCCCAACATTTCCAGAAAACAGGTCAAGAAGAAGATGAAAATCTACAAGAGATATCACGAACATCAACACCGCTATGGAAATTTTGGCAATGACTCGGGATTATTATTGAAATTTGGCAGTAGAGTGTAGACATTATTGATTGTGATCTATATTGATTGTGATCTATATTGATTGTGATTTATATTGATTGTGATCTATATTGGTTGTGATCTATATTAACTATACAGTGCTCATTTAATATACGTTAATTATGTAGACCTATATAAGGGGAGGCGTGGGGGTGGGGGGGCCAAGAAATTCGATTTTGGGGTGAATACATTTTCTAAAACTGCATCATTTTCTGAACAAAATGAATATATTTTCAAAATTTTACAAACATGAAAGCGTATCGTAATAACCCACTGAAGTACAGTCTCGCGTACAGCTAACAGTCAGCTTTATCAAAATAAAGCTAATGTAAGATGAGGTTACCTTATTCTTCTTCTACTTGTGTAGATCATTTTTATTTGTCCTAGCCTGCGTCAGTGTCAGACAGTGTTTCAAGTGTTTCTTGAGAGAGAAGTAGAAGTTTCCACCAAACGAAACGAGCAAGTGCTTCGGCCGGAGTCGCGGCGCGTTCGCGAGAGCCGACTTTTTTTTCAATTGCGTTTTTCTCGAAACGACGTTTTCCGCTCTTTGGGAACATTTTTTGACCGGCCTGTTTGTCGTATCGGATCGAACTTTTAACACAGAATGTGTTTTAGCCATGGACTAACTAGCCGAAAATGGAACGCGGAATGGGACGAAATGTGTGACGGGAAGCGAGAGGTCGTGGGTTCGAATCCCGGCCAGGCCTGAAAAAAAAATTTTTTTTTTTTCTCGTGAGACGAAGGTCGTGGGTTCGAATCCCGGCCAGGCCTGAAATTTTTTTTTTTTTTTTTTTTTTTTTTTTTTTTTTTTTTTTCGTGAGACGAAGGTTGTGGGTTTGAATCCCAGCCAGGCTTGATTTTTTAACAACGCAATTTTCGTAGTTTCATACTATAACTATATAGGCGAGGCGCGGAGCGCCGAGTTTTTCTAAATTACCGTGAGAAGTGTGGGAATTGAATGACTGGAAAAAATACTGGAAATTTCCTGGGGGCATGCGCTGGTGGATGAAGGAACGACATGATAAAACCTCCAATTTTGCCAACTCATGCAAACCATCATGTAGTATCGTATACAAGAAAATTCTCCAATCAATCGAAAGATTACAACATGAAGAGTGAATTAAAAAAAAAAATCAGCTCAATTGAACGAAAAATGAGGGCAGGGCATGTTCCTGAAGTACCCCCTTTTTTACCTTATATTGGTATCACCCCCACGCCTCCCGATAAGTAATTATTTGATCCATCATACGTAAAAGTCCAACTTTGTTTGTTGAGGCAGAAATGAAGGCAAGATATCATGGACTATTTTTAAAATGTATTTAAGGATCTCCTTATAGTACCTACGGGTTATACTTACAATAAAATTGAATTGCATCTACGAAAACTCGTTCATAAGACTATGCATGGCTGGAACTTTAGTTTATTGGTCTCAGTTTCAGGTGTTTAGAAGCGAACTTTCACTTTTGGAGGAGGATGAGTGCCAAAATTTTGTCCTTCGTCTGTTGAAGATATTTGAAAATAGAACTCAAGCTCAAGATTTCAATCAATTTCCCATATTGTTTCAGACGAGATAGGTGCCTCAACCATTTCTGAGAAAGGTAAATTTGTTGGTAGGAGCGAAGTGTTCTGAAAACACCCTACGTAATAGGATACCTGTGGAACTTCGTACGAAGTTAGGTGCAAACGGGATTCACTCACTGCAATCTCCTACGTCCGACGTATAGAATATAAATATCGTCAGGGGTATAGAAGCCGGGGAGGAAATACCTAGCGAAACTTTCCGAGAGAAAGAAAAAAAATAAAGGTTAGGTATGCTAGTCAGAGCGAGTGTCGGGAGAAAAGAGGAGTTTTCTCGGGAGAAAACTATACCGGAAAGAGCTTCTAAGGGTATGAGAAAAAAAGTGACTAGACGGGTCGAGAGTGGAGGGGGGTCATGTTCATGTAACGGATAATGTCGGGAAGAAAACCTTGTAAAATTTATCGGTTCTCCTACATCACTCTTTCGTTACGGGCCTTTCCCTTGGAGTTGTTTTCCCTTCTTTACTCCCCCAGAAAAGAAGCCAAGTTGGTTTTCGGGCGATGGTGTTCATCTCAATTTGTGTGAAATTTGCCTTGTCGTTTCAATCTCCATCATGTGCCCGTGGTGAACGTGCGGGTTTCGTTCCATCACTGTCAATTCCGTTGCTGTTCTCTTCAAAAATATAATTTTTTGAGATCCCCTGAGTTAATGGCTAACAATTTTTTAATTTTACTTTAATTTGATACCTGCAATGAGCAATTTTTAAGTATTGGAATTTCTCATTTTTGATCTAAAAACCGGATTTGGCGACCCGACTGCAAATGTTTAAACTTCTATTGGTTCTGAAAAAAAAACCGATACAAAAAAAAAAAAAAAAAAAAAAAACAGAATGGGCGTCATGTTAGAGAAAAAAGTGACTAGACGGGTCGATAGTGGAGGGGAGGTCATGTTCATGTAACGGATAATGTCGGGGAGAAAACCTTGTAAAATTTATCGGTTCTCCTACATCACTCTTTTGTTACGGACCTTTCCCTTGGAGTTGTTTTCGCTTCTTTACTCCCCAGAAAGAAGCCAAGTTGGTTTTCGGGCGATGGCGTTCGTCTCAATTTGTGTGAAATTTGCCTTGTCGTTTCCATCTTCATCATGCGCCCGTGGTGAACGTGCGGGTTTCGTTCCATCACTGTCAATTCCGTTGCTGTTCTCTTCAAAAATATGTTTTTTGAGATCCTTTGAGTTCATAGCTAACAATTTTTTAATTTTACATTAATTAAATACCAATATGGTGTAGCTTGTTGACCGCTAGGTGATAATTAGCACAGTTTTTTGGGTTCTAGAGAGTCGGTAATTTAATACCTGCAATGGGCAATTTTCAGGTGTTGGAATTTCTCATTCCTGATCTAAAAACCGGATTTGGCGACCCGATTGCAAACATTCAAACTTCTAATGGTTTTGACGAAAAGCCGATAGAAGGAATTAGACGACGCTGAAGTTCCCCTATGATGTAATTCGGTTTCGGACTCTTCTAATCAGCCAATATCCTCTATATTTCAAATTTTTGGGTCAGATCTTTTAGTTGATGGGTTAAAATAAAATGTCTCTTTTTGACATGGATATGTCTTTGCTCTGATATGTCAACCAAAAATTTTCGTCATGCAAAAGTTGATGTCACAATTTCTAATGATGTTCACGTAGAACACAGCGGTTGCTAAGGGAATGGAACTTCCGCAGTTTTAATCGCACAGAAATCGTTCGCCACTCGTTGGAAAGCGCTTGATTTATGTGATAAATGTTCACATCTCAAGCTACCAATTTCCCCCTCCTTACGTACCTGGCTGCATTTCTAAACTAAGTTGATTGGACTATAAACAATTTTCGTTTGGCGGAAACTAAATAGCGTCTGTATTGGAGAAATAACTTTAATAGTATTTATAGTATGCTTTTTGCGCCTCCAAGAATAATAAAATAAATTCTTTACTCTACATTTCGTCGCCTACATCCAAAGTTAAAGGATTTGTTTACAACTCTCGAGTACAACCGTTATGAAATCCCCAATCGAAGACATATCCATGTAACATGGTATATCTGCTTATAAAGCAGATATAGTGGAACTCGTTTACGAGTTTAATTTCTGGCAGTGCTGAACACATTAACAGATCTATCCTTAATTATGATTTCCCAAGCGCTCACCTTTCACACGACCCACTCAAACGATTTGGTTTCATGATATACACCAGATTTTCTTTTCATTTCTACTGCAGGGTCAGGTAGATACGAATCAATTACTTAAAAACTTTTTCTTTGCTTTTTCATATTTATTTTGACTTTGAACCGTATCCCGATAGAGAAACTAGTCAGTGGCACAATCTGTACAAGATGTCTGTGAGGGCGCGGGCACACTTCTTAGCGTAGTAACCCAGAGGTGCCTGGATGGTAGCCTGGTTGGTCGCTTACGCGCCATACTTGCTTACTCGCTGGAGCCTAGCTGGTATCTTAGCGGGTAGTTCTATACATAGACACGGCGCTTAGTTGGTCCCTTGTCGGCGCATAATTTATTTACGCGGAGTGAAGGCTCCTCCACATCAAAACTGCCGCAAGAAGGGGTAAACAATTCGTACCGCACTCGCACGAGTTGGACCATTCCAGCTTACTGCTATGTACAACAATCGACGTGACAACTATGTGTGCTTAGAGCAAAGTTCACTGATGTCATCCATGCTAGGTACCACTGTGTGCGTACCGGTAAGGACCATACATAGCGGTAAGCAACTAAGCAACAAGCTAGGCTACCATTCATGCTCCACTGTGTTTGTACCTTCAGTAAGTTATGACTCTCCTTCACTAGACAGGTTGACAGAAACTACACTAACAGATCAAAGGCGAAACAATAGTCCCAGCCACAAAGAATTGTAACAGTTCTAAACAACTGTTACCGGAAACCGTTAGATAGAACGGCGTGCAAGTAGCACCCCCACTAGAAACCCTCCCTCCCCTTGCCATCATTTGAGTCCAAAACCAGCCGAAAAGGAGAGTCAACTCCTCTTTGTTCTGCGTATAGCAATTGATTATCTGATAAAGTATTATTACCTAATACCCATACTTAACCCCTTGCTATCCCAGACACATTCTGAAATCCCCTACGGTATCTATTTGAATTCAATCAAGTGTATTCAGTATATACATCAAGCCAATAGGCTAGTTCAGAAATCCTCCCTTAGTTGCCTTTTTTTTGGAGCACCACATAGGAATATGCAAATGAAAGAACCCAGTGATTAACTTCTGTGCCGGAATTATTTACCCTTATCCTGAAAATAAGAATGAAACTTAGTTTTTTCTAGAGAATACATAAATTTAAGAACAATCATTAGATTGTCATAAAATTTACCGAAGCCCACATTGCTTATTCTTTGTTTACTCTAACTTATAACTGCATAGATATTACAGGCTGTTTAAATAGACCACATGCTGGATCTATCTTAAATAATAAGATCACATGAATAAATCAAATTCAGTCATTAGAGCCATTCAGCTACACTGGATTGGAGGTGAATCAAATTGTTACGGCTATTCCTCATAAAACTTTTTGTTGGATGGTCAGAGCTCTTTCACTTTACACCCTCATCAGGGGTTTATACATTATAGGAACGGTTTAGTTTCCACAAATTGTATTTAAAGCGTCAGACCGGTAAGGGGACCACCAGGTATGTTTGGGGTCTTTTTGTTTGGGAAGGTTTCATTTATATTGAAATATTGAATTCTCGTCCTTCTGGGTATGAAAGCATGGGGTGTCCAGATATTGGTTGTGTCTGTTAAAATATAGTTGGTATTTCTTAGGTAGATAGTTGCTATACATATAGTCGTTTATGGCCCTATGAGGGCAGCCCTCCATGTGTGGCAGATTAGGTACTTGCAGTATTGTTGGCAAATATAGTCAGTTTGGGTGGATATCCTATTGTAGAAGGCCCTACAATATTCAACTTGACACAGTTATCAAATCTCAATGCACCAACGCTCAGTCAAATATTTAAATAGTATAATTAAATAGTTTAAAAACACTTTAGAAACGGGAAAGTTAAATTTAAACCTCAGGGTTGGTTACAAGAGACTTAAAAAAATAAAAAGAGAAAGAAAAAAATTCTCTAGAATTTTCATCAACAAACAACTGTATGTTTACATTCATGTTACAGTGTGAGGAATATTTACTGCCCGCCCAAACAAGCTGCCATTTTTGAAACTTCCGATTCAGTCAGTAAATTCTCGAATATCAGATCTCAAAGTTTCATTTTCGAATTCAAACTTGGTGTCGACTCGTTTATTGATTGTTCCAATTGTCCTTGTGCAATAGATATGAGTACTGCTGAGTAGCCAAAATACTATCACTAAGGCAGTTTTACTGAAAAAAAAGGAAAGTTACCACCTTTGGTTCATGTTGAACAAAAACCACTCCATAAAAAAGTAAAGTAAGCCTCCATTCGAAAAGATAGTTCTCGCATGATACTGCATTAGAATGGTTTTGTTCTCCGAAAAGCTAATTCTAGGTTTTATGTGGGTACTGGTATAAATGTAATAGCTGTTATTTGGTTCAGCTCCAAACTACCCTCTAGTCCACGTTGAACCTACTTAAATGACATCATATGATGCCTAAAACATGGATGAAGACATTTTGAGCAGCGTGTAACTGGAATAGTCAATCACGATTACAAATCAATGCTACTCCACAATTCAGTGTGTTTTATGAATTATATAATATACATCAAACTTTGGAGAATGTATTCCTTAGGTAATGCAACCCATTCAACAACCTGATATTTGGGAGAACATCAAATCTGGATAGGTTTTAACTAATTCCCATCATTGGTTGAATTTTATTTACAACTTTTGAATCGTGGTTAAAAGTTCTGGAAGCGTTTATTCGAACGGTGAAATCATCTGTTTTCATTTAAGTATAATTTAATATCGTTGAAACGAGAGCTGTCTTGCAAAATCCCCTTACCGATCGAGTAATCCTAACGTCACCGAAGCAATCAAATGAATAATTATACCAGGAAGCCATCCAGAACTTATTTCGGTATTTCCTAGTCTGCATTTCAAACGCGTTTTATGAAGGATTGGACCTTCATCGTGGTACCAAACATTTTATGATTGGAACTTATTTCTTCTTTCAAATTTGGACATCACATTTGGGGATCAAAAAACCCTCAAATTTTTATTCAAAGGTTCATAATATGTGTATCTGTTGCACTCAATCTAAAAACAGCTGCATATAGACGTGGGGACCCAGTGATAGAAAAACATTGAAATAAAATAAAACGCTTCACTAGCCCGTCTAGTGACATTATTTAAAAACATAACGTGCCGAATATTGAGTGCAAAATGGTTGGTAGTTTCGGAAGAATCAACTGGTCTCGAGGTATTATGTAAGTTGGTGTCAAAATAGTTCACGTCAGTATAAAAAACTTGAAACTATGAAAATTTTGAAATGATCTTGGAAAATTCCAGAACTTTTGTTGCCTACAAGCGGGGTGATGCATAACTATTGGTTTTATTTTATTTCATTAATCTACTTTCGTTAGATACCCACAAACCTAAATAATGTTTCTTAGACTCTGTTCAGTAATCATGTGTAGACCAGTATCTCCGCAAAACGGCTATTCAACTCAGAAATAATAAACCTTTGGGTAATTGTTCGCAATGCTTTCTAGTATGATTACATATTTAACTTCCCTAGGTTGTTTTGGTAATGGAAAAGTTGGAATGAGGTGACTTTATTGATAATTTGATGAGCTGGGGGAACTGACGTAGTCGCTTCGAGAGGCTCCCTTGGAAATGAAGGCTTTTGTTTCATACTTACCTTATACCTTCGCCAAACAAAAGAATAAAATGTTTTTATTATTGAATAATAAACGGAGAAACTTTCTCGACTCTTGTTTACCGAGGAAAGGCCCTATGGGAGCCGGGAAGTTGGACGAGTGATGGAGTTTAAGTTGACCCAATGGGGTCAGGTGGGGGCCGTGACCCCTAACAACCCCTAACCACCTTGCAACCCCCTCCCAACCCCTGCATGACGAGAACCCCTTCCATAACACCCCTTCCATGACAACCCCCTCCCGGCGAATTTCCCTTTAAATAATTCAACGATGAAACTGATGAGTGGTGCTGAAGTGTAGAGAGGATTCGTTCCCAAATATGAATTGTTCATCAAGAGGCTTTGAAATCAGAGACGTTTATTATACACGTTGAATCATAAATAAATTATACCACCTCACCTTTTGTATTCAGCGACCACTTCCTTCCCTTTCTCCGCAATTAATAATAACTACTCAAGTGCGGCTGAAATCAATAAATTTAAAAAAAAAAGATAATAAGAAAAATAACTAATAAACAGTTCGTAAAATTTCTAAGAAATCAAGGAAATCTAGCTATTCTATCATTGCCAAGTTTTAAATAAACCATAGCGACGAGACTCGCCGAGATAAGTCACAAAGTGGAAGTTCGGCCGAACTTTGGCCCCCTCCCAACTCACCCTGTCGGCTCACACTTGATTTTCTTTGCATATCGTAGGTTGCAGATGCCTCTTGAGTCGCCTGATGCCTTTGTAGATAACGGTACATCGATTCTATATAAGCTAAAACAAGGCCTCAAAATGCTTGTTTTCGGAGTTTCTTTTACCCTACTTTTCATGGAAAAGAGGGTATGTATTACAGCCGTCGGCACGGTGGCACTTGGGGGAGGGAATAGATTGTCGGAACTTGTGCCTTGCTGACTTTGTATAGGATGTGCTCACCACGAGTCGTAATATCAATCATAATGATGGAAAAATCGGGCTCAAATCTCATTTATCCACCTTAGGACGTCAAAATTCGATAGGTAACCTCTCTGGGACAACAAAAGACGGAAAAAGCCAGGGGCGCCATCCTGATCAGTTGAATGAGCTAAAATCTCTTCTATCGACCGTAGGACGTTGAAAATTGATTGGGACAACAAGAGACGAATGACCTTACAGGGGTCATCCTGATCGGCTGAGTTTGCTAAAAGTTATTCTGATATGTTGTATTACCATGTCGGAACTGATTGAGAGGATTTTGGTGAAGATCCGCTGTTCAAAACCCGTGCTATCAATCATAATGTTGGTAAAATCGTGCTCAAATCTCTCCAACACACCGTGGGAAGTCGAAATTTGATAGAGAGCATCTCTGGGACAAGAGACGTGCGAAGTGATAGTGATAGGCGCCATCCTGATCAGCAGAGTGAGATAAATGTTTCCCATTCACCGTAGGACGTCGAAAATTGAGCCGCTTATCTCTGGGACACAAAATGTGAGTGTACTTAGGTTGTCCGACTGATTTCAACGGAATTTGAAAGGGAGACTCTCTAGGGTATCATATGGGACGAATGAAATGACGGGCTCCACCCTGAACTCAAGCTGACCGATTCGCGTGGCGGTTTTTGAACATGCTGAATTCTCTATTCGAAAATTTGGTTCTGCTTACGCAAACGTCGTAGTAAGTTTTTTTTTTGTTTTTTTTTAATCCTTACCTCGTTTTTTTGCCCACCCACTTCCTCTTCAGAAAATTTTGATGGAATTTGAAACATAGGCTATATTTGACCTGACGAAGTGCTATTTGGGGTTTGAAGCCGCTACGACCAAGTCCTGATAAGCTGATTGAATTAAATTCTCTCCCGTTCAACCAAGTTAGTTGGTAAGTGATAGCGAGACTCTCTGGGACACCAAGATACGAATAAACTCAGGGGATCTTTCCTGGTGGAGCTAAACTCTCTCCTGATCACGGTAGAACGTTGAAATTCGTTTGGGAGACTCTCTGGGACATCATGAGACGAATAAATTCTGGGCTCTATTCTGATACGCTGTTAGCTAAATCACTCCCTATTCACCCTAGGCATAAGATATTTGATAAGGAGCTTTTCATGAACAACGAAAGTCATATGAGATGACTGACTCCATCCTGTGCAGCCCGTACATTCCAACCTTTCACACCTAGAACACCTTTCACAACTTTTTCAGCAAATAATAATGAAATTCAAGTACATTTTTCTGCATATTTTTTGCATAAATTTGATAGTGTCCTAGTTCATTTCTGATTAACTTTTATTGACCGAAATTTTGCTGTAATTGTAATAATGATTTTTAGCCATTTTAAACTACTTTAGTGATTTTTAGCTAATTTTCTTAGAAAATAAAGCTATTGCAATGGCTCCAAAAATTTTAAAATAAAAATTTTCAAAAATTTTCTTCATCGAAATCTGTTTTGAGGCATTTTGAAATGATTCCTGGATTTTAACGCTTTTTTATATGTATATATATATATATATATATATATATATATATATATATATATATATGTATATATGTGTGTGTGTGTGTGTGTGTGTGTGTGTGTGTGTGTGTGTGTGTGTGTGTGTGTGTGTGTGTGTTTGTCATTCCAGAAGATAACTCTCGATAGAATTGAGATAAAAACTTCATTCTTTCGCCAAAAAATCAAGCATTTCAGAAGAAAGGATGAGTTTGTTGGACAACACTTTTTGAGCACATTAAATCAGTCAAATTTCAAAAAATGTACTAAAAAAAAATCGCAAAAAATGACAAAAAAAGCTAAACATCGGTGTTTTTATTTTATTTGGCAGAATATTTCTCAAATAAAGATTGTCAATTATAAAATAGAACATTCAAAAATGTATGTACAAAATTATGCTGAAAAATGTACTTAAATTTCATCAAAATTTGCTAAAAAATCGTTAAAAACTGCAAAAAATCTAAAAATCCAAAATCACTTTTTGAAATGCAGAATATTATTTATTACCTATATGTTTTTCGCCATAAAATTAATTGTTAATAATTTATTTGCATCCAAAAAGCTCAAATTTCAAAACGATTTAACATTATACGAAACGGTAATTTACGAAAATTCGCTCATACGATCATGCTGCATGACTGGAACTTTTTTTTAGTACTTTTTGTAATTTTACTAACTTGATAAGCTCAGAGTGTTAACCAACGATCTCATCCTTACCTGTGAAAACTTGATTTTGTGGCTCAAGAATGGAAACTGTATATCAATCTTAAGGGGAGTTCTCGTCAGGAATAACACACCCACACATGTGTACATATACATATGAAAAATCGTTAAACTCTTGGATTCATTTCGGAATGCCTCAAAACGGATTTCGTTGACGATCATTTTCTAATTTTTTTGGGACCATTGCAATAGTTTAATTTTCCACAACAATTCGCTAATAACAAACCTTTGTTTAATAATTTGTAGCGTTTTTTCTATTAATTTATTTTTTCATCCGTTCAATTTTTGAAATTTGAGAATCACAGAACAATATCCGATCGAAAATATGCATCCCCGAAAAATTTATGGGGTCACATTTCTCGCAAGAAAGAGCCTTTTTTTATGGCTCATGAAGTAATTCGTCGTGTTGTTAATTCACGACACGTTCTTTTAAAAGTCCTTCGTAAAATGGAAAATGGTGAGGTGAAAAAGTAAACTCGATGACGGCGGAAGGGCTTCTTTAAACATCGGTTTCATTCTTTCCAGAAAATCACGTATGAAGACGGTGTTTTTACGCTCCCCCACTCTCACCACACGCTCCGGAGGGGAGATTAATAAATCAAAATCTCGCTCTCGGGCTTTGGAAGAAAGACCTTCAGGGAGGGAAAAAAGTCAGCATTGACGGAGTTTTTGCCTTGAAACGGTATATCTCGGCGTAGGGAGGGGGAAGCTGACTGTATTACTACGTTACTGAGTTTCATGAATAAAAAATCGTCTTCTGACTTGACTCGGGGTCCTTTGAAATGGAGCCCTCCCACCCCCACCCTACTCCACCACTCTCCGCCCGAAGGATATTAATGTTTCTTACGTTTATGCCGCTTTCAATGCAGAAAATACACGCTCACGGTACTTGATATCGTCAAATCCGTTTCTCGCACGTGTTCACAAGATTCTAGAGATCAGGTCTAGCTTAGAAGAATTATTATAGAGAATATTCCAGGTGTGCAGCATGACAATATTTCAACTTTATCAATAGATTCTAGATAGATTTCTTAGGATGAAGGTTGTTGCAATGGATTAACATATTGTAATGTCTTCTCCAAAAGTTATTCAGCGGAAACACGTTTTCACTTTTTACTCAACCCTTAGGTCATGGGAAGGTATTTCAAGAGATTCGAGGCATATAGCTAAGATGTAGACCTTACAAATGAAGGTGTGAAAATATGGATGATGACGATATACGAGAGTCTAGCGGTTCATGCAGGTTTAGTTCCTTCCCTTCTCCAGTGAGTGCTGTCAGCGCTTGCTCTCTAATCACAGTAACATCCCTTTATCAGCTGTTCCGCCCTTCCAGTCCTCATCATTTTCTCACCATTTTTTCGTATTGAGTAGTGTAGTCAAGCCTTTTTGTATTTTCGCTTAGCCATTGGGAAAAGCTGATTAGCGCTGACAGCGGAAGTTTTTCAGTGGGAACACGTTTTCACTTTTCTTACTCAACCCTTAGGTCATGGGAAGGTATTTCAAGAGATTCGAGGCATATAGCCAAGATGTAGACCTTCACATCAACTGAACTCTTATGAACGTTTGATACAAATTAATGAAGGTGTGAAAATATGGATGGGATGACGATATACGAGAGTATAGTGGCTCATGCAGGTTTAGTTCCTTCCCTTCCCCAGTGAGAGCTGTCAGCAGAGTAACATCCCTTTATCAGCTGTTCCGCCCTTTCAGTTTTCATAATTTTCTCACCACATTTTCGTAATGAGTACTGTAGTCAAGTCTTTTTGTATTTTTGTTTAGCCATCGGAAAAAGCTGATTAGCGATGTCTCGAGATGATTAGGGATGGTTGAGGGAGGTGAACTGCCCCATTCCTAACCATCTCTAGACGTCCCTAATCATCTTTTCTCAACTTCTAACTACCGTCCTAACCTACCCCGGTTCAAGTGCGAGTGTATACGAGTGCATTAACCAAAAAATAAAAAAAAAATAAATAAATTATGGGAAAAACAGCAACACTCGAATTTGAATTTGATACATTACACTTCGGCGATATATGACCGTCGAGTCGATGACAGCGCTGACAGCGGAAGGGAAGGAACTAAAGCTTCACGAACCCCTAGACGATCTGGTGTGGATCGATGACCTTGATCCCGGAAGGTCACCAACCGAAGGTAACAGTGATTTATGAGCCTTCACTGCACGCACTTACTGTCAAAGCTAACCTACCGGCTAGTCTTTGACAGGTTTATTGCTGCAGGAAGGATGCTTGAGTTAGAACTCGAACTTGGCTCTGCTGTGTGCTATTGACTGGGTGACTCACCTTTTAGCTGGTTTCCCAAGTGCATAAACATCCGCACCGCTCAAGGCCGGTGGTCTTTGTGGTGCCTTCCTCTCAGCGATAATATCATCTTTACGCCAACAGCGCCTGAGTCCACTACTGGACCGCATGAATCAGTGGATAATAAAAAACTTCGATTTCTTTCCATTGGGTGGCAGTGGCCAGTGGCAGTTTGGACAAGGAACAGACCCATCACACTAAGACAAATACATATTGCCGGCATTTCCTGTAGCACCTGGAGTCCAAAATGAAAGAATGACGACTAAAACTTTCAAAGGTGTCATTTGAGGGGGTGTGTTGCAGGAAAAGTGCCACGGTGCAACTCAAATTGAGCGTCTTTGCAGGAGTGCTTCGTGGTATCACCACCAGGTACTTCTGAGATTTTTTTTTCAACTAAAGGTAATTTGGTACGTGCATTTCCATGGCCTTAGGTTCGGCTTCAGGTAAACCTGGGTTTTCCGTCTTTGAGAATAACCAAAAACCACAAATAAAAAGTTTCAGTCATGCAGCATGATCCTATGAGCGAATTTTCGTAAATTACCGTATTGTATAATGTTAAATTGTTTTGAAATTCGAGCTTTTTGAGTGCAAGGAAATTTTTAGCTATTAATTTTACGGCAAAAAACTCATTCTAAACAATAATCTCCTAATATAGAGGTTTTGAATTTTTAGCTTTCATTGCAGTTTTTATCGATTTTCTGGCAAATTTAAATGAATTTTAAGTACATTTTCCAGCCTAATTTTGTACATACATTTTTGAATGTTCTATTTTATAGTTACTGAACATAATTTGAGCAATATTCTACCAAAAAATATAAATTTGACGATTTTTAGCCGTTTTTAGCCAATTTTAGTGATTTTGTAATTACATTTTTCGAAATTTCACGTATTTAATGTGCCCAAAAAGTGATGCTTAACTCATTTCTGGCTCATCTCTCCGTTTGGAAAGCTTGATTTTTTGGCGCAAAATATATATGAAAAAGCGTTAAACTCTATGATTCGTTTCAGAATGCCTCAAAATGGATTTCAATTAAGATATTTTTCAAAAATTTTGATTTTAAAATTCACGAGCCATTGTAATAGCTTCAGTTATTACGAAAATTTGTTGAAAAATCAATTAATAAAAAAATAATAATACGAAGATGTATATGTTTATGTATTGCTTGGAGTCAACACTGAGACTTTCACCAAACTGTTCATTGTGAGTAGAGCTACCACGTATAATTTCGTTATAGGGGTATTTTATTGCCATGAAAATGACACCTCGCCTCGTTATGCCTTTAATAAAATTACTTAATAAATAGCTAGTCTCACATAATATATATATACGCGCTCATTTTTATGTACACCAATTCTGCAAAAATAAATTTATGTTGTTCAGTTACATTTAGTGTAAACTATTCTAATTTTTGAACAACGGTTTGTTACAGCCAATGTTATAGACGAAATATTGAGTCCCAGGACAGTAAACATTAATACTTGCTAGCTGAGAGGAAAGAAATGTTTAAAACACTTCCGTTTTATCGCTGAAAGTTTTAATTGCTATTGACACCATGAATGAATAAATGAAAACATGTTTTTATTTTACATAAATTTTAAATTCAACATTAATGAAAGAAACATGAACGGCTATTTTTATTTTAACCGTCAGCCGGAGTTCGCCCGTATTAAAATGAATCGTTTTGTTAATATATGTATTATAAATTATTGTTTATATATTTGTTATCAGTTATTTGTTCTCTTATTGTTACAGTAGCCATCATTAACATATTTAATTTTTTGGGGGTATAGATACGTATTATTGTTAGTTAATTTGTACATATTCCTCTTGACTTGTTTTCTTGTTGTGAGTAGGTACATGTTGTCTTTTCATTGCTCCTATGATTAGCTCATTATTATTATTATTTGTATCATACTTCACTAATATTATAAATGTATATGTCTTCTGTTGTGTTCCTATTTTTCCTAATTATAATTGAATTCTGTAAACAATGAACGTCTATAAGTCCAGGCCTTTGAGAATTTGTTAAGATTCTCCCAGTTTCTCTAAACCATTTAGAATTTCGATGAGCTCTTGCCTAGTTAGCGTTACTTTGCTAAGGTAGCCCCTTCTGAGGTATCCTAGTATTGGGCATTTTGCAAGGAAGTGCAGGGTGTCTTCCTTTTCCCGCATATTGCATAGGGCACATAAATAAATTCTGTTCGGGATCCAGGGGGTATAATTGAGGTGGAGTAGTTCACAGCGGCATTTCAATATCCACGAGGTTCTTTCCAGATCCATCCCATGTGATAGGACATTAACGTCATGGCGAAGTGCTCTGTACAGGTCATGGTATTGGCCCTCGTTACATCTCTTGATCAGTTCTTCTTTTTCCTCTTTTGGTTTATTATTTTCAGTAGGTAATAAGCCTATGTGATCGTATAGCAAAAAAATTTTATAACCCCCCCCTCAGACTTTGTCATTTTACGTTTCAAAGTGTGTAGAATCCAAATTTGCAATGTCCGACCGCCGTCCGCCGTTCGCGCCGTTCGGCCCATAAAACGCCTAAGAATTTACTTAAAAAACCTGTTCTTTCGCACATTCACATCGACTCCATTTGGGGTCAAGTTGGTCCTAACGTTTAACCATCCCGATCGCTTTACTCGCATAGATGCTATGGGCCAAAAACGGGCGAAAAAGTGTCTTTTTCGAGACTTTTAGTGTTAGACTTAAACACGCACGCACGCCTGGCACGCTTGGCAGGTGGTGAGCGGGGGGTGGAGTGAGAGGAGGCGCCGCGGCACCTTGTGGTGGCTGGTGACCAGGGGCGTAGCAGAGGGGTGTAGGAGAATGGATATTTATTACTTTTACGTTTTATACCCATATAATACACCGCGGCACCATGAGGTGGGTACAGCGTTCCTTCAAGGATTATATATTTATTTATTTATAGGTCATATTTGTGTGTTAATACAATCCTTTTCCTACGCATATTTAATAACATATCCTCTCGACTTTTCGTACGTACTTAGATAATACTATTATTAAGGCAATTACTATTTGAATTGGAGCTCAAATCGAGAAATCAAACATTCGTATACCAATTTTAGAAGTATAAATTGTGGAACTCGAAACACACCGAGGAGTCTGGACGGTTTGTTTACGAAGCCAACTAAAACTAAGATCATACTCAATTGAAAAGGAAACCTTTGTGAAATAATTTGCAGCGTTTTTCAATTCCAAAGAGTATGACAGGAAGCGCGTTCGACAATCCTTCGGCTTGGCTCCAGGTGAAATGTCTAACGTCTCCATACTTGCTGGCATATATCCCAGGTTTTGACCCAGCCCACTCTCCTTGTAACTGCGTACTACGCAAAAATCCTAGCTAACCTCGTAGGGGAGATCTCATGGTCTTTATTATATAGTCGGCATTCATTTTTATTGTGCAGCTGTACATGTGCTGTATTACAGTTTCCAGAAAGAGGACGTAGTACACTTCTGTTATATCGCTGAAAATTTTAATTGCCATTGACACCATAAAAAAGAAAAATAATTTTATTTTTATTTATTTTTTTATTTGGCTTTGTAAGCACATACAGCCGTTACAATTGCTAATTTACGAAATAGTTATTATGAGTAAATCAAATATAATTATGTATTTTTATTATTAGGTACCTACTACTATATAAATGTTTTACATCATCAGATACTATATAATTTAAGAATATTATCTTCTTATTGCAGAAATTAAGTATTGCATTTAATTTATTATGTATTTAATTAGATTTTAATGTTCGTTTGCACGATAAACGATTGTAAGCTGTTGTAGACAGACAGGTTGCCGCTTCCAATGATTGTGTCTAGGTTCATTGGAAGTGTGATTTTATCCGAAATCGCGTTGATAAATTGTTCTCGAGGATCAGCGTGTTCGGGGCATTCTAGTATCGAGTGTTCAGCGATTTCCAAAGGATGGCCGCATGAGTTGCATTGTGGAGTGGTCGCCTTTCCGATTTTGTAGAGGTATTCCCTGGTGCAGCACACTCCACTTCGGAGACGTGTTATGTTTTTATATTTTATAATTGTTATGTTTAAATAATTTGTTGTTTTTTGTTTAACGGCTGAAATATTTACCGAAACATCAAGCGTGTGATCATCAGGCTTCACCAAGCCGTAAGAGTTAACTAAAAAACATTCTAATGTTCACACAGTTTAGAAGGCTCAAAAAGTTGCCTCAGGCGAAATTCCCGTGGTCCAGCGCTATTCCGTTGGTCCTATTGTGAGACTTTGGGGTGCAATGATCCGAGGAGGAGAAAGGGAAAATAATTCTGAACGCATCTCCACGACCCGTGGCAGCAATTCTCCTGTCTTAAAAACAATGCGAAATATTGCTCAAAGGTTTATGTATTTATTGCTTCCGAGTCTACCTGCAGCCCCTCTGATGAACCATTCGTCCATGCACTAAAGAAAGGGAAGATGTTGTATGATGTAGGAAGCGGCATTATGAGTCGCGCTAACATAGCTTTAGTATTTGTCGCTTCCTGCGTGGAGCACCAACTCTCATAATTACGGTTCCCGCCTTCGAACCTCCCCTTCCCTTCACTCTCACTACTCCCTTGCCCCACAATGGTGGGACAGGGAAAATAATTCTGAACGCATCTCCACTACCCGTGGCATTGGCTTTCTTTTTTCACCCCATGCGTACATATACCATTTAGCTTTTTTCATTCTCCTGTCTTAAAAACAATGCGAAATATTGCTCAAAGGTTTATGTATTTATTGCTTCCGAGTCAACCTAAAGGTAAGCAGTAAAGCATTGTTTTTACTTTCGGGAGAAAAAAAATTGTTGGTCTCCAAAATCAAAACTTCCACTCACATTTTACGTTTTAGACCATTCTGAACAACTTTGGATCCCTGTGTGTGTGTGGTATCTGTCGAAAAGTTATGATGCTATTTTGAAAAACGAAACGGCGTTTCATTGTGGTTTTTATGAAGAATCTTTATACGTGTTTAAAAGAAACAGCATACGTGGTCTCGGCTATTTTGACATTTTTGACTACATTTTTGAAAATTTCAACCCGAAGATGTAATCAACTTTTTTTTTTTGTATCCTACGCCGATTGTCATTGTAACAAGCTTCTATTTCCACTCACATTTCACACAGTTTTCATCCGTGTGTCCGCATCATTGGAACAACATATGTTTTCATCCGATTTGAAATTTTCAGGGGATGTGCGAGCTAGAGAGTAGATGGTCCCCTATCAGTTTCATCGTTCTTGACTCAATACCTCACTCTGCGCATGCGCAGACGTAAATTCTACCAAGCATCATTTTCTCACGCTCTGGTCGTCCGATCTCGCTCAAATTTGGATGATAGTTGGTGGATGACAATTTGAGCATATAAATAAATTTCAACAATATTGTATCATTAATAACTACTGCGCATGCGCCAATGTGAAATCTTTGTAACAAGCTTATTTTACTCAGTTTTCATCCGATCTGGATGAAATTTTCAGGGAATGTGCGGGCCAGCGGGTAGACGGTTCCCTGTCAGTTTCATTGTTGCCAAATCAATACTTCACTCTGCGCATGCGCGAACGTAAATTCCATTTTGCTCCACTTTTTCACACTCTAGTCGTTCGATTTCGCTTAAATTTGGATGATATTTTGAAGAAGATGACTTCATATCAATTTCAATACGATTGTATGATTAATAGCTACTGCGGGAAACGTAACGCTCTTTCCAACAGTATCCTCAAATTTGCATTTATTCAACATGGAACGGAGTCATCTAGCCAACTTTGTGATGTAAGGTTGAAAACACGAAACAAATATTAAATCGTGAATAACTCGAAAATAATGCCTCTAAAAATTAAAGTCCAGGAGGCACTTTTTGTTGAAAATTAGTTGTAGAATCGTATCCTAGGAGGTTAGTTACCACAATTGTTAACACCCTGTATATTGGAATATAAAATAGGAATAGTGTATTGCGCAAATGAAATAAAGAAGGCAGGCTAATTACGTTAGAAGAAAGAAAAATAATCAACGAAATGCCATGAGTTTTAATTATGCTTGCTATAATAAAACTTTAGTTGACTGTTGAATGTTAGCTCAACTACTTCTAGTAAATTGGTGAACCGGATAAACTGTGATGAAGCCTTCTTCATTTGAAGCGAGAGAAGTTATAAATTTTAATTGTCTGCCTACTTAGTACAAGATATGACGTATATGGATTGGAACCAGTGTTGCCAGATGCCTTAATGGGAAATTCCCACCTTATACGAAATATCCCTACGTTTTCCTCTGGTTTCCCTCGCAGCAACACTATATCTCTACAACTCCCCCCCCCCTCCCCCACCCACGATATTCGAATTCTATAGGGTTAATAGGGGTTCCCATCCAAAGCATGAAATGGAATGATTTCCAGAGTCCCTTTGCATAAGTTTCATGTTCTCTCCTTCCATGAATCTGCTGTGCACATCGGATTTTGTATACATATGTTAGCCTTTACTTGCTCTCGACAATGGATTATCGAGGCGTGTTCACCTGAGTGTTTAATAGAAGTGGGTTGACCGACCGGCTCCTATCGTTCAAGGTCGATTTGAGATCAAAATTAACTTAAGAATTAAAAAACGGAAGTTAAAGAAGAACTTTGACTAATTCTACGTAAATAAAGAGTTACAATCTTAGATCGATTTCGACGATTAGGTCATCATCAGTAACAAAAAATAACTGAACATACGTTAGAAAGGAAACAGTTTATATAGTCACAGGTGAGGGGATATCTCATTGGTCGAGAGAAGGGGAAGTGAATGAGGTACAACTAATTAAGTGTATACAAAGTGAAGGGTATTACAGCTAATCGAATGAAGCGATGGCAGGGAAAGGAATGCTCAATCTGGTTTTACTAAAAGGGATAATTACCAGCTTTACAGAAATGAATCAATCAATGGTGAAATATACGGGGGAAAATCCTTATTTAAACATTTACCAGACCTGTCACTTTTAACGTCAGAGCTCATGCAGCTGAACAGGGTAGTTCCGCATTCTGTAATTATATTCAGCTCGCTGTAATCCGCTACGTGGCTCAATAGAATTGTTGATATCCACGTCTTCCATGTGCATAAGTTATCTCCTTTCGTTAATGTGATGCTCATGTTGGATTTCGTACGCATAAGCTATTCTATCTCTTGCTCATTCAACTGACAAGAGCGGTTCCGCGCTTAGTAACAATTAATAATGTTATACTCCTCTCAGAGTGACTCTGATTCAATTGATAGCGTGTTAGGTAAATTAGTGATGAAATTAACCTCTTAGCTTCTTCAGCTTATCAGAGTGGGTCATACTATATTATTTCAGAGCAAATTGCAATCCATAGTGAATCTCTTCAGATATGTTGATATCCAAGTCTTCCATTTGCAAAAGTCTTTTCCTTTCACTGCTGATCATATCAGATTTCGTACACATGAACGTGTTTATAACTAGCTCTCGACAATGGAATTGTTGAGACTTGTTTACCTAAATCGTCTCGTAGAGGTGGGTTGACCTACCAGCTCCTTCAATTTCAGCGTTAGGGACGATCAAAAATTTAATTAACCTCAGAATTCAAGCTCTGCTCAGCTCTATCTGGTTTTAACGAAGCAGATAATTCCCAGCTTTGCAGAAATGGCTCAATCCTAGACCCGTCACTTTTAACCTCAGAGCTCATGCAGCTGATCAGGGTCGTTCCGCATTCTGCAATAAATTATATTCAGCTCCCTGTAATCCGTTACGTAACGATAGAATTTTCGATATTCAAGTCTTCCAAGTGCATAAGTTATCTCCTATCATGAATATTTTGCTAAACTATATATAAACTATATCAATTCAGTGATTTTCAGCCGTTTTTGGCAATTTATAGAGATTTTTGAAGCACATTTTTTGAAATTTGACCAACTTAATGGGCTCAAAAAGTGCTGGCCAACTAATTCATTTTTTCATTTCGAAAGCTTGATTTTTTTTGGGGCAAGAACGGAATTTTTATCTCAATCCTAAAGAGAGTTATCATCTGGAATGACATATATATATATGCAATTGCATCATATTCTACGAATATTCGCTAAAATTCAGGGATTTGATTAATTTCAAAATATTCTGTTCAGAAAAGCCAGTAGGTATTTCGAGAAATCACCCCACAAGTGAGGAGATCAATCGCTGTCAAGGGCGTTATCCCGTTCTTTCACTGTTTTTTGTGATCTTTTGCACTTTGTTCCGTTATTATCCAATTAAATTAATTTTGTGGGGTATTTGGCATTTTTATTCCTTTAACCAGTACGTCGACATTATAATTTCTAAATTTCAGATTTTTTGAACGCAAGATGTACATTTTTTATTCAGTTTTTTTCATTCAAATTGGTTTTTCTCCAAACTAGGAATAACCATGATAGCCAGTTTTTTCCTTGTACTCTTCAATTGATTCCCTCATACGAGAGGTGTTGCGAAGTCGGGACAACAGGTGATCCAGCGGCCGGCTGACTCCAAATAGCGGCGACCTTCGCTGCGAATTAGTTTGTTCCGTTGCAGCTTCCCTCTTCACAGTTGGCAACATCCGCTTTAGGTGGGCCGACCCACCTCTATTAGACCATTCAGATGAATAAGTCTCGCCAATTCATTGTCGGCAGCAAGTTATAGACACGTTTATGTGTACGAAATCCGATATGAAGACCACCATATGCAGAACATTATAAGTGCCATTTTTGGATAAATACCTACGTTTTTAACGGATTCGGACCCTATGAGCCATAAGACAAGTGCTCAAGTAGTTTCAGAGCGATTCTAGAGCTCAGAGTGGTTCGTTTATCACATTTAAACCAAACAATCCATCTACCGCCAAACTCCTACCTACGTTCCCATAAAGGAACCCGTACCATTAACATGGGAAAAAATGTGACTGTGAAATTCACTGAAACTTCGCATATTGGTTCTTTGGGCAAATCTGAACAGAAAAGGTAGAGTGAAAAAAACTCTTAAATGCCTTAGTTATCCGACCGAGCTACCTCCACGTGGTGTAGGTGTACATCGGGTAACGCTAAAGCCGGCGGTGAATGCATATTGGTGTGTTTATGAGACAGTATTCTTGGCGGTCGATCCTGCAAAGTATATCTCCGTCTATTCACACACACACACAAACTCAAACTCACATACACACATACATACACACACACAGATACATTCGTAGTATTGCGAAAATCGAAAGTCTCTCCCGGAGCCTGATTTCAGCTCCTTCCTGTGCCTCTAGCACAAAAACTAAGGCATTTATAAGTTTTTTTCAATCTCTCTTTTCTCTTCAGAATTGCCCAAAGAACCAATATGCGAAGTTTCAGCGAATTTCACAGTCATATTTTTCCCATGTTAATGGTACGGGGTCATTTGATCAAAATCGGATGAAAACTGTGGAAATTAAGCTTGTTATAAACATTTCAAATTTTCTCAAGGGCAGCATTACCAATTAAACAATCGTGGTGAATTTGAAGTAGGATGACCAAGTCGTATTGATCCCAACTTCCCTCAAAATTTGACGGAGATCTATATAGGTAGGGCTCGAAAAAAGGTGCTTGATGAAATCTTAGTATTGATTTGGCAACAATGAGACCGATAGTGGACCAACTACAGCCCAACGCGCTCATCTCCTGAAAATTTAACTAAAACCAGATGATAACTGCGCAAACTAATCTTGTAACGTAATACGCAAAACAGTATAATACAAAATTTTTTTCAAACAATTTTTTTTTTGTACGGATCTCAAAAATGACAAAATCGCGCATTGCGCATTTGCACAAGCGTGCGCAATTGACATCAGTTTTTTTTTTTTTTTTATCGGGACCCTAATTTTTCATCGCGGATTTTAACTCTACTTAAAATGTCTTAGAAAAATGACCTATCACTTGAGCACAAACGGGGGGAATTCCGCTGTTAAAATGCGTGATTCCATTCTAAAAGTGCAAGAAAAGTAAAATACTGGTTTTTTTTTAGTATACTCAATTGCCACACGCGATACATGATTTCTGGGTATTCTTCCGCTCGTAATTTTGTTCATTTATTGGTAATTGCAATACCAACTTGGGAAAATACCAAAAAAGTTACATTTTAGTATGCTTTGTGATATGTGGAAATGAGTATGAAAAGTGTAATTCTGGTCAATTTGTCGGTGTTTTCCCAAGTTGGTGTTGCAAATATCAACAAATGTAATGTGTAATGTAAATGCATTTATTGTGCATAGGTCATAAGTCCCACCTCGCGCACAACCAATCAAATATTGAGAACAATATACTTTCAAAAAACAAACACAAAATAGTAAAAAAGACAATATCTATCATCAACGAGCATCGTTAACAATGAACAATAACAATGAACATCGTCACGAGGCTCAGCACAAAAAAATACCTCAAAATCATGTTTTACGTGTGGAAATTAAGTAAATATCTTCAAAAACTCAGAATTTCACGATTTTGCACTTTCAAAGCAGAATATCGCAGTTTTACTGTGGAATTGCGCCCCTTTGTGCGCACTAAAAAATTTGAGAGATGTGTAATTGTTTCATGACTTTTCTCGTGGAATTCAAATCTGCAATAAAAATCGGGGCCCCCAAAAAGAAGTTTATGTCAATCGCGCACGTTCGCGCATGTGTGCTATGCGCAATTTAGACATTTTGGGATCTAAAAAACTAAATAAGTTTGTTCGGTCTTCATCGAAACACTAGTGGAGCTCCTGATTTTAACCCCATGACAGCTGACGCTTCTTATGTTTTTTCACCTGTGCTTCGCGTTCTTATGTTTTTTCTTTGAACAGTTTTTTTGATATGATGTATATATTATTCTGGATTCTTATTCTTATAATAAAACTATGACGAGTTAAACCTGACACTTCTATTGAATGTGGAAGCCAGATCAAAATCTACTTTACATTTAAAAAAGGCCATTTCGTTCGTTAAACTCATAGTTGATTACCATTAATGGATAAGTACGAGTACTCGTATATTCAAACTAACCATATTGTTATATATATATATATATATATATATATAGTTATGCGATAGGAAAAGAATGGAAATTAAAATCAGATGATACGAAACCTGTTGAGCAATGGTGTGGAAGAATTTATTTATATGAATTCATATGCTTATTCAGGTATTTATTTCATATCTGAGTCCAAGATATTCACGGGTGAACGGGAGTGAGGGTTTTCTTGCATGAGAACTTTTCCACTGAAGCTAAAGATTGTTTCCTGATTTTCCAACTGGCCGAACTATCAACGCTTGGCTGTCATACGCTTGTGAGTATGTATTTCACACATTTTTCCCTCGTTCGTTTCGTACTTTCTATAGACGTTCGTTATATCATGTCGGAATGCAGTGAAAACTAAAGTTGTCGGAGGTTTGCAAATAGAGGTAAGTTGGCGCTACTAGTTCCATGAGATGTGAATACATTTTTTCTCCGTGAAATACTGTTGTTAGAGAGACAATTACCGCTTAAACGGGGTTGACGTTCCCGAATCTCACACCAGGACAGTCGTCCTTTCCATCTTCCTCTTCATCCCAGGAAATATCCAAATGTGAACGCCTTCCACGTCGTTTTGACATTTTCTTTTGATAAAATTGTCCTTGGTTTTCCAATCGTCTCCACTGTTAGATCTTTATATCTAGACTAGCCGGTTACCCGTGCGTTGCACGGATCCACTTGTACGGGTTAGTCGGTGCATAGACTGCTGAAATAACCATAACCAGACTTTGTTCGTAACTACGGAGGCTACATGCCAAATCACAGTATAAAAGTAGCAAAATTAGGCTCGAACTGTTCAGGAAAGAGCCTATATTTTCAATCGTCTGTTATTGCCTCAAAGAGTCGTCACATCAAATTTCAATTTCCTTGGGTGACCAGTAGAGAATTTAGCTCACTCAGCTGATCAGAAAAGAGACCATAATTTCAATCGTCTCTTAATGTCCCAGAGAGTCTCCCTTTCAAATTTCAACTTCCTAGGGTGAACCGGAGAGAATTTAGGTAGGTCACTCAGCTGATCATTAAAGAGCCCATCATTTCCATAGTCTCTTGATGTCCCAAAGAGTGGCCCAATCAAATTTCAACTTCCTAGAGCGAACAGGAGATAATTTAGCTCACTCAGCTGATCAGGGAAGGGAACATTATTCTGATATTCTTTTATTGACCTCGACAGCCTCCCTATCTTTGTTTCAACTTCCTAGGGGGAACTGGAGAGAATTTAGGTCACTCTGCTGATCATGAAAGAGCCCATAATTTCAATCGTCTCTTAACCCAACGTCGACAACGTGGGGTCCAGGTGGACCCCATGCGCACCTTTCCCCCCCTCCCTTATAGCCACTTTGCCCCTCACTGCCTGCTCCTCGAGTAGCTTCCTACTCAGTACTGCTCCAGAGGTTGGCGAGGTAGCAATGGTCCTCCAGGATAGTGTACCTTTTGAATTCATTTCTGTTTGATGAAAATCGTTGTTGGGGTCTGAGTAGACCCCACGTGGACTTCCGTGAAAAAAAAATTTCGGCACATTCACTCACATGTTTTGTCTTAATTTTCAATCGTTTGAGCATACATACGTAGTGGTTACTTAGTTCTCCTGTTAGCACCATGGAAAAAACTGGGAATGTGAATCAGTAGTTTTTGACATTTCATGTCTTTGCTATGGCACACAACCAAATTTTCGTTATGTTACGTTACGTAACGAAATATGCTCAATGATTATTATGATTCGTAGAAGTGAGGTAGGTAGGTACCTATATGATTATAGCTGAAATTTGGCTATATGATTATTTTGACATTTTATGTCTTTACTATGGCACATAAATGAAAATCGTCACGCGGGGGAGCGTCACGCGGGGGAGCGTCACGCGGAGAGCGTTACGCGGAGATTCCCTAATGATCCCACGATTCTGAGATTTGGTATGTAGCCCCTTGAGGGACTTCTGAACACAACTGACCGATCCCAGATCAGCTGAGTGGCTCTAGAATCCAGTTTTTTCCCTAATGATCCCACGATTCTGAGATTTGGTATGTGGGCCCTTGAGGGACTTCTGAACACAACTGACCAATCCCAGATCAGCTGAGTGGCTCTAGAATCCAGTTTTTTCCCTAATGATCCCACGATTCTGAGATTTGGTATGTGGGCCCTTGAGGGACTTCTGAACACAAGTGACCGATCCCAGATCAGCTGAGTGGCTCTAGAATCCAGTTTTTTCCCTAATGATCCCACGATTCTGAGATTTGGTATGTGGGCCCTTGAGGGACTTCTGAACACAACTGACCGATCCCAGATCAGCTGAGTGGCTCTAGAATCCAGGTTTTTCCCTAATGATCCCACGATTCTGAGATTTGGTATGTGGGCCCTTGAGGGACTTCTGAACACAACTGACCGATCCCAGATCAGCTGAGTGGCTCTAGAATCCAGTTTTTTCCCTAATGATCCCACGATTCTGAGATTTGGTATGTGGGCCCTTGAGGGACTTCTGGACACAACTGACCGATCCCAGATCAGCTGAGTGGCTCTAGAATACAATACGGGGTTTTATAGGAAGGGGAAAGGGGGTGCAAAGACATTAAATGTCTCTCGTGGTTGCGTACTTGTACGAAAGCTGTATCCACCGTATGAGTTTCAAGAGTTTCTAATGCCAAGTTCAGAGTACATACGTTTCAAAGTTTAACATAGTCCCGAGCAGGTTTGTAATGTCCGTAATTAGTAGTGATTACTCCACCATTTTCCGTAGTCGGATTGGAGCTGATTTTAATAAAGTTTGTCCCGAGATGGGAAGCGAGAGGTCGTGGGTTCGAATCCCGGCCAGGCCTGAAAATTTAAGGATTGTTTACGACGTCGACAGAAAAACTCAAGATGCTATGAGGCGTTGCACGTTTCAGGGTCATCTTCTAGTCCCGGAGGATCATATGCACTTAATACTTTGCAATTTGTCCATACTAGTAGACAGTGAAGTGGAGGACGATATCTTGCCTAACGATGACTCACTGTCCGACGAGTTCTTTGTTGTGAAAACATGAAAAATACCAATCGCAATGTGACTGCAAACAATTGGTTCACGTCATACGTATTAGCGGAGGTGCTCACTAAATGTAAATTCACTTCCGTAGGCAATTTTCGAAAAAGTTCTGTGTTGGCTGAAGTTCCGTATTTTATTGAAAAACAATGGGCCTTCTTAGAGTTTATTTGCCTAAAAAGTTGACTAAAGTTTATATTTCGTTCTGATATAAATAAAAGACTTGAACGTTTTGCTTTTTATTCCTTTCTCCTGCGTTTTTGGTTTTCTTAGACGAGGAAATTCTTTGGTCCATGTAATTTCGGAGCTACAAGCTGCAACTTTGCTACCATAGACACGATATTAGGAGACTATCCTCGTAGACACCTCAGAATTGATTGCATGATGTTTTGACGCTAGTCCCATGCAACAACAGGGCGGCACAGCCAGAAATGTGAGTGGGGTCCTGGTGGACCCCACGTGGGCGACTATTATTCTAGCTCCCACGTGGTCGACGCAGGGTTAACATCTCAAAGAGTAGTCCTATCTAATTTCAACTTCCTAGGATGAACAGGAGACAATATTACCCATGCTTCACTCAGAACATAATAACAAAAGTTCGAGAATTAAACAAATGCGAAATGCGTATCGAGTCTGTTATAGCTCAACTCTTCATCGGGAATTTCAATACATGTCCTAGGGTGACATTGCACCTAACAACAAGAATAATGTTTGTTAGGTCTTACATGATATAAAGCGTGGGCGTGGAGTAGGTATCCCTACTCGTCGTCATATGAGGACAATCCAAGATTGAGGTAAGAAAAAAGAATACAGAGCAGAAAAAGAGAAAGAGAAAGGAACAAGAAAATGAAACAATTACATAAATAAACGTACCTTAATGACCTTTGTTTCTTGGTGAAGCATTAGGTTTTCCTTGCATAGAAAAGGTTTCCCTTGCTCAGATCCCAACTCAGGGGCAACACTTTGGCACATGTAAGGCAAATAGGGGAAGAAAAAGTTGAGTGAAAAGTTAGGATTTTTAATTTAAAATTTTACATTATTTAAGAAGTTGTCAGTTTCTAAAAAAAATTTAGATTCGAAGAAGAAGAAGAAAGAGTTTTTTAGTAGTAGCAAATAGAATGCATTATAATCGTCAATAAACTAACATCTAAGAAATACAAATGCAAATCTATATAAACTAAAAAATAATATTAATAACATTTATAGGTTTTAGAGCTTAAATCGATAAATTCTATTTCAAAAATCTCTTCAATAGAAGAACATGCCTTTCTTTTTGAACTAACAGTGATAATTTTTTTGTACGCTTTCAATAGCAGTTCCTTAATTACAGATGGTAAAAAATCATAAAGCTTTATGCATCAGTAGTTGACACTGTTTTGACTGGTTTTCAGCCGATGGAAGCTAGTCGCAAGATTGGCATTTCCGCGAGTAAAATATGAATGGAGATCAAAATTCTTGCTAAACTTTTGTGATTTTGACATTTCATGTCTTTGCTATGGCACACAACCAAATTTTCGTTATGTCACGTTACGTTACGTTACGAAATATGCTCAATGATTATTATGATTCGTAGAAGTGAGGTAGGTAGGTACCTATATGATTATAGCTGAAATTTGGCTATTTTTTTTTTTTTTTTGACATTTTATGTCTTTACTATGGCACATAAATGAAAAAGCGTCACGCGGGGAGCGTCACGCGGGGAGCGTCACGCGGAGAGCGTCACGCGGAGAGCGTTACGCGGATATTCCCTAATGATCCCACGATTCTGAGATTTGGTATGTAGCCCCTTGAGGGACTTCTGAACACAACTGACCGATCCCAGATCAGCTGAGTGGCTCTAGAATCCAGTTTTTTCCCTAATGATCCCACGATTCTGAGATTTGGTATGTAGCCCCTTGAGGGACTTCTGAACACAACTGACCGATCCCAGATCAGCTGAGTGGCTCTAGAATCCAGTTTTTTCCCTAATGATCCCACAATTCTGAGATTTGGTATGTAGCCCCTTGAGGGACTTCTGAACACAACTGACCGATCCCAGATCAGCTGAGTGGCTCTAGAATCCAGTTTTTTCCCTAATGATCCCACGATTCTGAGATTTGGTATGTGGGCCCTTGAGGGACTTCTGAACACAACTGACCGATCCCAGATCAGCTGAGTGGCTCTGGAATCCAGTTTTTCCCCTAATGATCCCACGATTCTGAGATTTGGTATGTGGGCCCTTGAGGGACTTCTGAACACAATCCCAGATAGCAGGTGATCCGAATATTGCGAGAACGGTTTGATTTGTGAAGAGGTGGTTAAATCATTTAATAGGTAATCATTTTAATAGACGAGTCTGCAACTAAAGACATGAAATGTCCCAATGTGTTGCAGACTAGTATGCAAGCGTTACTGATGATTATCGTTTGCTTGCTCACTACCGAAGGTAGGGAAGCTTTGTGTTCGTGACTGATTTTTTTTACATGTAGTAGGCACTGCAGAATGAAAATAGACGGCAAGGTCAATATGCCAGGCGATACATAGTGTTCTCTACATGCGTCCCTATATCCTACTCCCGCAAGAATCCTAATTACTCTCCTCTGCAGTGAGAAGATTCTGTTCATAGATGGAGAATGGCCCATACCAGTTACAATACAATTTGATGTATTTGTTTTGAGTGGGGATTTTTAAGTAAAGAGAAACTTTTACCATTTATGGTTTTTTGACGGGGTTGGACGTATTGAGAATGTGCTCTTCTTCTTGAAGGAGTGATGCTAGTAGCAATCCGGTTCTAGTTAGGGTGTCTACTAGATTTGTAAAATAAAAATCGGGGACTTTTGGGGTTCTAAATTTTAACAATTTGTGACCTTTTACAGGCTTTAATTTCTTTAGGAATAGTGAACAGAAATACCAGTACCTACAGTAATCATGAGTAGGCTATATAAAATTGGATCTTCATAACTTTTTTATTGATTCTAGCCTACTTATAAATTACAGAAGTCTAAGACTACTCACAGAATATTAGTAAAATACAATGTAAAAAATATTTAATATTATAGATTCAAAAATTTCAATTGATTCTTTCGTATGTTTTGTGAATCCCGGTACCTACTGGCATTACATTATGATTATTTGGTAACCGACGCCATAAAAATCGGTGACTTCTATACTAAAATCCGTGACTCTCGGAAATATCCGTGCCCTACTATTAAATCCGTGATTTTTCCGGTACTTTCCGGGAATCCGTGACCTGTAGACACCCTGTAGTAGCAAAGCCGGGGTATGTGGGTTTTCCCTATATCCTTTTCAGGGGCAGTACTAAAAGGTTTTTTTTTTCTGGTAAAGAAGTTATTTTAAAATTTCCACTATTAGGTGAGAAAAAACGAAAAACTTTTGGTAGAAGGAAAGGGTTTTGGACCATGTTCCTCATTCACACTCAACCTTAAGACCACCAAGGCTAAGGAGGGTACACACCTACAGGTAGAAATGACAGGTCCACCTGCCATCCACCATGAAATGCAAGAGGATCCACACCTACAGTCTGCCGTTCGTCAGTTGGTTGGAAATGTCGGAAGATGACGCTATTGCTGAGGTTGGTTTCTTATTTTTTATGGATTCATGCGTCCCTGGTAGCACTCGGTTCTAATTCTTTCAGTTTTTCCAGCAATCTTGCATAAGCAGCTTCTTTCCGAGGACGATTACTGTAGTCTGCACTCTTCACATTCCATATACATGGCTCACTACGATAAATCTCTATGAAATCTTCCATAATCTCTTTGTACCTGGCTGCCATTATTTCACTGCTGAAAAATAGCACTGCCACGAATGATAAAAACAGACAAAACGAATATGTAACGATATTGAAAATTGATATCAGAAGCACTAACAAACGCTGCAAATTATTTCACAAAGGTTTATTATTTTTTCAATTGAGTATGATCGTAGTTTTAGTTGGCTTGCGTACGTCATAAGGCCCGTCCAGACTCCTCGGCGTGTCCTACTTCGAGTTGCCACAACCTATACTTCTATAATTATATACGCATGTTTATATTTCTCGATTTGAGCTCCTATCTATTCAAATAGTTATTGCCTTAATAATATCATTATCTAAGTACGTACGAAAAGTCGAGAGGATATGTTATTAAATATGCGTAGGAAAAGCTTTGGTATTAACACACAAATATGACCTTGAAAAAAACATACTCATGCCTCGAACGAACGCCGGCGCCGTACCCACCACAAGCCGCGGCGCCGGCGCCTCCTCTCACTCCACCTCCCCCCCCCCCCCTCACCACCCACCGTGACCCCGTGCCAGGCGTGCGCGCGTCGAAAAAGACACTTTTTTGCCCGTTTTTGGCCCATAGCATCTATGCGAGTAAAGCGATCGGGATGGTTAAACGTTAGGACCAACTAGACCCCAAATGGAGTCTATGTGCGAAAGAACGGGTTTTTTAAGTCAATTCTTAGGCCTTTTATGGCCCGGACGGCGGACGGCGAACGGCGAACGGCGGACGGACATTTCAAATTTGGATTCTACGCACCTTGAAACGTAAAGTGACAAAGTTTGAGGGGGGGTTATAAAAATTTTTTGCTACACGATCACATAGGCTTATTATTGGAAATAATAAACCAAAAGTTGTGTACACCGTAATAAAGGGAGCTCTCTCGACACAACCTCTTGGAATACTGACAGGCGGACAGGATTCCTACACACTTGCAGGTCGACTGGTGGTGGAATCCTGCACCTGCCAAATTTTCGGAAGGGTGGCAGGCCACCTGACAGTTACGAAAACTGACAGTTATTGTTCATCTACATTCCAAGGTTGACCTGACAGGTTACAGGTGGGCCTGTCATTTCTACCTGTAGATGTGTACCCTCCTTTAAGGAGCCTCCAAGCTGGAAATTACCTAAACAAATTTTAATCATAATAACTTATTATACAATAATTTAACTTTCCTACGGGTCAGAGGTCTCCGGAGTGAAAAACAAGCCTTCCGTGTAATCTAAAGCCAAAGACGATGATCCGTGACCCGAACGCTGCTCCGGACGTCCGGGTTTGGGTTTTCTCCGCCGTTTCGTACTGTCATTGAATCAAACGGGGCTAAGCCGACGGCAATAGGATTAACTGCCGGGGCGGCCTTAACAATCCCCGAGAGGACAATCCTTTCGGTTAATGAGCTACAGACACGAATCCCAGGGCACTAAGCGTCCACGAGTCTTTAGTTTAATGACCGAAAAATTGGGCCGATCTAATTTTCGGCCTCCGTGCTAACTGCCTAGATTGGATTAGTAACGTTCTTGTCGACTTTTAAAACCATCATAAACATACCTGTATACAAACAGCTCCAGGACTCCACAATTTTACGCTTTTGGTTAATTATTTACAATAATGAACCTCAGTAAGCGACGAAAAAAAAAAAAAAAAACTCGTAAACGAGTCCCACTATCTGCTTTACAAGCAGATACCATGTTATATGGATATGTCTTTGATTCTGGATTTCATAACAGTTGTCCTCGTGAGTTGTAAACAAATCCTTTAACTTTGGACCGTAGGCGACGAACTGTAGGATAAAGCATTTATTTTATTATTCTTGGAAGCACAAAAAGCATACTATACCTACCTGCGAGTTATTTCTCCAATACAAACGCTATCATTTTTATGTTCATGATAGCCTAGCCTGATTTTTCATTTTTTTAGCTCCTCCAGCCGGTTTGAGTGTTCATCGAGCACTTTCTTCATACTGGTAATTTTGGAAAATCGTGACATCAACTTTTGCGTGACGGAAATTTTTGGTTGACCCCCCAAAGCAAAGACATATTCATGTCAAAAAAAAAAAAAAAAAAAAATTAACCCCATCAAAATTTTTTTATTTACGTATCAAGACGCGTAGAATCCAAAAATCGAATAACGAAAATACGTCTGTCCGCCCAGCCGCCGTCCAGAGCTTTTCTCTAAAACTACTGGACCAAAGTTTATGAAATTCGGCTCAAAAATCATGCATCGGCCGGGGATGTGCCAGTAACATCGGCATCAGTTTTTATCAACCCTGAAGGGTAGTAAATAAGAGAACATATTCAAAATTCGAGATCTCGAAATCTTTCGAGGTAACAGTGATGATTTTTTGCTTGATAATGATAAATATATCTCCTAATAGAAACTCGCGAGTAAACATTCACTTTATTATAGAAATGATCACGACGATTGAGCTCTTGTGAGATGATGATCTCCTAATAGAAACATTCTTAGAACTTTATTATAGAAAGAGGCTAATGAGGCTACATACGAAATTACAGCTTCCTATAGTGTAAAGTATAGAAATTACCTATTAAAATGATTTAACCACCGCTTCACAAATCAAACCGTTCTCGCAATATTCGGATCACCTGCTATGAATCACATAATCGAAACACCAGCTCAATGAAATCATCAGACATTAACAAGCGGTTGCAATCATGTTCACAATATCAATAATTGAGAATGATCACCTGTGTGTAAACAATTATTCATATAACCATGCTCATAACTCAGCTTGTTGGCCACGCACTTCGCAGTAGTTAATATAGTATGGTTGGATAAATCGAGAGCTTTCGAACGAATGGTCAACGAATTTTCTGGGATGAAAAACGACAAAGTATCATATCCCTAGCAACGACTCGGTTGTAAGCGGAAATCATCACAATTATTGGCGCTACTTTCATCTCACTTTATAGTCTCACTTTTCGGCGGGGGATCCATCGCTAAAACATGATTCCATGTTAAAATTTGAAAAATATTGTAAATGGGGTGATTGGACGTGCCTAACCACGAAATCGGTCTCACATAATAGTTATTCCGAAAAACGGGTTAGAATTTGGAGATTAAACGTTTTAGGATATGTAATTCTGAGGGTCTCATATTGGAATAATATGTCCCTCGTAATATGTGTGTTCAGTGTGGGCATTATATATCTTACGGATCAAGGGTGAACTATGCGCGATACATTATTCATAATGCTTGGAGCTCCCACTCCACGAGAATAAGCCCTTTCAGCCAGAGTGTACTGCCTCTAATGAGATCGTAAATAAAAGAAAAGTTTTCATGAACATTTCAAAAGGAGGAGTCATCAAATTTTATGACGACGTAAATGCGATTTTTACGATATGTACCTACTACGTGAATTGGGAAGTGAAAGGCGAAACTTCAAAGTCACGCCTTAATATCAAGGTTTGGATAGTATCTATATAGTATCTACGTATATACCTAAAAAATTTATGCAGACATTTATGCTAAACAAATATATATAAATTTCCGAAAATAGATATAAACTGCAATAGAAAGAAAACAATACAAAATATTTTTTGAATAGCCCAAATTGATTTAGAACGAGTTTTTTTTGCCATAAAATTGGTAGTTAGCAATTCCTTTTTACTTGAAGTCCTGAATTTTAAAAACAATTTACCATGATATAATGCGATAATTTACGAAAATTCGCTCATACGAGCATGCTACATGACTGGAACTTTTCTCTAAACTCTCCGATATTAAGCGTAAGGTGGGTCCTGGAACTGTAAAGGAGTTTGGGATGCGTGAACCGCCAAATTTTGGTGGTATTCTTCTACTAAATATGAGGTTCAATAATTGTGAATCAATAATCAGCGTAGAAGGCCTATCTAGTAAGGAATAAACAAACTTTTACGTGATAATTTGCTATTTTTGATTTATTTTTTAATCAATACTGGCATAGTCCATTACAACATTTATCATACAGATCTCCAAACACTGCATTTAAAGGACTTCTTTTAAGGGATATTTGTGATAAAATGTTGGTGGTGATTGTGAGGATATTGTGATGCAATAATCCTGTTTCATTTCAGAAAGTTTCAGTCATGCAGCATGATCGTACGAGCGAATTTTCGAAAATTATCGTTTTACATTAGGTACGTTATAATATTTTGAAATATGAGCACTTTTAGGGCAAATGAATTGCTTACTACCAATTTTTATGGCCAAAAACTGGTTCTAAATAATATTCTAAAATTCAAAAAAACATTTGGGACTTTTTCGCTTTTTGGCAGTTCTTGTCCATTTTTCAGGAAATATTAATACATTCCCAGTAAATTTTTCTGCAAAATTTTGTATATAATTTTTTTAATGTCGTAGTTCATTATAGATAAACCTTTTCTGACTAAACTTCTGCCAAAAAATATGAATTCAACAATTTTTAGCCGTTCTAAGCCATTTGGATGTTTTTAGCACATTTTTTGAAATTTTACGAATTTAATGTGTTCTTAAAGTTATGGCCAACGATTTTTTGATTTTTTGGCGCAAGAAAGGAATTTTTGTTTCAATCCTAAGGAGAGTTATCGTCTCGAAAACACATACATTTATAAAAAATATATATAAATGTATACATACATATGAAAAAGTGTTAAAATCCAAGAAAAAGTTTCAGAATGCTACAAAACGGATTTCAATGAAAAAAAGTTCAGAAAATGTTGATTTTAAACTTTTTTCAGCCATAGCAATAGCTTCATTTTCTACCAAAATTCGGTGGAATGAGTAATGGGTTGTTTCCGACACGTAGTTCTGAACCAGTTCGGAATTTATCGAGTTCGGAATCGAACTGCAAAGGAAGGGGATGTGAACCGTTCAGAACTCTGTTCTGAACTCCCAGTCCGAACCCCATTTCGACTAGTTCTAGTTCCTCCGGTATTCTATCTGCCTCACTGTGTTCTATAAACTCCACTTCGATTGAAATTCGTCAGTGTTTCCTCACAATTTTCATTTTCGGACGCATCCTCATCCCTTCAAAGAAATCCAACTTCATCATCGCTGATGGGGTTTACCTTCACTTGAACAATCCATGATGATGAACAACAGTGACGTTGTTTGAGGACAGAGGACGCAGAAGTTTGTTTTATGGATACAATCAAAATTAATAATTGTACACTTCTAACTTCAGTAGGTACCTGTATAACATTTTCAATTGGAGAATGTAAATCGTGTAATACGAGTCCGATTGCCTAGTAACTTTAGACTCTCTTAGGAACTTTAAGAACTCTTATTAGGTTCGTTCGTGTAGGGGCAAAATGGCGTGGATCATGATAATTGTACGACAAGAAAAGGAAATGTGGATAGATACCTACTACAAACAGTGCAAACTGAAATCAACAAATCATGTCGTTCCCCACTACCTTCTCGGGATAACCAATAATATTATGCGATTTTTACCTAGATATCCGTTGTTCAGTTTTCTCCAAAATTGTCCTAGGTACCTACGTTTCACTACCTAGGTAGGTACTTGATCAAGCTTGGTTGTTCGATCCACAACAGTTTCCCTCATTCTTTCATTAATTCATGTTGGATGGTATATCATTTGCATAAAACTCGTATAAAAATCCCAGTTGAAATAAAGCAAAACTACTCGAATACTCGTGAAATAAATAATAGTAGTTTTTCTTTTCAAATGCCTCATTACCAACTAATTATGTTGATGTAGCGGGCAGGTATTTGAACACCCCTCAAATTTGGTTATTTTTCGTTTCAAGCCGCGTAGAACCGAATGTGCCTCCGCCGTCGCGCTTCACTAGCCTTCAACTCGATCGAAAAAAATCCGTCCTTTTGCGCATAGGCTCTATTTGGTCGATTAGAGCTTCGTTTTTATTAAAATTTCACATACTTTAAATGAGGAACCTGAGTTTTAAGACACTACTTCTTCGCAGTATTGTTGTTAGTTATCCTGATCTCAGCTGTTTTATCGTGAACATTGCGTGAAGTGCTGCCTCTACTGATGATTATCAGGTAAAATCCTGGTCTATTGTCATAGAGATGAATACTCTTTCATACTTCTTGATATATTACCCAACCGAAAACCCATAAACATGAAGTTCGTAATTACTAAAGACCTGAAATTGCAACTAAACAACGGTGTTTCCCATATTTTCCATCTTTGCGTTAAAACCATGCCTTGTTTACGAATTGAAAACTAAAAATGAGAAACTATCCCGTATTTGCACTGGGACTAACATGAAATTCGAATTTAGGATTGATCGTAGTTTTAGAAATAAAGATTGAAGAAACCAGTAGACAAAAAGACAGCATATTCCAGACACCGTCGAATCATAACCCTTCGAGAAGTTGATCAGAACCTATACTTCATGATTATATACGCATGTTTATATTTCTCAGTATTTGAGCTCCAATCTATTCAAATAGTTATTGCCTAGGCGAAAGATATCATCTATCTAAGGGAAAAATATCGCGTTGCCCAACCACCGTTAACCTTGAAAAAACATCATATTCATGCCTCGAAGGAATGACATCAAAATTAAGGTGCCGCGGCGACCGGGTTCTCCATCTCAGTTCCATTTGGGTTATTTTACATCCTTAAGGTTGTAACATCACCGTGCTCCCTGCCAAGCCTACGCGTAGAAAAACACACTTTTACACGGGAGTAAAGCGATCGCGGTTAAGCTGAAGTCACACTCAGACCGCCAAAAAATGCAGTCTAGTGTGCGAAAGAACGGGTTTTAAAAGTCAATTCTTAGCCCTTTTTTATGTGCCCCTACGGCTTAAGAAGGCATAAAAAAATTAATAAAATGGGACGGCGGACGGCGAACGGTGGGTCGGCGGACGTGACATTTCAAATATTGGATTCTACGCAGTTTATTCTCAGCTTTGAGGGGGGGTTATAAATTATTTTTTATCTACACGATCCATAGGCATTCCACAAATAAAAACTATCCCGTATTTGTACTGTGACTAACATGAATGCGTCAATTTCACATCGAAATAAAGAAGTTGATCAGACAACGCAACCACCGTCCAAAAAATTAAGTGTGACCTAGGAGGGTTAAGGCAACCGTTCTCCCCGTTCCATTTGGGTTAACATCTTCATTTGCTTCCTAAAGCCTACGGTCACGGGTGGCGTTAAGCTGAAGTCGCCAAAAACTCTAGTAGCCGTTAAAAAGGCTGGGTCCTGGTCGTTTGGTTTATTCTCACTCCGCCGCATTCCCAATAACCGCCCAGCGTCAATCGCAACGTCCAAAAAGCTCACATCTCCGCCTATTACCTCATCACACAATTACAGCTTTAGCCGGCCTCTCCTGCCTCGCGATAATCATTAAGAAAACCTTCGGCTCAATTAAATATCAATCAGATCATTTCATACTCTGAAACCTATTGAATTTCTGTCAGTCCAACGGATTCCACCGGTTCTACGACCCAATTTCACTAAAACAACTGAGCTTCGCCGATATTGATGTACCTACTTTTCGGTTTCACCGGAATAGTCTATTTCTTCTCGCGTGATTGATGTTTGAAATTATCCCCAGTATTTCAGAAGGGAAATGAACCTTCACGTCTAAACAGTTGGGGAAATGCGGGGAGAGATAAATGGGGATCCAACTTAAAGAAAAATGCTCCCTATCAAAATGGGTGGAACGCAACCTTCTCTGGGAAGTTTAATGTAATACACATCGTAATCGCTTTATATACTTAAACGTAACGCAACGTTTATTTTATTTCTCTATCCTTATTGAACGAGATGCGTTACAGTTCCGAAGGAATACTGAAAGTAGGGTAATTCAAAAAAGGGCGTTTTTTAATTTCCAATAAAACAGGTGTACTTTAAAATTTTGGGTAAAAAAATAACATGAATCACTATAACCTCTGATTTTATGTGTGAAAAACTATATGATTCAGAAGATCTCCTTCACTCCTATCTTGCTGGCCCCAGTGTGTGACACCTGACTCACCTGTTACAGTGTCAATTTCCTGGCGTGGTAACATGAGAGGAGACAACTCCAACCCACCCTAGTGGCACATTGGGGAACCTTGTTCACCTGTTACAAAGTGCCTCAACTCTAATGAGTGGGTATTTGGGGAAACCAGTCAGCTGGTACAGGTTGAATGAGTTGGATGTTTATGACGTATAGAAAATCTTGCAATATTCATAACGACACCTGTAAGAGTACAGTTCTGGCTGCTAAATCAATAACTAAAGTCATGAATGATGGGACGAAAGTACCCAGGAGGAATAAATTCCAGTACTAAGATCTATTTTCAAACTAGTAAACATTATGTAAAGGTAAAGTACTTGCCCAACCCAATTTTTGGTCCAGCAAACGAAAAGCCTATTTTGGAATTGAATTGATTAGGTATATATGTTAAGGCAAAACGTTAATTTAGAACCAATACACGGTGGGATAACATTCCAAAGGGAAATCGAATATTAAATAATGCACATTACAGTAGGAATCTATATAATTGGTTTTATCAGTATTTGATTATTACAAGTCCCAAATCCAATCACGCTCTTGCACGATGGTTAGGTCACGTGTCCCTAATCCACAGAGCAGAGATTAACGGATAAGCCCGATCAAATTATTCCGCCTGAGAATTTCTTCAATCCTCTCAAGAAAAGGTGGCCTGCAGGGCCGGAAAAATTCCAAGAGCCCTTCGGGAAGGCCGGCGGTCAATTCGGTTTTTACACTGAGACCGTTTACTCCTTTGCTATTTCCCGAGTCGCCACCAATACACGGTTGGGATAACATTCCAAAGGGAAATCGAATATTAAATAATGCACATTACAGTAGGAATCTACATAATTGGTTTTATCGGTATTTGATTATTACAAGTCCCAAATCCAATCACGCTCATTTGTGATGGTTAGGTCACGTGTTCCTAATCCACAGAGCGGAGATTAACGGATAAGCCCGATCAAATTATTCCGCCTGAGAATTTCTTCAATCTTCTCAAGAAAAGGCGGCCTGCAGGCCCGGAAAAATTCCCAGAGTCCTTTCGGGAAGGCCAGCGGTAAATTCGGTGTTTACCCTGGAACCGTTCACTCCTTTGCTATTTCCCGGATCGCCACCGAGATTTTTTTTTCCTTTTTTTGTGTCGTTTTTCACCGAAGGGTTTTCCTTTGCCCCCCTCAAATACGTGAGTCGGGTTTTCGCCCGCAGTTCCCCGGAAATGAGGTTCGAAGCGGGATCGATCGAGAAAGGACGCGGTAAATCCGAGCGGGATTACCTGTCGAGGTTCATCAGCTGATGAGAAACCCCTGTATTTCATCAGCTGACGGGGTGTGTAGCTGTGAGAGAGGAAATTTTTCCATCAGGTCGAGGAAAACATTACCGCTAATCCTCCGTTTTCCCGCTAACCCCTCGACTAGCGCGAGTTGAAACAAAGTTTGCGGGATTATCTTTTAACTCGAAGAATGATGATTCCGCCTGAAGCTATAACGTTCATTATGCTTCCTTCCGAAAAAAAAAGAAGTAAATCATCGTTGCTTTTCTGGATGAATTTGGTTCCTCTATCAAGGCTAACTAGCCACACTTGGCCATATAAAGACCTCGGACCGTTTGCAAATGCTTTGGTTTGGTCACATTTTGAGTTCGTCATGGTTTGACAGTTGTAGTTACGCATTCGTTCCAAGTAGATACTTGAGGGGGAGGTTGGTGTAAGACTTTAATAGATAAATTATGTTCAGTAATAAACTGGTTTGTCAGTAGTAAAATGATTTGACAGTTGTAGTGACGCATTCGTTCCACGTAGATACTTGAGGGGGAGGGTGGTGTAGGACTTTAATAGATAAATTATGTTCAGTAATAAACTGGTTTGTCAGTTGTAAAATAGTTTGACAAGTGTAGTGACGCATTCGTTCCACGTAGGTAGATACTTGAGGGGGAATAAACCGAATTCAAGTTCTGCGAAATCGTGTTCTGCGTTTGATCACCGGCGCGGATTGGTACGTCAGAAATGACGAACTGCATAAAGATCTTGAAGTACCAACTGTCAAGGATTGTTTGATTGCCACGTACTATGCAACATATCAAAGAGCTTCATCCCATCCGAATCCGTTTATCAGCAGCATTCCTCAACATCGACCATTGCCCCGACACCTCAGACGCCTCAAGAGAAGACACCACTCCGACTTTACCGAGGGTTTTAACTGAAACCTCCAACACACAATAGAAAAGTTCTTATACACATTGTCTCTATAAGACGAGTCTAAATTGTCATTATTATCCATTAAGTTACCAGTACAGTGGTTTAGTACCTACTCGAAGTTTCTTCAATACTAGGAGGTTGATAGACTAACCTAGTACTTCTCATATACATTCATGTTATTGTTTATATAAATACATCTACTTGTTATCTAACTATACAGTGCTATGCACAAAAATTTAAGGGGGAGGGCGGTGTAGGACTTTAATAGATAAATTATGTTCAATAATAAACTGACAAAAAAAATTCAACCCCAACTGAAATCTTGTTGATTCACGTAGATTCAAAATATCGGAATAGCTTCGCGCATGTACATATCCAAGCTCCTTTGCACTCGAGGGTCCATAAGTTCCGGCAATATGCAGTAAAATAATACATTTCAAGTTACCGTTTACCAATTACCGATTTTTTCAAGCGATGCCCAAGCTACAAACCTCGACCGATTATCGTGTTTATTTGTTCCATCGCGAATTCAATATAGTTTTGGAAAGTTTGTTACGAGTTACCTTCCATGATCAAATTTTGGGAATTACTCTAGATTAAATATTTGGGTGTTAGTATGAAGAGTTTTTACCTCTAAATCCCCCCCAAAAAAATGTGTTCAAATTTTTGGAAAATTTGAAATTTAGCTTTCATTCCAACTTGTAAAAATGACTCATGAATAAGACATCCCCTTAGCTATTTTTAGATCAGATTGAAAATAAAGGATCTAATCGGGAAAACGCAACAGTCCAGGTGCAACGGGCCCTTAAGTAATACAAATGCTTTGATATACGAGAGTGGCAGAGGTTGAGAGGGTTGCGTGTCGGAGGTCAACCATGAATTATCCAGATCCCAGCAGACAAAAACTCTGTTTTGGAATCATACGCTTTGTTTTACATAAAAAATTTTAATTTGTTGCTTGGGGCAATTGGAAAACTCTGTTACACGAAATGTCACATGGCCGGGTATTTGATGTAAAAAATCTGGTAGATAACATACACGAGTAGATGACTGAAACAATAGCTGTGTTCGGCGCCGAACCTTATGCGCACGTAAATCGTGTTCCAAGCGTTTTGAGTTCAGGAACTCAACACTCGCTAAGGTGTTCCCACTACGTCTAGTTCATGAACTGAATTTAGTGAGTTCATGAACTTTTCAGACCTGCTCGGTTGAGAACTCGAACTGAAGGAAACCTTTCTGAACCTTCCGAAAATTCATTTCACCGCAAACCTTCACGCTAAATGCCTTGTCATTAGTCTGCTTGATGCTTGTTGTGTTCTCGTTTTTCACATCTCTTTTTCAATTTACTTCATCTAATAATTATTACAACCGTCAGTTTCTTTTATCAGCTGTCTACATATAGATATAAACTTTTTTTAAGGGTAGTGGTAATTGGCAGGCAAAGTCAAACTAATGTTTTTCTCGTACACTGGGCCCACCCTAGCTTACTTGAAAAAACGTGTTTAGCACTTTTTTTGCCTTTTCTCATTAATGGCTCGAGGGATTTTGATGAAATTTTGAACAGTTTCTCTTCTTCTGGGTAGGAATGGTATCCCATACGCTTCATACCTGGGAAAATACTCTGAGGGTGGCAATTAGCTAATAAACTTCAGAAATAGTTAAAAATGCGGTTTTTTGTTAGCACCTTTTTGACCTTTTTTTCAAAATGCTCAAAGGATTTCGATGGCGAGTTTTTCACGTTACTTAAGACGACGCTAGCGCTGGTTGGTGCATTGAGTGTCAGGTGAACTATAGTGTTCCCACCAACGGGTTCTTGAACCTACAAGTTTCGTGAACTCGTGGAAGCCATCTGAGTCCATGAACTCAGACGGGTGCTTGGAACACACCTATTGATATTTAACTAAGCAAAATTAAAATACCTAATAGCGTATAACTCGGACTAACAGAAATTCGGCAATTTTTAACCCAATTATTGTAAACTAAAATAGAATGAAATATCTTTTATGGCATACTACGTCAATTATGGCGTTATATTCAATAGTTGTGTGTGTTGCCGATAGCCAATAACATGTATTCACCGCATTCCCACAGGATGTAGTTTATGTTGCCATTTAGTTGGTTTTATCTCCTCGTTTCCAACAACAATAAATTGGTTTTTCCTTTCAATGCTGATGTACTGGGGATCCTGTGTGCCGCGGAACAATTTGTTTTGAACTCCAAGGCCAAATTGTTTCCGGGGGTCGTTGATAAAAAAAACTTGCGTTTTTAACGGCAGAGAGCTATTCCCTCGCTTCCTGTTTGTGGGCGGCAGGATATGAAAACTTCCAGATGTGTTTTTTGTTTGGGTTTTGCTGAATTCATCGTCAGAAAGTTGAAGTTGGGTTGGTGGGCTGTGAGGCGTGTGGTTTTAATACGGTTCTCTCCATCGAAACGAAGTTGCCATGAACTCGTGATATCATGTGAATGCTCGAAGCTTTCCTGTGGTAATCGTAATCTGTCGTTAAAATTAAACATTTATAGATTTTTATGCGAATTTTTGAATGAGTATAGTTTTATTGATATTTTATGTCTTTGCTTTGGCACATTAAAATAAAAAACTGTCACGAAAAAGTGTCTTCGAAAAGCGTTACCTACATTTTTTGATGATTTCCGCTTACAACCGAGTCGTTGCTAGGGAAATGGTACTTCGTCGTTTTTCATCCCACTAAATTCTTTGACCATTCGTTCGAAAGCTCCCGATTTATCCAGCCTTATTATGTTAGCTACTGCGAAGTGCGTGGCCAACAAGCTGAGTTGTGAGCATGGTTATATGAATAATTGTTTACACACAGTTAATTTCTGATGATTTCATTGAGCTGGTGTTTCTATGATATGATTAATAGAAAATAGTAACAAAATTTTATGAAAAAGATTATTAACATATGGCAATAAGGAAGAATAATTAGATGCTATAGATGCTCGACGTCATAGCGTCGCAATCCGACGGGTTCATAAGGAATGAAAAAACTGATTTTTTATAGGAGGATCTGCTGATAGAAATGGGGCGGGCAAAGCAAGCTGGGAGGGATCGCAATATAAATGGTAAATTGTGGTAGATATGACGGGAGGTAGAAACTAGACGGCTCGAAGGAATGGGTAGGACTGCTCTGGTCGTCGGTCTCAAGATGCGGTCGTTTGAAGTATTTAATTCAGATGGACTAACGGCCAAAGTACTTGGATGCTTATGGTAGAACATCAGAGCATGTTTAATATAAAGCTGCTTTATTGAGAAAACCTTAGCTTCGCTAAATAATTCAGCACTAGAGAACCTCTGTGATTTCTTTAGGAGAACCTTCAGAATTGCTTTTTGCATAACTATAATTGGATTTAGGACAGTATAGCAGGTGATCCGAATATTGCGAGAACGGTTTGATTTGTGAAGCGGTGGTTAAATCATTTTAATAGGTTTTTTCTATGCTTTACACTCTAGGAAGCTGTAATTTCGTATGTAGCCTCTTAAGGACATTTACTTGATGATGCCCAGGGTACAGATCAGATGAGTGGCTCTTGCAGCTAATTTCTATGCTTTACACTCTAGGAAGCTGTAATTTCGTATGTAGCGTCTTTAGGACATTTACTTGACGATGCCCAGGGTCCGGATCAGCTGAGTGGCTCTTAGAGCTTGCATAAGAGTCTGCAACACATACGAGTCTGCAACTAAAGACATAAAATGTCCCAATGTGTTGCAGACTCGTATGCAAGCGTTTTCTTTTTTGTATGTTACATGATTAAACGCTGAAAATTATTGCACCATGGTTTATTTTTTCTGTGATAGATAGCCCTTCTACGAAGATCATTGGTCTATATATATTAAACCCCGTATGTAATATATGATCAGCACATGGCGCATCGTGCCTCCGAGAAGGGTTCATACTTTTATAGTCCCAACACCCCGAAATTTTAAGCTTCACAGTAAAGATGTTTAAAAAACGGGAAAATGATGCTTGATGTATGTAATTTACGTTGGCGCATGCCCAGAACGGAGTAATGATTTGAGAAAAATTAAATTAGTAGGGACCAAGCTACAGCCTAACCCACAAATTCCCAGAAAATTTAATCAAAATCTGTTGAAAACTAGACCTTGTTCTCGGAGTACACTTTCGCGCATGCGCAGTAACTAATAATGATGCAATCATGTTGAAATTAACATGATTGCCTGGAATATTTAAACAATTTTCCCCAAACTATGCACCAAATTTGAGTGGGATTGGACAACTAAGGCGTAAAAAAAATTATGCTTGAAGGAATTTACGTTTGCGTATACGCAAAACGGAGTAATGATTTGAGAAGTATGGAATGGTTAGGGGTCGACACTGCGAGGCGATTGAAATTATTGGCTCTTTCCAGATCAGCTGAGTGAGCGAAATTTTCTCCTATCACCCCTAGAAAGTTGAAATTAGATAGGGAGACTCTCTGGGACACTAAGAAACGATTGCAATTATTGGTTCTTTACTAATCAACTGAGTGAGCTAAATTCTTTCCTGGTCATCCTAGGAAGTAGAAATTAGATAGGGAGACTCTCTGGGACACCAAGAAACGATTGCAATTATTGGTTCTTTACTAATCAACTGAGTGAGCTAAATTCTTTCCTGGTCATCCTAGGAAGTTGAAATTCGATAGGGAGACTCTCTGGGACACTAAGAAACGATTGCAATTATTGGTTCTTCACTAATCAACTGAGTGAGCTACAATTCAGAATGCTCTTTACTAATCAACTGAGTGAGCTAAATTCTTTCCTGGTCATCCTAGGAAGTAGAAATTAGATAGGGAGACTCTCTGGGACACTAAACGATGATTGAATTGATTGGGTCTTTTCTGATCAGCTGACTGAGATAATTTAGATGAGACCATATTAACTTGAGACACAAAACACATATTTTACAGGGGAAAAAATAAGACATATCGATGTACCGATGTATCTGCCTGTTAAGTAGATACTCAACTGAGTGAGCTAAAATCTCTCCTGTTCATCCAAGGAAGTTGAGATTTGATAGGGGGACCCTCTGGGGCACTAAAAGACGATTGCAATTATTGGGTCTTTCCTAATCAGCTGAGTGAGTTAAATTCTCTCCTTACCCCTAGGAAGTTGAAATTTGATAGGGAGAATCTCTGGGACACTAAGAGACGATTGCAATTATTGGGTCTTTCCTAATCAGCTGAGTATGCTAAAGTCTCTCCTGTTAATCCTAGAAAGTTGAAATTAGATGTGGAGACTCTTTGGAAATACGAAGAGACGATTGAATTGATTGGGTCTTTTCTGATCAGCTGACTGAGATAATTTAATTGAGACATTTTTAGCTTGACACTCGGACCATATACTTCACAGGTGGAATAATAAGACATATCCATGTACCGAAGTATCTGCATGTAGTGTAGATACTCAACATCAGTTTACTGATTTTCTCTTGATGATGGCAGACAATAATTCATTGATGAAACAGGAGTGGTGTACAAATTTTTGACATGGATATGTCTTTGCTTCCGGGGGTCAACCAAAATGTTCGTCACGCAAAAGTTGATGTCACAATTTTCCAAACTAATGATTTTCACGTACAACCCAGCCGATGCTAGGGGAATGGAACTTCCGCAGTTTTCATAGCACAGAAATCGTTCGCCACTCGTTGGAAAGCGCTTGATTTATTTGATTACTGTTCACATCTCAAGCTACCAATTCCCCCCTCCTTACGTACCTGGCTACATTCCTAAACTAAGTTGATTGGACTATAAACAATTTTTCTTTGGCGGAAACTAAATAGCGTACCTGTATTGGAGAAATAACTTTAATAGTATTTATAGTATGCTTTTTGTGCCTCCAAGAATAATAAAATAAATTCTTTATCCTACATTTCGTCGCCTACAGTCCAAAGTTAAAGGATTTGTTTACAACTCTCGAGGACAACCGTTATGAAATCCCCAATCGGAGATATATCCATATAACATGGTATCTGCTTGTAAAGCAGATAGTGGAACTCGTTTACTTTTGTTTTTTCTTGTCGTAGATCTGATTTTTGTTTTTAAGAACGACGCCGAACAGACTGAGGCAATTCCCCACCAAATAATTTTTTCCACACCCACCACTACCACTATAACAAGAGTTTTTTTGTAAAGCCTTGTTATATTTGAACTGTCCTAATAAGAAATGATGCAACATTGGCTCCCATCTGTTCAATCTATATTGAGTGTAGAGTATGAACACTTCATGTGTTTAACAAACCGTGCGAATAATGTGGTGATCACTACTAGAACGTGCATGCGCTTTCTATTATAAATTATAGGTATGTGACCATACGCGTTATGCCATATGCGGCACTTCCCTTAACGGAATCTTCATGTTCAATAACTAGTCACGGCTGGCTATATCTTGTGGGCGTGGGCAGTACAATGGAGGTGTCATTGCACGCACATTTGATATCCGTCGAGACTACTTTGAGAACAATAGTTCATCACTGAAGAAAGTCTGATAAGAGACCTGTTTTCCCGAAAGGAGCAACGACCTTTCAGGAGGTATCGCGAGGAAATTTACATGTAATCGTTTAGTATGGTAATCGGCTGAGCGGGAGCGGGTGCACCTCAGCGCTAATTGCTGATTGCTAAAAGCGCTAGCGACAAAACCTCGAAGCCTTCGTAAGACGGAACTGCTGCCCTATTTGGAGCCGTGTAAACATCTTCCACTTCTCGCACGTGCTTGTGACATAGACGAGTTGGTTTCCCTGGAAACACACCCAGAACCTTTAGACCTAGATTTGGTGTTTTGCTTCCTCACAGCCGAGGGTATGGAAGATTTGTGTTCGTGCAAGAAGTCAAAATGCCGATAAAAACACGTTTTAGCGAATTTTCGTGAAAATTGAAACTACTGCAATGGCTCAGAAATGTTTAAAATCAAACTTTTTGGAAACTTTCTTAATTGAAATCCTAATGTTTTCACAATAATTCACATTTGTTCCGTCTCAACCGAAGGTTGTGCACATTGTGTTCGTGCAAGAGACCAGAAACATAGAAGTTTTCACCTGCTTTTTTTCATTTTAGGGCTTGCTTGTGATCAGTACGCACTGCTCAAGAACTGTACTGATTAGGATTTTCGGACTATTGAGCCTATGTTGAACTCTACTGAACCAAATGTACACATTTTGGATTTTTTAAATTGGAACCATCAAGTGAAAGTTCTGAATCTAATGCAATTTACAGATTAAAAATTGGTAAATTATTTACGGCATGAGAGCGAAATTTAATTTGCCCTTGATGGTGCTGCCATTTACTAAATATTCCTACAATTTTTTTTTCTTTTTGGGCTATTTTCTCTTAATTTTGGATCTCTGTGTTTATGAGGCAAAACGTTGTGTCTCCTAAAACGATGTTTAACCAGTTTTAGCCTGATTTTTATTATATTTTCAGGGACTGTGCGGTTCAGCACTAGACAGTCCCATACAAATTGCGTTGGCTCAATAGTAGTTGGCTCAATAATATTGCCTACTACTACGATTGTTGACCCATAATAATAATAATAATCTTTATTATCTATAAGAACATACATGTTCCCACCTCGCGGATAATCACAATTCCTTACCTTAAATAAATCAAAGTTTGAAAAAAAAAAAAAGTATGAAAAATACAATAAAAATTGGTCCAATTTCTTTCAAACTCGGAGGTTCATTGGTTATATGATGCAGGATGATATCCTATGATTATATTCAGGATAAGTTTGGAATAACTACTGATCCGACGACAATAACATTTGTAGGTGACTGTGTAAAATCTAACCTACACAATCCCTGAAAACGTCATCTTGATTGGTTAGGTTGATTATGGTGCCTTATCATTTTCTTTATCCAAAAAGGAATAGCAGTCACTTCGCATGTGTAAGCCTGAAATCCATCAACCGTCGATTCCATGGACTATTCGTACGATCTCACTCAGATTCGGAGGGTAGTTCGGTTCACTTCGCCATATGACATTTAAAGTTATCCAATAGTCTTTAATAGCTGCTGCGCATGCGCGAAAGTCAAATCGTTGTACCAAGCATAATTTTTACAGTTTTCAAAAGATTTCGGTAACATTTGCTGGGATTAAACGGTTTAAGCTGTAGATGTGCAAATGGAAGTTAATCTTCTCATTGTCTAAATGACATTTTTTAGGTTTGTGGGGGTACATCCTACATACCATATCCAATAAATATTTCCCCCGACCATATTAACCACCTTTGGAGTTTTTGAAGATTACTCTAACCATTTCGACGATCTATACATCCATATTACGGATACGGAGAATCTATTTGTCACACCGAACTTGGCAGACGGTTTTCCATTCTCCTTAATCTCCTCTGGAACTTTCATCAAAACCTAATGAAAATGTGGAAATTGATGTTTTTCATTTAGCGCGACATGTAAATCAAAATCTGTCAGAGCGGTATATCTCGTAAATTAGATGTGAAATTTTGATTCAGAAGAAGGTTGACATTAGTTTTTTTGACGGGAGTGTTCATGAATCCCTGCTATTTCAATTTTTATCCTCGTCATTGTGGGACTTTTGATAATTCACATCATATTTATTACCGTGTCCCCTAAATTTTATTAGCTATTCGTTTTACATGTTAAAACCCAGAAACACCTCCTAAAGCCATCATTTATTGATTGCTAGTTAAACCTCTCGATTGGGTAGGTGCTGCTATTTGCATATCGTGAAGGTATTGTAGGTTAGTATCGTTGTGTTAAAGGGGCACAAGCTCGTTCATCTATTATTAGAATACCCAGAAGCACAATTTTAACTATTAATGAGCCGATGTTTTGGCAATGAGCTATGGGACAATTGATAATGATTAGTAACATGAATGCGAACATAAATCATTGCCAAATTCCCTAGTAACGCATTGGTTGTAGGTACGTGAAAATCAATTGAAAATAAAGCTTCCGTTACACTTTTTCGGGGAAAAAAAAGTTACACATTTTTTTCAAATACCTTAAGCCCAATAGTTGTAACATTTCTACCAACTTTCAGAATGTACTTAAATTTTGAAAGTTCGGGCTTAGATCCATGTTAGTCGCTATGAACAGTGTAGCTTTGCTATAATTTCTAGGGACTGGGCATGTGCGAACGTACACGTACGAACTCACGATGAATTGGTTAGAATTCAGATACCCAAATTTTGATTTGATTCCAGGAAAATTCCCTAGTGGTCTTCATTACAGCATATATCTTAAATTCGTGACGAGTTAAACTTTTTGATCAAATGTTTCGCATTTAATCACCAAAATTTAATATTTTGGAATTAGTGATACACAACTGCACAAAGCATGGCAAGTCTTGTCCTTGTTCTCAAGTTATAGTAGGGCCCAGGCACAAATATTTGGGAGTACTAATATATAGAAATCTCCGTTGGGAACCACACATCAACACCACATAAACTTGGAAAAAGTATATTTTTTTAACGGGCATGTACCTACTTCTACAACTAAATTGAAACTAATTCACGATACTATGTTCGAGTCAGAACTTCAGTATGGGATCCAAATTTGGGAGACCACATTGTCGGGTTCTCTGTTGGGACTTCTCACAATCCAAATAAAAAAATTCTGCTAAGTTGGGTGGGCGTTATAACATGAAAGTATACAATTTATGACCAAATACCAGTAAAATGGTTGACTAAACATAAAACAGTAACTAATATTTGTGTAAACATGCTAATATACGCAATAGGGGTATAATTCTTGTTTGCGTATGCACATACTGTACCATCAACAGCATTCACCGTCTAAAGTAAATATAAGGCGGTGGTAGCAAATCCGAAATTTTCTAGGTTCTATTCACAACTATAGTGGACTTAGGATCGAGCGAAGAAAGAATTTCGAAAATCTGTTGGAAATTGCAGTCTGGGCAATGTCAGCCTGCGCAACATACACAAGCAAACAAACAATCACGCACAGTAAAGAAAATATAAGGCGAAGTGGTAGCAACGCTGCAAACATCCGCGATTCTGAATTTTTATTGGCTAGGAAATTCTATTCACCATACTATAGCTCTTTAATGGATATTTCTTAAAAAACCTCGGATCGAGCGAAGAATGGAAAAGTTAATTTCGCGTCGAAAATGAAAGTAAAACGGTTGGAAATTTTCAAAGTTTTCAGTACCATGGGCAAACTTGTGTTTCAGCCTGCGCGAACATCTCTTTACACGTTAACTGCAAACACATTGCTACAATCACTTTCAAGATGCAATAAATTTACATTTTTTTTTATTTTTTTTTTTTTTATTATTATTATTTTTATTTTTATTCTTTTATGATTATTATTATTTTTTTTTAAATATAAAACTCCCCTCAAAGGCAGAGAACGCACACCATTAATTTGAGAAAATCAATAAAAAGAAGAAATGAGGAAGACGCCCAGGTTTACCAGACGCTGGTTCAAGGGATTAGGGAAGTTGCAGAAGGATAAGAAGGAAGGGCCGGATGAAAGAAAGTGCCCTTATAAAATGACCACCAGTTGTGTGAGAGGATTCAATTGTCTCTGAGTGCTCTCGATGGATGGTGTAAAAAGAACGAACTGACTCGTAATATTAATAAATGTTCAGTGGTCTCGTTCTCTCGTTCAACCTCGCCGATTGTAATGGATTATTCGATTGCGGGACAGATCTTGCATAGAAAAACGGAAGTCATGGATCTGGGAGTCCTTTTTGATAACCATCTCAGTTTTTCTGGCCATATTGAGAACATATGTTCGCGAGCCATGAAAGTGCTCGGTTTTATAAAAAGAAGTACCAGGGATTTCTCAGATCCTGCTGCCTTATCGATGCTGTATACTTCGTTGGTCCGCCCATTACTTGAAAATGCATCTGTGGTATGGTCTCCATACTACCTAAATTCAATGGAGATGATCGAACGTGTACAGCGCCGGTTCCTAATATGAGAAAAATCTCTCTTTCAAAATGGGCAACAAATGGGAAGAGTTTGATCCCTTGGAAATGCTGAGAGTAATGGGCCTCGAGACTCTTAGGAGGCGACGTGAGCGAGCAGACGTAATTTTCGTACATGGATTGGCCAACGGTGGAATTGACTGTCCTTCTCTGCTCTCACACTTAAACTTTTATGTGCCGCCCTATCCAACTCGCCACATGCAAACTTTTTTTCTCCCAACTGTGACGACCAGCTATAGGCATGGTGGGCCCCTGATTAGATGCCAGAGGGAGTTCAACCGATTGGTTGGTTTATCGTCGGATGTCGACCTTATTTGTTTAAGTGAGCTGGCGTTCAAGAGACATTGTAAATTATTTGTATAGTCAAAAATTTCTTAAATTATTTATGTAACCCCATTCTTATAATTGTTTTGTTGTGCTATTTATTATTGTTGAGAATTCGTGATCTCTATTTTTTTGCCATATAAAGCTTGTTTTGTTTGTTGTGAGTTTAATGTTATTGAATTTAACGTAGCATTGTTATTAAATCTGGATAAAAATTATTATTATTACCATAAACTGTAAATTAGGCAATTTCGCCCGTAAATGAAATTAAATAAATAAATAAAAAGTAGGAACTCCTCAGGACGCGATTGGTGATACCACGGAGCTCTCCCGCCAAGATGCCCAACCCGAGTAACTTCGTGGCACTTTTCCCGCACCCCATCCCGCGCCATGACACGGTCGCGGCCATTACCTTGATGTTATTGGTCGCCACTCCTTTGAGCTTTTAGCACACACACACACACACACACACACACACACACACACACACACACACACACACACACACACACACACACACATACACCTTGGATTTTTCACAGATTCGGTCTTAGGATGTTCTGAAACGGATTTGTATTCAGTAATTTTATGGTTGCCCCGAACCCCCGTGGATCAATTCTAACAGACTTGCCTTATTAACGAAGCCCTGCCCATAAGAATAGCTTCAGAAAGACGTCCAAAAACGTCTCAGACAAGTAATGTCCACAGTGATTGGTTTGTCGGTTACATTACACGGTTTGGAATCCCCCAAGAAAATTGTCATAATTTCATAATTCCTACAAAGCTCATTTCCTATCTTTGGTGTAAAAATGTTTCTTCTGTTATTTTTTTGAGGAAGCAGAACATTTTTGCACTGTAATTACCTTCAACCAAAATTCGATATAAGAAACATCGGTAATAATACTGACATAGTATGCATCAGGGGTAAACATTTTTTAAGCTATTTATAATCTTCTTCTCACCACTTGCCCATACTAAAATTTGATATACTGTGGTAACAAACTTCATATGCAACAGCAAGATATGTAAAAATCAAGTTTAAAAATGATCCATAAGACATTAATAAAATTCAGTACCCGTATTAGCGTTAGACATTGTTAGGCGTTCCTGCGTTTCCAAATGAGTTTTTTGGCTTTGAGAATTATATGTATAAGTAGCTACATTAATAACATGGCTTTCGGAAATGAAGAATGACGTTCAACAGGCACCTATAAGACGTACAGAATATTTGCTGACAATACCCTATATAAATTCTCGGAGCTATCACGGTGTATACCATAGTTGTTAGTAACGAATAGATCTTCAGTGAAAACCATTTAGTTTGGTGCATTGCCATCCGATATATATCTTGACTGTACATGTCACAACACTTGAATATTTCGAATGTAACTATCGAGCTGTCGTTCCTCAATTTATAAGGTAGAAGGTAGAGGAGAAAGCTGTTTAACACCGGTGGCTTTCCCATCCCTCGTTCGGATGCTCGTAACAACAACAAGAACCAGCATCAACAACATCAACGGAGGGATATATATATATTCTGGGGATATATTATTCCTAAGGGGGGGAGTTCTCCCTTTCTGAAGGCTTTTCAGCCCTAAGAGGGCCCCGCCGAAGGGCGAGGATTTCCCGCTCTAGTAAACCCGATGTTTATTTTGCCTTGTTTGAACAGGGGGCTCTGCCTCTCTGCACCCTCTAACCCACCCTCATGCTACCCTACCTGCACCCCCTTCCTTAAGGTGGGATACGCGGAAAAACGCACCTTCCTGATACAACAACTCCAAAGGTAAACCAGATCGTATTATGCCTTCCAATCGTGCTTGAAATGCTCCTCTTTTTTTATCGTTGACCAGGTTTATTATTTGAGGCTCCATATACGCTTAGAAGCTTTTACCACATAGTTTCAGATGAAAAAAAACGTAACGTCTACCTATACTGGTTGACCAAAAGAACAGTGGTCTATGACTGGAAGATTATTGATTGTGCATGGAGAACCTCCATTCTGTTTGTTGTGGTTGCGTGCGATATGAAATGAAACTGACTCTAGATTGCGACGTTTGATTGAGTGTAGAACGTCTGTACTAATTGAGCCCTGATGGGACGAGAACCCTAATTGCCGGCTCAGAATTACCATAGCCTCCTACCCTAATAGCTGGTCATTAAACAGTAGCTCACCTAATATAATAGCCATTCATTAGACGGTAGCTCTAAATAACTAATCTGTATACATCAAGATCGTATCACTAATAACTAATAGGTGGAAGAGGCAATAAAGAAGAGGCGTATGCCGGATCAAGGATACCACAGCATAGTGAAGAAGGTTTGAGAGCTAGATCAATATGAACCTACTGACAGGGCAGTTGCCTTATTTATATCCTATCCCCCACTAATATCATCCCTTTCCAGGGTATATACTACCCCTCTCTACTAGGGTCGTAGGTTCCTATCTTGTTTATTGGGAGAAACTAACAGTTGTTTTTACAAGTGGGGCACGACACTCTTCATGCCAGAAGGTTTGTGGCTTAGGATCTCCTAACTCTTCCCTCTACCTTAGTGCTCGAGACAATCCTGTAAGTGAAAATGCGCCAAGCACTCCTTCGGATGTTTTGTTTAACCCTAGATTACCTCCCTTCAAATCCGATCGCATATTACCACCTACACGTCAAAACGACTTACATACCAGGGAAATCATTGTTTCTGCTAACAATTCTGAGGGAATGCAAGTGACCAATAAAGTATTCTTAAATCAAAACATCAGAACCTTATTCACGTCAACTTCTGATACACTTCATTCTGTTGAAATACACAAATATTGCTTTTGTGGTACTTCCGTAGCACCTAACTACGCAAAAAATAAATGATGAAAAAGCGCATTAGAGATTGCTCTTAGAAATTCTAGTGTTTTTCGATGTTCGATCGGGATGATATATACCTATCATTGACACTCAGAAAATCATTACTGTTACCTTTAAAGATTCTGAGATACACTTTAGGGTTGACACAAATTGATACCGAGCTTTTAGGACCATGAACGCTTCGGTTTGATTTTCAAACAAGTTTGATTTTTATCGCATTCGCCGCGCGTCAAACGCGTTTATATGATGTTTTTCTAACCTCTTTCGACATTTAGAACTTGTTTTCGTACTTTTTCTGCACGTTTTCTTCTGTGATAATGGAGTTAGCTGATATAGAAACGGCCAGTTCTACATTTAGGCCTTTACATTTATTATACACCTTTATCGGGAGATGCCCAGTTTCGAAGAAAATTACAATATATTGTCTAGTGTTTCAAGACAATAGTGAATACAAAATACGAAGGTTTGAGTCATGTGAGTAAATTTCATTAATTGTTAAGAGTGTATTTATGTTATTGTTTGGAAATTTGAGCAATTTTTCTGGAAATCGTTCTTTTAGTTCCCATTATTCTGCCATACAAATAAAATTTTGGATTCTACCAAATATTTGTTGTTATCTTTTTTTTAAATTATTCTAACGAATTAAAATTCTTGTTGAATATAAACGGTATAATTCTTGCTCAATTTTGTTCACGATGTAATCGAAGGTTTTGACATTTTCGTAGAAGGGCCTTTTTCACATTTCTTATTCTGTTGAAATGTCTTTCAAGTCCAGAGAGGTTCCTGACCATCAAGAGGTTTGTAGCCCCTTGAGGGACTTCTGAACACAACTGACCGATTACGATTACAGAGTTCATCGGAACTTTGCCCGTTTACCCCTTACATTTACCCCTTAAGGTGATAAAGGCCTGCGTCGCAAGATCAGCTGAGTGGCTCTAGAATCCAGTTTTTTCCCTAATGATCCCACGATTCTGAGATTTGGTATGTGGGCCCTTGAGGGACTTCTGAACACAACTGACCGATCCCAGATCAGCTGAGTGGCTCTAGAATCCAGTTTTTTCCCTAATGATCCCACGATTCTGAGATTTGGTATGTGGGCCCTTGAGGGACTTCTGAACACAACTGACCGATCCCAGATCAGCTGAGTGGCTCTAGAATCCAGTTTTTTCCCTAATGATCCCACGATTCTGAGATTTGGTATGTGGGCCCTTGAGGGACTTCTGAACACAACTGACCGATCCCAGATCAGCTGAGTGGCTGTAGAATCCAGTTTTTTCCCTAATGATCCCACGATTCTGAGATTTGGTATGTGGCCCCTTGAGGGACTTCTGAACACAACTGACCGATCCAAGATCAGCTGAGTGGCTCTAGAATCCAGTTTTTTCCCTAATGATCCCACGATTCTGAGATTTGGTATGTAGCCCCTTGAGGGACTTCTGGACGGAACATTTAACTTCTCATTTTGATCGCTTCGCCTCCCTTCCCCTCCCATTTTGTCCAACTTCCCATCACTTTTTTCGATATCCGATTTCGGATTCAGATTCGGAGGAATCAAAACTGTGATTCGCTCGCAAATACCGTCCCAAGATCAGCTGAGTGGCTCTAGAATCCAGTTTTTTCCCTAATGATCCCACGATTCTGAGATTTGGTATGTGGGCCCTTGAGGGACTTCTGAACACAACTGACCGATCCCAGATCAGCTGAGTGGCTCTAGAATCCAGTTTTTTCCCTAATGATCCCACGATTCTGAGATTTGGTATGTGGGCCCTTGAGGGACTTCTGAACACAACTGACCGATCCCAGATCAGCTGAGTGGCTCTAGAATCCAGTTTTTTCCCTAATGATCCCACGATTCTGAGATTTGGTATGTAGCCCCTTGAGGGACTTCTGAACACAACTGACCGATCCCAGATCAGCTGAGTGGCTCTAGAATCCAGTTTTTTCCCTAATGATACCACGATTCTGAGATTTGGTATGTAGCCCCTTGAGGGACTTCTGAACGCAACTGACCGATCTCAGATCAGCTGAGTGGCTCTAGAATCCAGTTTTTTCCCTAATGATCCCACGATTCTCAGATTTGGTATGTAGCCCCTTGAGGGACTTCTGAACACAACTGACCGATTACAGATCAGCTGAGTGGCTCTAGAATCCAGTTTTTTCTCTAATGATAAGAAAATAATTTTCCTTTCATTCTTGCATATGATTTAAAATGTTATTCACTATCCCTATACTATATCAGGAGTACAAGTAGGTTTTAGCATACAAAAAAGACCTTTAAATTATCACTGATCTAAATTAATCACTGAAATTAGTGATAATTGACAGGTCTTTTTTATATGTACGATAAAACCTCATTATGGAAGATTATGACACAAAATCTTCAGAAACTCTTCTATGATTATTGGAGTGAAAGTGATGAAATTCACCGGACTCGCTCAGGCTTTTAAGTATTTCCTCGGCCGGTCTCCTTTTTTTAAATTATTTACAGCTAAATAATACGTAAGAGCCGTTGAGCTATTCAGCAGCTCAAAGTTGTTGATCGACGGCATGAATGCACAATCAAATTGAAAAAATGAAGTTGGAAACACAGGTGATGAGAACAGAAAAGTTAAAAAAAAAATTTTTTCATTAAAGGGCTAAACATTAAAAAATCGAGATCTCGAAAACTTTCCAAGTAACATTAACAACTTTTTGCTTGTCAATGATGAATTTAATCCCAAAGAATCGATTAAAACCACCCACAACGCTGTACGTTGGATAGTTCACTTTCCCTAATGGCTTGAAAATAAACCGAATTTCTTAGCGCTAGTACATCGAGAAATCATACGATGCTAGCGGATCTATAGATTAGGCGATCAAGCTTTAAATTCCATGAACGATCGCTAGATAGTGAGACCGGGATACAAAGAAATTGCTTTATAAATATCAGCTGATATAATGCCAATAATGGAAATATCAGGTGATATAGTTCCAATAGATTTATTCTAACTTTGCGAAATCGAGTTTATTAACTACTATCCGCTCTGGCTCGCTTTGCTCGCCTCCAATCCTATGTTAGAGTGGTTTTCCCGTTTGAAAAAACTTGGCAGTGATGTGATTTCTGTGTTCAGCTCTACCTATCTTTGTGACCAGACCTTTTCAAGAATGAAATTAGTGAAATCTAGATAAATGCCAACTTTAGCCATGAATATGAAACAAGTTAACTTGATCAAATATTGGGACACATTTTGTTTCAAAAGCAGCTCCAAACTTTTCGTGGAGAATTTTATTTTTTCCCCTCACTGTATTTATGACCGTAAAATATTTAATTGAATCTAATTTGTTATATTGAATGCATTTCTAGTCCGACAACCTCTTCCCCACTCAATAATTATTATTAGCATTATCGAATCATAACTCCCATACGGCCCTCCATTCAAAAAGGATGGATACCTCTGGCATAGGAATGAAAAGAATTGAGTAGAAAATTGTTTATCTTTTTAGAAAATTCACAAGTACCAAATTGTTTGCCCGATAGTAGGCTAGGCATGTCTAGTAGTGCACTGACCGCTAGTTCTGATAAATAACCAAAGGTATATTAGCTACAAGTTTCCATCATCGTGGCAGGTGGAAGAATCTAACGTTCAATACACGACGAGAAAACTTTTCTGGCAACATGCCAAGAGAACGTCAGACGTTGAGGACAACGAATCTGACGATACTTGGAAGTGTTGAGGTGGTAATTAGAGCGTCAAAACTTTTCGGGAGCTGCGGAGAAAGAGTTTAGTCTGGTAACTGAAAAGAAGAAAAAAACAAGTGAGATCGATAAATCACACGACAAAGCACCTGAGGAGAACAATGTACTCCCTTCATCCAGAGGTCGGTTTGATTAATGACTGGGTGGACCGACGATTTAGCGGCTAAAACGGTCAGAACAAGCTTGACAGGCCGTTTCCTTCGCAAAAATGAGAAAGTTCTTGTGATGATTGGAGCGTAGCGGAAGAAACAAAAACTCATGCTGCAATGAAGTGTTTGGGAATTATTGTGAACAGAAGATGTTGCAGTCATATTGTATCCATCGGCTAGTCACTGGAATCATATCAGCGAAACGATAGTCTTGAATTGCCAATCAATCGATAAACCATTTCAATGAGATGCACCCAGATGAGTAACAAAGTAAAACAAAGCATCTCAAGTTAGACAGGTTCCCTAAATTGTAATTATACACATTCACATCCAGAAAACCATCGTTCCAAAGTTCATCATTTTTTGTGCAATAGGAAGAAAATTAAGTACAGAGCTAACTCAGCAGATTGTAGTGTTTCTCATATGGTAATATTACGATCTACCACAAACGGAAGAGCTCCATGGTTTTCAAGAGGATATTTAATGTTCAAAAATGTGTGGTTGTACTCGAGAAAATTCAAGAACTCCACAGGAGTCAGGGTGATTTCTTACCTTGTATTTTCCCTTCATCCCCAAAAATACTCCAATTCAATTTTCAGCGATAAAGTTTCAACTAATTGATTCATTTTTCAACCAAGCGTCCCCGTTTTCTATTCAATGGAGAGTTTTACGCATCCGTCTCTACAAACGCATCCGTGTTTCTTGGCCGGGGACGTAGCGCATCTAAGTAACGTTGCGACGCATCTTGATGCGTCCCGTATCTTTGGCTTGCAATATGTTCAGCTAACAACCTTCGTAACGGTTCTATCGACTTCACTTCTTGAAACCTCGTGTGAGACTAGCGAAAACAAAGAAGGCTATTGAGTGTTGTTTTTCTTTTCGTTGTAATTAGGCTATGCGCTTTGTAAGTAGACTATGCTGTAGTCGCGATTGTTTTTCTGGTTGCAAGCTTATCACAGGTATATCACAATGCCTAAAGACCCCACCCCATTATATCGAAGAGATACAGACGTATCAGGGTTTAATAAGAGCTGATATTGTCAATTTGCGGTTGCCCGAACAGGCACCCATCGCAGTGCACACTTTCAGATAGCTTTACAGGAAATCTTCCAGCATGAAATAATAATATATAAAGCGGTGCTCTCCATCATTGAACGCCTGACGGGAAAAGCTGGGTGAAAGTGAAGTTTGGTGCTGGTCGATCAAAATGAAAAGAGAAGGGACATCGAGAGAGGGATGTGAGGGGGTTGGAGGGTCGCGGTGGTCTGGATGAGACAATTGACTCGGACAAAAATATCAGTGACGGCCAGAACAAAAGACCGCCGGTGATCGGTGGTGAAAAAGCTCAGAGGACAGGTGACGTTTACCATCCTCCGCGTCCTGTAGTTAGGACTTAAGCTGATGTATTTATTACCAGCCTATACTTTTCTAATCAAGAAATATTCACGTTTTGTGACTGTGCTATTATAGCGCCATTACACGAAAATACTACATAAAAAAATAAATGGGGCCGTCTAGGGACGCCCGAAGGAAGCGAAGCTTTATATCATAAAGCGTAGAATAAAATTATGAGTATTATCATACTCATAAACAATCTCTTCTAATTGGAATTAATTTCATATAATTTTAATAATTTGCATCCTTCAATTTTTGCAAAATCAGTTTTATTGCATACAAGTTCTCACATACAATATATAACATACAAGTTCCAAATCATTTACAAAGCTTAATTATCTGCCTGTTCATCAAGATCAGAAGTACATTCAGTAATTTCTACACCATTATTCTCAATGTTATGTTCTATGAAAGTGATGATTGGCGTCGTCGAGTAGAGAAAGAAAGACCGGGGAGGCCTCGGGTAGAATCGGGTTCGCTCGGGACAGTTCGGATTATAACTGACGCTATGGCCATGACGATTTTCACGGCGAGCGTTCCTAGCGGGGGAGGGGGGCGTCTGTATAAAAGCTGCTTCAACACAGCTTTTAGGGGATTCACAGTCCAGGAGTTTTGACGTCGAATCGTCGAAACAGTTTCCACGGACTCCAATGCGCATGCGCGAGGTCATCTACGACAATTTGATTTACGACGGGAACAACCCTTCCAAAGCCGAATTTCGACGTCGAATCATCAAAAAGAAGCCACGACCCTACCGGCTACCTAGCGAAACATCCTCATCCGATTTTCATTATCGTTATTCAGTCTTACTAACGCGTCAATAAAGTTGTTCATTCACGATTCTCAAGTTTATAGATAGTTAAGATTTACGTTCATTGTTTCACAAATAATTTTATAATTTATAACCTAGTTAGGAGATAACCTGCACTGATTTGGCGTTCACAAATTCAAGCAAAGGTGCTGCTCAGCATTTCAATTTTCAACGATTTCACGAGGGAGCCTCATGATGCCATCACTTTTCTATAAATTCGATTTTCGACGATTCTATTTACGAAATGGAGCATGAAAAACCTTGATATAAACCACTCCAAGACACTAATTCCACTGTTTCAATCAGCCTGTTGCATCAATCGCATTTGCAAGCCTGATTGAAGTCTGGCAAAGTCAAATCTCTTACTACCTTCGACATAAATGTTTATCGATTCAGTTCCACCAATAAGTTATCCGATGATCGCTGATTATTTTAACCGAGCGTCTGAGGTTCGGTTAGTTAGGAACCTTCCAGCTGCTCATATCAGTGATGGATGAGTAATGGAATCATCATCGTCCCAATTGATTGTAATAGACTTACATCTTACTAGAGGCCTGTTAGGGCTTGGAAAGCCCTAATCTAGTACCTAACAGGCAGCACATTATAGTAACGATAAAAGTCCTACCTATTTGCGGCGTTATGTGACCTGGTGCAAAGCTAAGGCGATGTTATTAAATGATTAAAAAGAGGACATACCGATCAAAATGTAAGTAATGTAATAAAATAAATATCACCAGTTCAGGTGGTCCTCGCCACTATGAGACTGAACAAAAAGTTGAATCGGGGAATATATATTAAGTCCGCTAAGATCTTCAGTTTCAATTTCTTCGTTCGGATGTTAGTAACTACACTACGTTTCTTACTTACCATGAATTGATGGCAACTGTTGTTACCGCCACAGCCTGATAAACAACTCTCGTTGATAAGGGCCGCCTAGAACACGATCAAGGCGAGTATAGAGAAGAACGGCGACACTTTTGCAACAAACTTGGGGCCGTGCTGATTCGAATGAGCAGTCTAACACTAAAATCGGACCGCGGAGTACTTCACAATTTCAAAGACCGTTCGGAATTATATATAAAGATAACGTTCATGTTTCTTTTCTTCCTGTTTGAAAATAATGGACTCTGATTCTGACTAGGAATTAGAAGATTCTGATTTATAGTTGAAAAAAATCATTGACTTTCTCGCTTGGTTAAGAGCGAGGTCTAGTCCAGATTTGTTTTGGTGATGGACGATGTGGATTTCCTTACAAGATTTCATTTAATGAAAGGTACATTATTTGTTTTGTTTGAGAAAATTAAAAATGTACGTATATGGGCAGAAAAATGAAGGTTATGGATTGTTGAGGGGTTGAATAAGATAGGTTGTGCTGTCGTTGAATGTATCTACAAGGAGACGCCTAACGCCAATAGGCCCATCGCCTTGCAAGTCAACGAGGAAACTTCGTATTGAGCCTGAAGAAGGAAGTCAATGAGGAAACTTCGTATTGAGCCTGAAGAAGGAAGTCAGTGAGGAAACTTCGTATTGAGCCTGAAGAACATTTTTTGGCAATACTGTACATTTTGGGAAGCATTAAAAAGGGGAGCGGAGGATTAATAAAGATTATGATTGACGGGTATAAATTAAATAAAATTAAGTGTCTACGCTAATTTATTCACTTAATACAAATGTTAGGAAAGCACAGTGAAGTATTGCATTGAATGTCATGAGTCATTTCGAGGCCGAGAGCTGGAAGGTATGTGATCTTTGGTAAGGGAAAAAAAGCTGAAAATTACTTCACAAAGGTTCAGTATTTCTGCATTAGATATCCCTTCTACGCAGATCGTTGGTCTATAATTAATAAACCCTGTATGTAATATGTGATCAGAACATGGTGCATCATGCCTCCCAAAATGGTTAACACCCTTACGGTTCCAAGACCCTGCAATTTCACGTACGAGAATGGACAAGAAAATGGATTTTGCGAAGAGATTCGTGTGGAGCCTCATCTCAGCTGTAACAGAATTGCGGTTAGAAAATCCCATTGAATATAGAGATTCTGCCCTGAGAATTCTTGTACAGTGGGTGAAACTGGTTCCACAGACACTCTTTTTCTTTATAGGCCTCAATGAACTGCACATTCAACACTTTACCCCACTTTTTCGGGGACATGTTGTAAAATGTTTGATATGTCGAAAAAAAAAAACAGCGTAAACCTGCACTACTGTAGTGATGTGATGATGACTGATCAATGATGATTGATCTACACCGACTGGGCTGGACTGGAATGGCCGGAGGCGTTCACATGGTTCTAGTGAGTCACGCCACACTCGGTTTTGGGTGGTGGGGGAACTGGACTGAGTAAAAATATTTAAAAAGATTTATAGGTAAGGAAAGATTATTAGTACAGAGGCCCCCTCAGCTGATCAGTGCGCCTCAGTAACTCGTAATTGGACCGCACCGTGAGTCGAATAGGAAAGTTAGCCATGGAGGGCCCGAAGCTGACCTGTCCCTCCAAACTTTGTAATCGTATTCCAGATCTCCGAAAAAGGAGATAAATTTCAGGTTTCAGCAATATAAGTCGATTAAAAAACCAATTAGACTCAGAGTCCCCAAATCTGATCAGTGTTCACTAATATTGAATTCTCAATATTACATAGAAGGTCCTTTTCAAATTGCAGATCCGTAGGTAGACATAAATATGTCTACATAGATATTGGCTCCTAATAAAAACTAGAATTTACTCTTTTACCTGGGGATACACTTTCACGCAAGCACATGAACTACTATATCGATTCATAAAGTTCAGAAAGAATAAAATATTTCTATACCACGGGACAATTGAACCGCTGCGGTTCAGTTGTAAGCGATAATCGACAGTTCCTGGTTACTGCTGTTACAGATCACACGGTGCACGTGAACCATGATCAGTTGATCTGGTAACAATCGACAGCTGACAAATTACTACATTCGCGCGACGTGAGTAGGAAACCGCTTGATAGACAACGCAAGATCGAGTCTTCGTACGTCCTCGTTACCACGTCTTCAACACTGCGCCTGCAAATGTATAAACACGAGAAAGGCTTCTGTGATGAGCGAGTTCAGTTTATATTTTTATACTAAACATATTGATTATATTATTTAAAATATGAATTAAATATATAATTACGTTAAAATATCCTTATTTTAATTATATTCATCTTATTTTCACTCGAAGCAGTCCAATCATCGAGTGCCCAAAAACAACTTAGTCAACGAAAAGGAGGATAAAGGGTTGCCGAAAAATGGATAAAATCTTTTCATTCCAATCATATCTACCTTTTTCAACATGCAAAAATTAAACTACTTACTAAGATACCAACATATATTATTTGACTAAGTTTCTCCAAAAAATGCATAAAATTTCTTATATCAACGTCTATATCTACATACACCTATATTACTATTAACAAAGTTGAGTGAGAACTTACTTGAACGATCTTCCTGACGGATCGTCTTCAAGATAAACCTGGAAGGCATCGTCGGGCTCGTCTCTGCTGAATAAGCTAGTGTGATAATATAACTATAAGTCTAATAGTTCTCTCTGAATTTCATAGCACAAATAAAACGCCAGACGAACGACGACGGACTGATTCGATTTTTGAAATCTACGAATCTTGAAAGGTATAACCAACAAATTTTGAAAAAGGGGATTACAAAATTTCTTGGCCGATTACACAGGTTCACTTTACAAATATCACAATGAATTGAAAACAAAATAATACAACACGATGATGGATGATGGAAACTGGGACCAGGTTGAGAGAAAACAGAGTCGAAGAAATACAAGATGTTGGAATCAGCGTCAGGTTACAAAACATTTGATAAGAGACGATGTGTGAAGACGAGTGAAACTCCGAGCTTGCACCGTAGTAACAGCCAGCGTGTTAGCAAAATTTTGATTTTCCCTAGATTCACGTTCACCGTATTAGAACACCGTAGTAACCAGGAACTCTGTATATTAGAATACCAAAAGTTACACTTTTAGGTAACGTAACGTAAAGTAACACTTTTCGGTTCTATGTGCCAAAGTAAAGACATAAAATGTCAAAAATGAATGTATCCACCGTATGAGTGTTTCCAGCTGATTTCAATGAAGTTTGTCAAAAAATTGTCTACGTTTTCCTCCTCCTCGCTCTTCATCCTAGAAGCGTTTTATGAAATTTTTTCCCGACCGACACTTTTTTTCCTGACCGGCACATACAACACTTCAGTTGCATTTTTTTGGGCTGAAAAAAAGTCACTCAATTTTTATAAAACCTCAAGCTAAATGACATATCCATGTCAAAACCGTTTAGCGGTCGGAAGTCACCTTGTTGGAGTCCGTTCCGAAATTCGTTCGACCTCGCTCTTGTTTAAAAAATGACGTCAAAAAATCAACTGCCCCGCGAAGGCGCTCAATTGAACGCCGCCGCCCTCCAATTGAGCCCGATTCATCATCTTCCTTGGTGGGATCCCTTGTCACTCCGTCAATTGGATGGCAAAGATTAAGCTCCCGAGGTCTCAGATTATCGCGGGGTGACCAACGCCTGTGAACTCACAGGGGAACTCAGAAATGATGACCATCGAAACGGATGTCCCAACGTTAAATTAGGCCGGCCGCATACAGCAGCCAGGGGCGTCGCTAGACAATTTATTAATTTAATTTTTAATTTTATTTCCATAGATCACAACTACGTGTGAGTGGAAAACGTCGAACAAAGTACAATATTATTAAAACAAGGAACAATATTACAAAAATGTCTATATATAAATATTCTAAAACAACAAAGCACAATTCCTATTAACAACGACGGAGAATAAATCAATGGTTAAAAAATTCACTAAGAGAGTAAAACTCTTTGTACACGAGAAAGAACTTCACATTCTTCTTAAATGTAGAAAGCGAGCTACCCCCAATTCGGAAATCCAGGAATTTATTGTGAACTTTCAAAATCTGGTAAAGTGAGCTTTCTTGAAATAGAGAGAGACTATGCTGAGGAAGCCGAAGGAGACCAACACTGCGGGTGGAGTAGGTGTGGTAAAATTTAAATTCTTCGAAATAGGCGGAGTATTTCCTGTAGAAAATCAAGCATTGCATCAAGAATGCTGACGGTATTGTTAGTAAACCAGCATTTCTGAATTGTCCTCTACAAGAAGAAAATGGTGTTAGACCTAGGACAAACGCCTGCCAAGTTGGGTGAGGCACATAGCTACGTCGCTTACCTATCATGAGTGTATAGATAATTGAAAAGTGTTAAATGACCTTGAAAAATTCCATAGCGAAAAAGAGTAAATCAAGAAGTAGCCTGAAATGCCATAATTGGTCAATTAGGAAACGAAAAAATGATGGTAGTGATTAGCTCCCAAACGATTTTTAGTTTTCAAAACTTCCGCTATTGTGCCGCTTCAGTCGGTGTATTTCCTACTGAGTAGTGAAGTACCTACTGTGATTGTTTCTTATAAGTTTCGGTACCGGTCTCGTGAGACGAAGGTTGAGGATTCGAGTCCTGATGCGTGGTCATTTTTTTAGCTTTTACAACTACCGAAATATATTTCTAAAACGTCATTCTTACCTGCATGTCCAACTAATCTGAATTTTCACTAAGGGATCGACTACTTGATGTTATGAATTTTTGCGATGCGAACTTGTTCAAACAGATTTTAAGCCAATACACAAGTAAGTAGTCACCTTTAGTTTTAGTATTAAGAATAAGAGGTATGTTGCCGCTAATGGCCTTTTCTGGTTGAGATGCGGCTTAAATCGTCATCTTAAAAATACATGTTTCTCCACGTATCCCATCAAGGGGAATAAGTTACGGAGGGTTAAGTTAGGAAGGGATAGAGTACAAATAAAGACTGGACAGTCCTGTTCAAACAACGCAAAATAAACATTGGTTTAACTAAAGTGGGAAATTTTGGCCCTTCAGTGAAAGCCTTTTGATCCCAATGCTTGTTTCGATCGCATATCTGCAACTCTGAAGTGGGCTTTTCGGCTTTTCATAGCTTACTGATATTTGAAATCACTGATTTGAAGAAAAAAATTTAATTATTATTAAAGCCTGCAACCGATACTGTAGGAGTACAGTGGGGCTTCGAAATTTTCAAGGTGTAAAGAACTGCTAGTACAACAGAAATACACCAGAGTTCTTCTTTGGCGACCAGCAATGAAGAAAGTAAGCGACCTGGTCTCATCAGATTTTGCTCGGAATGGATCTGCAGTAGCAAACGTTTATTTTGAGGTGTACACTGTTTACATATGTCATAGAGAAACAAAAATTTACTCTTATAAATTGTTTAGTTCACCGAATCGCTGATAGAGTGAGTTAGCGTCTTCATTCTTAATTCCTTCAGAAGAGAGTTGATTTCTAGGATGTTGGTGGTTCATGCATATCACGACGGATAGCAAGCTTGCACTATCTATCGGTCGTGAGTCACGGATATCAGATCCGGAGTCAGAGAGTGCAGAAGGGCGATAGCTGGAGCAAGAAGGGAATGGGGAGCGGAGCCTCTTCGAGAGATTAATGAATCGTCCAGGAACCACAATACGTGTTTCCCATGTAGGTCCCCGAAAATTCGTTCCTGTAAGGCTGACAAAATCTGCCCATCAGTGCTCCAGAAAGTAATGAGAGAAGAAATAAAAAAATTACTTGACAAAGGAGTAATAAAACCGGCACAGCCCCTTGCTTCCTTGTGCCAAAACGGGAGAATCATACCACCGACGAACAGACATACAGACTCGTGGTAAATAACAGAAAATTAAACCAGGAGCTTGAGAAGATAGACCATCCTATCCCCACTATAGCAGCACTGCTTCATCACTTTCACGCTCATTGATTTAAATAGTGCCTACCTCCAAATACAACCATTGGGGCCTGACGGGCCGCAACATTTCGGCCTGACAGGCCGAACAGAGCGCCTATTGCAGCCGAGCTTATTTCGGGCCGGAGGTTGGCGGCGGGAGCGCAAGCAGTCAGGTACCACCCGCACCTTGGAAGTAGGAGCCGGGCGGAGAAGGTCGGAATATCCCTCTCTTCAAACGAAGGGGCCACCCTTTGATTTTTGATCTAACCACTTTTTGATAGACTTTCGAAATTTAAACGAATATGGTTCAAAATTTTGGAAAACTAAGGTTTTTACAGATCACTCAGGAGATCCAGAGCTTGAATTTGAGTACCAATATGTTTGGGTTCTGTTGAGCCGAAATGGGCAATATTTGTGATCCTCATCCTCATCATCATTCTCGTTGTGCAGTTTTATTAAATAGAATAAACCCGGTTACAGGTTCCATGTGATGTGTGAATTCCATTGGAATTATACCCACTGATACAAACGTTGTAGGTACACGACATCTATACAAGGCGCCTTTTGCTACATTCCATCTGTTGTGATTTGCCTCCATGTTGCTGATTTTTTTCCTTGTAAACACTCTAAGGGAGAGCAAACGGATGAACGTACAGCCACCTAGGTGGTTTCATTCGATTCTTTTGGAGATTGTCTATGAATGAGATCCAAAAAAAACCTGTTACCTTGAAAGTATTCAAGATCTCGATTTTTCAAATTTTCAACCCTTAATTACTACCCTTTAGGGCTGATAAAAATTTATGTCGATATTACTGGCACATCTTCGACCGGTGTATGGTTTTTGAGTCAAATTTCATAAACTTTGGTCCAGTCGTTTTGGATAAAAAGTCTGAATGACGTTCGGCAGACGGACAGATTTTATTTATTTATTTATTTTAATTAATTATTTTTATTTATTTAATTTGAATTTTAGATTCTATGCATCTTGAAACGTAAACCATTTTCTTGGTCGATTAAGAAGTATCATTATTGAAATTTATTAACCAACAATCATTCTCTCCTTTGTAAAGAGTCGGGCTTTTTGGTTTATTATTTTCAATAATAAGCCTACCTATATGATCGTATAGCAAAAAAATTTTATAACCCCCCCTCAAACTTTGTCATTTTACGTTTCAAAGTGCGTAGAATCCAAATTTGCAATGTCCGTCCGCCGTTCGCCGTCCGGGCCATAAAAGGCCTTAGAATTGACTTGAAAAATCCGTTCTTTCGCACATAGACTCTACTTGGGGTCTAGTTGGTCCTAACTTCTCGCCAGCTTGATTGCTCCACACCCATGGGTGCTATGAGCCAAAAATAGGTGAAAAAGTGTCTTTTTCGAGACTTTGAGTGTTAGACTGACGTGTTAAAACTCCAACCTGCTCAACCACAATTGTGCATGCTAATATTCCACGGTTAGGATAACAATGGGCAGTAGGACTTCGCAACAGAACACTTTAGGACTAGATCATGCACGACCACAACTGCTCGATCTAAAAATTGTTATTCTCATGTTAGGACAAAATTCACTCATCTCAAAATGCACAACTTTCAAATGAATGTTGATGGAAAAATATGAGTGATATGATAGTGTAAGCGTAATAGGGTGGTGAACCTCCGGTTGTGAGGTAACGAGACCTAGGGAGTACCTCCAGGGTGGCGTGGAAAACTTCCTACACTTGTATTGCTTTCGAATTTCATGTTCCTTCGAGGCATGAATATATGTTTTTTTCTAGGTCATATTTGTGTGTTAATACCAATGCTTTGCCTACGCATATTTAATAACATATCCTCTCGACTTTTCGTACGTACTTAGATAATGATATTATAAAGGCAATAATTATTTGAATAGATAGGAGCTCAAATCGAGAAATATAAACATACGTATATAATTATAGAAGTATAGGTTGTGGCAACTCGAAATAGGACACGCCGAGGAGTCTGGACGGGCCTTATGACGTACGCAAGCCAACTAAAACTACGATCATACTCAATTGAAAAAATAATAAACCTTTGTGAAATAATTTGCAGCGTTTTTTATTTCGGCACTAACAAACTTTTTCAAACGATTTGAAATATCTACCGACTTTTTATCATTGAAACCTGATAAATGAGCCAGATCATTTCATGAGCCGAATTTCTTCAAAGGCCTTGAACTTTTCAAAGGTTCTAGGGTGTTGAATGACATAGCTGAGAGGGGAGTCGGGTTAATGCAAGATTTTAATAGTAGTCTATCAAAAAATTTTACGAACAAAAAGTAATAATTCATTTTGATTAGTTACCAGTAGGAAATATTAACTAGTTTTTTACTAATCGTTAAAAGATGTAAAAAGCAGCTTATTACATCTATGAACGGTTATTTAAAGCTAGGGGACCCCCTTGGGCGCTTTGGAGACAGACAATTGATTATCCAGATAATGCAAAATTTCACTCTTGTCAAAATGCAAAATGCAAGAACACCATGTGATGACACTTTCACTCCTGATGTTTTAGTTTATGAAAACTTTAGGTTTTGGACACCCTGTATCTCAATATGCCATCGAAAGGATTCTAATTTTTCGCATTTTTTCTCCGATGCAAATGAAACAACTTCCCCCCATTTTCGTAAATTTCACGAAATAGGGCTTGAAAAAACTTTTATAAAAAAAAAAAATATATATATATATATATATATATACCGATTCTCGATACCACCGATTCTTAGGCATTGGTATACCGATACCGCCCGGTGATGGGCGTTTTATTACACTACGGTACTATTGCAACCATCTAACAACGAAGATGGTTGAACCGTGCAACGGTTGTGTGAAGTTAGCAGTTGCGAAACATGAGTTGTCCAAAACACAACTTAGAATTATAACTTTGTTTACAAGTAGGCTTGTGCTATTTTGTTTGTGACAACAGAAGCGTTAGACAAAGCTATGTTTTCCAAGAGCCTAGTCTTATTTGGAAATACCTTACAGTTACCGACGAAAAACTAACTTGTTTTGTTCAGAGAGAAATCAATCCTAGGGAATAAAAGTTGCCTATTAATTGATACTTGATAGATAACAAAAAAATATCTAATTTTGTATTTACACAAATCAAATTAACTAAAGCCTTGAAAGTGAAAATATAAATCTGAAATTTAGAATTTGTAATAAGAATTAATCTGAATTTGAGAGAATAAAAATTTGAATAAGAAATTTTTGTTTTTCACCTACAGGGTTAGTTAGGTATTATGCGCCGATGGTATCGGTATCGAGAATCGGGAATCGATTTTTTTGGTATTGGTATCGAATCGATAAATTTTGGTATCGACTCATCTTTCTTATATATATATATATCGCACCCATCCTAGAATAAGGGTACAGATTTTCGGCAAATCGCATTAAAGTTTTCCTTCCACACCATTGGCTACCCGTTCTCTGGAACACGATGAACATAATTAATATCTTTGCGAAACATGTTTCCTACATTATTACTCTAACGGTAAATAGTTTTTTTGTCATGGGAAGGGAGTGGGGGAAACGGTTTTGTTGATTTTTTAAAAATTTTTGAGTTGTTCCAACTCAAACACTGAAATCTCACCAATCAGGATAAAATGTTCAGAAAAGAAAGACACAAGTTAAAATTGTCCACACAAAAAGGAAACAACTCAAAACGAGTCACAGACTGCGTGAACTCAACTGAGTATCTTCCTAGGACGACTCCCTCTAGAAGAAAGACACACGCACTCTCTAAATTAGAGTGCCCTACACATATCTCCACCTTCTACAGACAAACTAGACCGTTTCTACTTCTCAGAACCACAACTTTCGCGATTTTGAGTTGTACCCTTATTCTAGGACGGGTGCGACTACTTTTATATCGTATTTTTTAGTTTTTGGTGTTCCGCATCCTCCGAACCTCGTAATTGTTTTTGAGGTGTCCCGAACGAGCTCCATTCAATTCCAGCAACGTGAGTTGATTAGGAAAGAAATTAGCCTCGGTGGTTCCAAAACAGATCAGAATAACACGAGAACAGAACATATTACCGAAATATAAAATAACCAGGTCATTCAGAAAGAGTAACGCTTAGACCACCGAGAAGTATCAACGACCCTCTGTTTGCGCACAAATTGAAAAGAACCAGAACTTTTTGATCAAACTCTACATACACCTATCAAAAACCGTAAAACTCAAGGAATTTCAAAACGATTGCGATGAAGAAAATTTTAGATTCATTGCAATAGCTTAATTTGTATAGAAAATTGGCTAAAACGTTCCGACCAAGGTAGACTCGGAAGTAATGGACCTTCTGTTGTTGGAATAATAATTTAAAAAATAATAATTTAATTAAGAGTAGTTCAAAACAGAATCCTGGGAATCTTATTTGAAGTTTTCCATATTTCCCAAATAGATCTCAGTCGTCTCGTTGTCGTCAAATTAAAGCGTCTAATTAATCTTCACGACGTTCTTCATTGACGACTATTCTTTCAAATCGAGCTGATAAAAGCTCATCTTGTCTTGAAATATGATAAAAATGTTTGTTTTTCCGCCAAATTTTGTGTTAGTTGCACTTTTTCACCAATAGTTTCGTGAAAATTCGCTTGTCATGTTACAGTATTTTAAGGACTGTTGTCGGTATTGTATTGAATAATTACTACCATTTTTCTGTTCTTCCTTTAAGATTTGCTGAATAGAAATAGTTTTAGATATTCAAGCAAAGCTCTTGAATTCGTGTAAAAAAAGACATTGTTTAATTCTTATATCTCAGACTTAGGTATGCTTAAACACTTGTAAGTAACAAATAAGTCTTCCTTCTCAAAATTTAATGACTAGATCACAAGGTTCAGTATTGTTTTGAAGGTAGATCCTTCTTAGTATTTAAAATCATCAATTTAAAAAATAGTTATTTACCTCACTATGTTTCAAATCATTATTACTCAAAAATGGCTAACATTTTCAAACGGGAACCATAATAAACCAAGAAATTCAAAATAATCGACTTTCAGATTTCAATAACGTCCGTCTTTCTGAAAATTACGTTACTTACTCGTAAATGCACCGCTTTACAGCTTCAGATTGTAACAAATATAAATCGATCACAAGGTTTTGAAACGATAAGCTCCATTATCTCATTCATCAACCCAACACCAATTCAAAATTAAACTCCCCAATAAAAGCATATCATTTTGAGAAACCAAATACAAGATTCAGGACGTTTTATGACGGGTAACAAGAACATTTCCGGGTTAGTAATAAAATTAACAATATTTGTAGGTCGGTTTGCAAGATTTGTTGACTGAGGGGGGACGAATCGAAGATTAAACTTTCGGCGATCCATAGAATAACGGAAATTAGTATAAAAAGAAGGTATCTACTTCCACGAAAAATAGAGAGTTATGGGCGACGGCTCCAGTGCTCCCGTCGAGTCCGAGGGGCGAAAGTTGAGACACCGGAATGATCCCCTTCACTTCGCAATCTCGAAAATAGATTGTCCCGAGTGATCCCGTAGAAGATAAGAGAAAGTGCACCGGAATCGACATGAATCCTTGGTACATTTACCATCAGTTTGTCAAATTCAGCAAAAAGAAACACACAACACCAAACAGCCGCAATATTTTTTGCCGCTGTTGTATTTAGTTGACAGATTTTTCTGTTGAATTTTTTATGAAAGTTTTTAAATGCCCTACTTAGTGTCCCTACTTGTGACCTTTTTTTGAGTTGTACTCTGTGTTCGCAAATATTGTGTACTGAACCTAATGTACGTGACACGGTTATTGCAGAACTCGAAATTCCTCACGAAACCAACCATCTACTTAGATGGTACGTTCAGCTACAGCCCAAAATTCCTCACCCAACTGTTTACGGGGCCCGGAATAAAAAATGGATTTTATGCAGCCTTGGCGTTCTGCTTGTTGCCTAACAAGCAACAGGAATCCTATGAATTTTGCCTTCGCAGTTTGGCCTGGAAATGAGAGGAGCTCGCTGGCCAAGAATTATTACCAGTAGCTTGTACCGTGGATTTTGAGGTCACGATTGACAATGGAGACCGCCCGAGTGCTCCCGAGGGGCTGAAAAAACACCTGAGTGCTCCCGTAGAAAAATCACGCCAGTGCTCCGCCTAACCTGAGTGCTCCCCTAGAAAAAAAAGCGCGAGAGCTCCGACACGCCTGAGTGATCCCGTGTTTGAAAAGTAGCCAGTAGGTACAATGCGTTTTGTAAATGTAATCAACTATTACGTGCATTAGGTTCAGTACACAATATTTTCGAACATAGAGTACTACTCAAGAAAAGGTGATCGGGCATGAAGTAGGGCATTTAAAAACTTGCATAAAAAATTCAACAGAAAAATTTACTTCAATTTCATTAAAACAAGCTAATAAATGAATAAAACCCCAAAAATTGCAACAATCTAAAAATTGGTTTTGTGCAGCTGAAAAAGTTTATTAGGAATAACATGTAAATAGCGATATATTTTTCCTCTAATTTCCCGATTAGAGGAAAACTTTCGATGGGCGGGAAGAAAATTCATTTGCGATGACGTTTCTTTTGACGGCCGCCCATAATTCGTTAGTTCCTATTGTGGTCTTGGTCATCTGTTTTAGCGTATGATTTACATCGGATTTGCCCACCCCTTGCACTACAATTCCACCTTCTTACTCCCTCAGGTAATAATTTATGATAATTATATTTGAATCCGTCAATAAATGCAACAGCCTCTTGACAGCTTCCGCCACTTACAAATTTCACGTCCGACATGGTGCACGGAGAGAGGTAATCGACAAACTTATGGTAAATGCCCCAAGGATTCATGTCGATTCCAGTGCACTTTCTCTTACTGTCTACGGGATCACTCGGGACAATCTATTTTCGAGATTGCGAAGTGAAGGGGATCACTCGGGTGTCCAACTTTCGCCCCTCGGACTCGACGGGAGCACTGGAGCCGTCGCCCATCGACAATGCCTTAAAAAATGTATGACGTATTGTACTGGCTACTTTTCAAACACGGGATCACTTAGGCGTGTCGGAGCACTCGCGGTTTTTTTCTAGCGGAGCACTCAGGTGAGGCGGGAGCACTGGCGTGACTTTTCTACGGGAGCACTCAGGTGTTTTTTCAGCCCCTCCTGAGCACTCGGGCGGTCTCCCAGAGTTACAATGTTGAATCGATTTCGACGGTCATCATCAGTAACAAACAATAAATGAATACTCATTAGAAAGAGCAAAGCTTATATAGTCACGAGTGAAGGGAGATTGAATCCCATTGGCCGAGAGAAAGGAAAGGTTCGGGGGGTACAACCAATCAAGTGCGAGCAAAGTGAAGCGGATGATAGCTAATCAGATGAAGTGAAAGGAGGGGAAAAATAACTCAATATGGTTTCAACAGTGTAAAGGGATAGTTCCAGGCTTTCTGACTGAAACTTGGTACATTTTTGGGCGAGACAATGATTTTCCATAAACAGACATCATACAGACAGACAGACACCGAACCAAAATTGATCTGCAAACCCTGAAACGCAAAAATCAAGTAGAAAATTAATTTGATTTTGGAAGTCAAAAATTTTCCGATATCTATCATGAACACAAAGCTTTCAGCTACTTTCGGTAGTGGGGAAGCAAAATCTTCGGCTGAATTAGAATGAATTCTAAACATAAATTTTGTCCCACGAAAAATTCTGAGAATATATTTTTGAAGAAAGATCAGTATTACGTACCTATTTCATTAGTCCACAAGATATGTCCATGAAAGCTGAAAGATCTTGCGAGCTTTCCGAAAAGGGACAGTATGCAAGGTAACTATAGGATGATTTTAAGTGGCCGAAACAGCGGTGTGAGGAAATCTAATGACGTTATAAAGTGCGCCGTCCTCCTACTACGTCATTCAGCTTTCCTTCTAATGGCTTGTCCAAACCATTCGGAGTTCTGAGCTCAAAATTTACTGTGGAGGGTTTTCAAGCTCGCAGAATCCGATTATTAGGCCAAAAAATGAGAAATTCCAACTCACCAAAGTAGCCCATTCAGTGTACGTTTTCACTCATCCTTTCCCTTTAAAAAACGAGCCTGGAAACTCCCAGGAGGGCGATAATATTTCGTAAACGACGGAAAAAACATCTCGACCGCCCTCCTTGATCTTTTATCCGAGGCAGGTAATTGGAAATTTCAATATTCTCTCGCCGTAATCGAATAGCCCGCTTTCCTATTATTCACGGACGTTTCCCTCATTTTTCTTTGCTACCATCCCTTCGTCAGCTTTTCCCAATTTTCTTTCCCTCGTTTTTTTTATTTCCCTGTATTTTTTATACCCTTGATATGGGTAAGTTCAGAGAAAGAAGCTCTCTTCCTCTCTTAGAACGAACGCGGTGGAAAAGCACGGCAGGGGGACCGCTAATTGCCCGCTTTTCTGGTACTGTCACGGGCCGTTGAGAGCGTAGATTAGCTGCTAGGCCCAACGTTTTGCGGGGCAAAAATAGCTTCCATCTCACCTTAACACATTCCAACCAATTTTTTCTGTAGATTTCACTACGCAACAACACATCAAAACGGAAGTCAGTGAAAAACGCCTGCAAATTATTTCACAGGTTTAATATTTTTTCAATTGAGTATGATCGTAGTTTTAGTTGGCTTGCGTACGTCATAAGGCCCGTCCAGACTCCTCGGCGTGTCCTATTTCGAGTTGCCACAACCTATACTTCTATAATTATATACGCATGTTTATATTTCTCGATTTGAGCTCCTATCTATTCAAATAATTATTGCCTTAATAATATCATTATCTAAGTACGTACGAAAAGTCGAGAGGATATGTTATTAATTATGCGTAGGCAAAGCATTGGTATTAACACACAATATATGACCTTGAAAAAAACATATATTCATGCTTCGAAGGAACATGAAATTCGAAAGCAATACAAGTGTAGGAAGTTTTCCACGCCACCCTGGAGGTACTCCCTAGGTCTCGTTACCTCACAACCGGAGGTTCACCACCCTATTACGCTAACACTATCATATCACTCATATTTTTCCATCAACATTAAACTAAGCGTGCCAGGCGTACGCGCGTACGTCAGTCTTACACCCAAACCCTCGAAAAAGACACTTTTTCACCTATTTTTGGCTCATAGCACCCATGGGAGTAGGAGCGATCGATCTGGCGAAAAGTTAGGACCAACTAGATCCGAAGTGGAATCTATGTGCGAAAGAACGGATTTTTTAAGTCAATTCTAAGGCATCTTATTGCCCGGACGGCGAACGGCGGACGGACATTGCAAATTTGGATTCTACGCACTTTGAAACGTAAAATGACAAAGTTTGAGGGGGTTTATAAAAATTTTCTGCTATACGATCACATAGACTTATTATTGAAAATAATAAACCAAAAAGTTGTCTATTTCCACGAAAAATAAGGAGTTTCAATGCTAAATCAAAAGAAAACCAAAAGAAAAATCCATTATCAAAAGCACAGCGGCTAGTAATGGATATGGAGGAGATCTCGTTGATACCGTATGGTGTAACTTAGGAAATGTGCTTATGTTCTGTTTAACATTAATTTCTTCTCCGAAAAACTAGTGCGAAACATTTACCACTCACTATTTGAATCGGTAATGGAATACTCAATTGTGATCTGGAGCGTAACGTATAAATATCTAATTGAAAAAATATTTAAAATCCTGAAAATGAAACTGAAAGTAATTTTTAATAAACCTAGACGTCATCCAACTGAAGAATTGTTTGAAGATCTGCGATTGGATACTATTTACCACCTATATACTTAAATTCATTAAAAAAGAAAAAAGTGCTTTTCTCGTACACATCCGCAAAAGAAATAATAAACCGTACAGACTTAAGCTACCAAAAGTTAAGAATAAATATGCTCAAATGACAACTACTTACATGTGTATGCAATTAATCAATAAAAATTGTGAAACAATTACAGAAACAATGAACGTAAACAATGAAAACTTTTACGAAAAAAGTGAATATACTATTATATGAAAACAAAATTGAATCTCTGTTACTGAATTGAATTTCTGACATATTAAAGCACGCTAGCAATTAAGTTAAAAGAAAAGATACAATTAATTATGTTTCTAAATTGAAGATTAGTCAGCACTGGCTCCAGTACGTTTCTCTAACTTACAATTAGACGAATTAGAAACAAATAAAATAAGAATAAACAATTGAGGAGCTGACACGGAAAACCAGTTGTCCAAAATTCGAAAGGCCATTTTTTTTCGTCGAAGTGCAAGTAAACGGTCACGACAACGGCCTTAGGTCCTCCCGTCCATGCTAGATCGCACCCCGAATAAATGTGTGACCTTTGCATGAAGAGATTATGTCCAAAAAATCTGATAAGAGTTCAGAGGGAGTTCCTATGAAATTTGATTTTTGGACTTAACTGGTTTTCCATGTCAGCTCCTCAATTACGTACGACACAAAAAATGAAAATTTTATTTTGAAATCTGAGGACTAGGAATAAATAAGGAGACCGATCAACTCCATGCTGGATCTCAGTTTTTAACTATCCAGCAAGGTCATCTATATTAATCACTGTGCTTATTATCAATTTATGTTTAATTTTGCAGTATTTCGTTAAATTTGTCATGTAAAAGAAATTTTTTAGCATTCAAATAAATCTAATTTTGTATACATGTACCACTTTATTATGATGACAATAAACTTATTAATAATATTATTATTGTAAGGTTCTTTGGAAAAAGAGTAGGGATAAAGCGGATTCCCGTCTAATGTATGATTTTTGAGCTGAATTTAATTAAGTTTGGTCCAGTAATTTCGGAGAAAAAATTCGGTGGGACGGGGGAGTAGGGCGGACGGACGAATTTTTAAATTTAATTTTTGGATAACACTCATCTTGAAACGTTACCCAACAAATGTTGCGAAAGGAGGGTTTCTTGGTTCATTATCGAAAATAATGTACCATTATTATTGGAATTAATAAACCAAAACTAAATTAAGGAGGGAAAGTCTTAACGTTAACTAACAATTTAACACAAACCGTAGATATGAATTATAAGATCCTCGTGTCGAACAACAATAATTTCTACTGTGTGAATTGAATCTTGATCAATAAATAGGTGTAATATTGAAAAAGTTTCTAAAAATGCAAAAGGAGCCTCAATCGTCAATGTTATGCTGGTAAAAGCGATATTATATCATTTGAGGTGATCCATAACGGCTGGGAATGAGCTCGCTAATTGAGTTGGAAAGTGTAATTAACGAAATTAATTCCCTCGGAACCATTATCTAAAATTGAATCCTGAAGGTTGAATGAGAGAAAACACTGGTGTCAGAATTAGAGGCTTAATTATGAATGGAGATTCATCCTTTTTACTGTGGCTTGTCGCATAAAAAAGGGGCATTGTCCTCTTTTCAACAGAAATAAATCGAGAGAGCTATGAAAGACCAGTTTAATTTCAAAAACGAATATTTTTGTAACTATGGGATCACTGAAAAAACGGAAACTAAGTTGAGAGTGGCATATAACTTTCACAGTCCACGTATCCGTAACATGTATGAATCAGCGAAATGTTGAAAAATCTAAAATATTTTAATAATTTTATGGGTACCTACTTAAATTTAACATTTAATAACTTGGTTACTTGTGCATAGCCAAAAAGGGAAATTTCCATTTTCTTCTCAACATGAAATGACTGATATTAACATTTTCATTTGAAACCAAACCATATTCACCCTACCCAAATCAAATTCATATTACCTTTTTAAAATTAATATCCAAGTGTTAATGAAGATTTCTTTTTCATCAAAAATCAATAGCCTCTTACCGATTCTGGGCGAAAAATGCAAGCTGGTAGTCCATCAGCATATGTTTTTATAGCGTCTTCTGCTACGGCTTTAGTTAACGCGTAAGTGTTTGGCCATTTTGTCATTATGCTGAAACAAAGATCACCACAAATGGTTCAATTTCTATGAACCTTGTAAATTTTCAATTCATTCTTAAGTTAATTTGTATTTTCACGCATATCCTATTCAACTCAATTATTGATTTAAGGCAAATAATCTATTTGCCAAGTTTGAGGAAAATCGGTCAATTAGGCGACGAGGAAATGATTCATGATATTACCCATATTCTCGTGACGTCACGCATGGAGTAGGTTTGAGTTTCAGCCAAAGTCGGCCATGACTGCGCTACGTCAGTGAATTGCAACTCAACCAACCTATTTCTCACAAGAAGTTTGCCGTTTCACGTCAATCTAATTTGTGGTTATAAAGCCATTTTTCAACAGTTAACAGTTTGTGTTTTGCAAAAGTAATATTGTGAGCAAGCTATATAATACAAAGTTTCAATTCAACTAAATAGTTACAATAATCAATTATTGGTTGTAGATTGTAGTCACCGATACCAGTCTAAAGTGGACAAATTTTTATTTGGACTAGGAATCTACTTAATATTGTAGTTAATCAGTGTCCAAAAATTAAAGAACTTAATTCGTTTAGGCTTTGAGAATAATTATTAATCTGGAAAGAGTAATGAAAAAATGTTGATAGCTAACCCAAATTATGTATTAAATTATAATAAAGAGCACACCAGTCCTTCTGGTAAAACATATAGATTAATTGGAAACACGATTTCTGTTCTAGAACCAAAAATTTCAACCATGTATCATGTTTTCTCCTCGATATTGATTCGAAATTCTATGAAAACATCAGAAATTAACAAGCGGTTGCAATCATGTTCACAATATCAATTATTGAGAATGATCACCTGTGTGTAAACAATTATTTATATAACCATGCTCATAACTCAGTTTGTTGGACACGCACTTCGCCGTAGTTAACATAATATTGTTGGATAAATCGAGAGCTTTCGAACGAATGGTCAACGAATTTTGTGGGATGGAAAACGACGAAGTACCATTTCCCTAGCAACGACTCGGTTGTAGGCGGAAATCACTGTAACACTATATGTTGCGTGCGCGGAAAAAAATTGACTCGCAAAATTTGCTAGGACCCCAGGGCTAAAACATGACACATGTTAAAATTATTGAAAATGCCTCAGGTGTCTGTACTGCAGTGTCGGTACACAGCCATTGCTCGGATACCTTCATCAGCGTTTTATTATAAGTTCGTAGTACTATGCTTAACTGAGGAAGCTTTACTTGTTATATTGAATGAATAAAAGGAGATATTTGATAGTTTGTCAAAGTAAACAAGGCCGGTTGTTGCTACACCAAGAAACTAAACTACTTAGGTAGGTACGTACATCCTACCAGATTTGCTTTTGGTTATAAGTGCCTAAACAAAGTAGGTTGGTTGTTGCTTCGCCGACGAATGCAACTGTTGATTAGCAAGTGTGTTTCATGGGAATCGGACTGAGACTTGGTATAGTTTTGGGCGTGACAAGGATTTCATACAGACAGACATCAGACAGACAGACCAACCAAAATTGAACAGCAAGCTCTGAAACGCAAAAAGCAAGTGGCAATTTTTTTGAAGAACAAAATTTTGTCCGTCTTCTATCATCAATACAAGCTTCCTGAGCTTCGGTGAAGAAGCGAAAAACCAATTTAAGGACAGAAATGCCTATTTTGTAATGTATTGTTATAAAAATAAAAATTTATGAACTCGTTATATATTATAATAATTGATTTTGATCTGATTTTTAAATGCTTTATTAAACAATATACATTAGTACATTAATATCTACATAACATTATACGGCTTGAGCTGCTAAGCTATAAGTATGCCGGGGTCACGGTCCTTTACCGCCAATATTAACAACAACAAATTAACCAAGCACAAGTACGTTGATTATCAATAATTATGAGAACAAAATATTAATTTAATGGAGTCTACAATAACATTAACCAGCAGCTTGACTTCAACGGACCAGCAGTCCGCCAATGACTTCAACGGACGAATAAGTACTCATAAATTCTACGAAAATTCGATAAAAAAACAAACTGTTAAAAATTAAATCCATCAACCAATTGTCTTCTGTACCTTATGGCGTTTTTAACAGACCAACCTAACTTCACCCAATTCTTTCCATTTAGGTACTCTATAGCCATTTCTACTGTCAGAAACCTTGAATCTAAGTATGTATTCCTGATATTACTTTTAGCGAATTTTTGAAGAAAATTAAGCTATTGCTCTCGCCTCAAAATTTGTAGAATGTGAATTTTTGAAAAAATTTTATGCAGAAATCCGTTTCAGGCTATTCTGAATCATATTCTGAAGTTTAACGCATTTTTTATGTATGTATGTATGTTTGTATATATGTATGTATATATGTATGTGTCATTCCAGACGATAACTGTCCGTAGAATTGTGCTAGAAACTTCAAACAACTTTTAAAATGTTAAGGACACAAAACGAAAGTTCAAGTTCGTTGGCCAGCATGATCGGATTACATCTTCGGGTTGGAATTTTCAAAAATGTAGTCAAAAATTTCAAAATAGCCTGTTTTTTGCGATTTGTTGTGCGAAATAGTTTTTTCAGCATACTAACATGTGGTATATTCGGAATCAGCGTAAAATTTCCTATAAGAATATGTATCAAGTTTTCAAAAATTTCAAAGTTGAAAAATCAGTCAAAAATCGAAATAAATGCCGTTCGCTAGTTGTAAAAATCGGTAATATTTGTTCGAAACAGAGACTACAGTTTGTCTGTCAATTTCTTGCTGTGGGATACTAGATTCGAATGCAACTGACTTTATATCACTCGTAATATAAAGCCTCATCATCGATTGGCTGTGGAAATACGTTTCTTTCATATGACGTCGGTATGTTATTTTATTTTATGTCAAGATTTGATGATGTTATGATAGTATACTGTTAAGATTTCAACTGCCTTCAATACTGACCACATTGGACATCTAAATCTATGAATATTTACCTACATTTGTCTTTAAATCTACATGATTAGTTTAATAATAATAAAGTATCAGTACCTCCTAATTATTTTTAATAATTTGATTCCATGTTTGTCTATCAAAATCATAAACTAAAATTTCTCTACACGATCAATAGCGACTGAAATGTCGAAGATTTCTTCAAAAATTCGCTCATGGGGTCATGCTGCATGACTGGACTTTTCTTAAGATAGAGCATCTATCCAAAAAGTGAATCAAGCTTTCATCTTCACCATCATTATTTAGTGCACACGTATAATTCTTATTCTCTATCCACATTTTTACAATTGAAGTCTACATTTCGCATGTAGTCCTTCACATTATTCTGACTATGCCATGGCTAAGATTCTCCTGTTCCATATAGGTGGGAGAACTTAAATGCTTATAAAGTAGGTGAAAACGCGCATTTATGGCATCATTCTTACATTTCGCAAGGAACGCATTCTTTATTTTTAATCTTAATCCCCTCCATTGCACTAGTATACCCTCCGGATTATCAAAAACAAAAGCTTCATCATTTGTTTCAGCCAGTCGCTTAGATACTTTGTACCAGGATATCTTCAATTTAATCGCTTCCAGCGCCACGATTTTCGTGTATCTAGCAGTAGGACTTTTCAGTATGCTTACCAGGTATCAAATAAATCAAAAGTATGCAAGTACAGTTGTTCAACAAATAACTCTGAATAAATCATATAATCTGGCGTATTTATAGGTAACGCCAACAGCTTCTTAATGAAAAGCTTTTGTAATTTTTCAATCAAGTCTTAACTTTCATATCCCAAAAACTGACATCCATAGTATAACACGGTTCTGCTTACTGATTTGAAAATCTTAAGCTTAGCTGACACTGGAATACGGTAATTTTCAACAGATTTTTACCACACTGTATTCAGGCCCGTCTTTGCTAAATTTAACTTTTTTGCCAGCTGAGGTTTCATGTCTAGCCCAGGGGTCAATGAAATCCCCAAGTTTCGTAAGGATTAACTACATCGACATGCTGGCCGTTTATTGTCCATTTCTCTTTTAGCGAATTTTTGAAGAACATTAAGCTATTGCTCTCGCCTCAAAATTTGTAGAATGTGAATTTTTGAAAAAATTTTGTGCAGAAATCCGTTTCAGGCTATTCTGAATCATATTCTGAAGTTTAACGCATTTTTTTTTTTTTTTAATGAATGTATGTATGTATGTATGTACGAGTATGTATGTATATATGTATGTATGTATGTGTCATTCCAGACGATAACTGTCCGTAGAATTGTGCTAGAAACTTCATACAAATTTTAAAATGTTAAGGACACAAAACGAAAGTTCAAGTTCGTCGGCCAGCATGATCGGATAACATCTTCGGGTTGAAATTTTCAAAAATGTAGTCAAAAATTTAAAAATAGCCTGTTTTTAGCGATTTGTTGTGCGAAATAATTTTTTCAGCATAATAACATGTGGTATATTCGGAATCAGCGTAAAATGTTCTATAAGAATATGTATCAAGTTTTCAAAAATTTCAAAGTTGAAAAATCAGTCAAAAATCGAAATAATGCCGTTCGCTAGTAGTAAAAATCGGTAATACTTGCATGAAACATTGTCCAAATTCAGATTGAACTACTCTTATGGAAGTATCCCTGTATAACCAATCCGAGAACCATGCTGTTTAAAACGTAAATAGTAGGTGCTTGAAAAAAAAATCGCTCATTCAATCATGCTGCATGACTGGAACTTTTTTGGACAATCTACCGCCTCTCCTTCGAAACTCCTAAATCAATAATTAGATGCCATCGATTCATGTATTCTTGAAGGCGATTCAACTATTATAATAATTATGAACTGTCCAAATAAAGGATCGTTGCGAAAGAATGGCAATTTTTTAATAGTAATTTCCATATTTTATATCGGATGAATTTTCGCCATTTTAGGGGCGTTCGAATGAACATGAGGAACTGAATCCGAGGTTTATGGCGGTCATTGTCAGATACTTCGTAATTAAATTTACGCATAGCAGTTATCGTATCATTGTGTTCAAATCTCCCTGGTTGTGTATGTATATATAATCCCCTCATCGAATTCCATTCTCAAAATCAGGATATCCGACAGCAAACATTACACAAACTTCCTGTCCCACTGGTTGTGATGCTTCCCGCAACTGGAAATTAATACCATCAGCTTCAACTCCGAAAACCAGACAAAACTCCGCTGTACCGTGAAATCCCCGTTGGAAAGCTTCACTCCGAAGCTAATATTCAAATTTCATATGACGGAATACGGGGGTTTATTACTTGCGACGATGATTCCGCTGAAGAGACTCGTATTACAGCCCCTGAGGCGTTACGGACTTCAGTACCTGCCGATCCGATTCGAGCAGTTCTGACAGTTTGACGACTCGATTTGAAATTGTAACTGAATTTATATTGAGTTTGTAGTTTGCCTTCAGTCAGGAGGCAATACGCAATAACCGAGTAATAACGTTAGCATTCCCAAGTGACTCGTACCAAATAATTCGTTCATTGATTGGCTGTGATCGAATTATTGTAGGAGTTGAGCTATAAATTAAATTGAGTTGAATTAACTTAATTGGATTTATATGAAATGCTTTCATGGACTCCACTGGTAGATTTGAGTGGTGAGCAATTAATATCCCGCAGAGCAAGGAATTGCTGCGTTCTGCCATTAGGATTCTGCAATGACCATTTCGGATGATGAAAACGCTACAAATTATTACCCAAAAGTTAATTATTTATGTGTAAGATAGCCCTTCCACACAGATCATTGGTCTATAATTATTAAACCCCACATCTAATATATGATCATAACATGGCGCATCGTGCCTCCCAAATCGGTTCACATCTTTACAGTAAAGGACCCCTGCAATTTCACGCTTTACAATTAATGAAAAAAAAAAAAAAAAAAATGATCACGACGGTTGAGCTCTTGTGAGATGATGATCTCCTAATAGAAACTCACGAGTAAACATTCACTTTATTATAGAAATGATCACGACGATCGAGCTCTTGTGAGATGATGATCTCCTAATAGAAACTCGCGAGTAAACATTCACTTTATCATAGAAAGAGGCTAAAGAGGCTACATACTCGTACGAAATTACAGCTTCCTATAGTGTAAAGTATAGAAATTACCTATTAACCGCTTCACAAATCAAACCGTTCTCGCAATATTCGGATCACCTGCTATGAATCACATAATCGAAACACCAGCTCAATGAAATCATCAGAAATTAACAAGCGGTTGCAATCATGTTCACAATATCAATAATTGAGAATGATCACCTGTGTGTAAACAATTATTCATATAACCATGCTCATAACTCAGCTTGTTGGCCACGCACTTCGCAGTAGTTAATATAGTATGGTTGGATAAATCGAGAGCTTTCGAACGAATGGTCAACGAATTTTGTGGGATGAAAAACGACGAAGTATCATATCCCTAGCAACGACTCGGTTGTAAGCGGAATCATCACAATTATTGAAGCTACTTTCATCTCACTTTTCGGCGGGCGATCCATCGCTAAAACATGATTCCATGTTAAAATCAGGTTGATTGGTAAGGAAAGAATAAAGAATATAGGTTCAGAGGCCCTCAGCTAATCAGAGCGCATCCGTACCTCGTGCTTGTTTCCGATGTGTCCCAAAGGAGCTCCATCTAAATAACAGCACCGTGGATCGATTAGGAAAGAAATTAGCCTCAGAGGTTCCGAAGCTGATCTGTGATAATTTGTGATTGTATTGCAGATCTCCAAAAAGGAACTACATTATAGGTTTCAGCATCATAAGACAATTAGGAAACAAAATAAGGCTCAGAGACCCCACTGCAGATCATCGTGAACTGATAGTGAATTCTTGATATTTAAAAAGAGGATAAGAATACTGTAATACATAAAAATTGCCTTGTAAATATCAGCAGACATAATGCCATTATTGGAATTACCAGGTGATATAATTCCAATGGAATTCGTTCTAACGCTGCGAGATCGAGTTTAACTATTGTTCGTGAGGATGTACCTAATAGTGAACTACTGGTACCTAAGTGCTAAATTTCATCTCTTAAATCACACCCTAGTCTACCTATAGGTGGCCGAAGCACTGTTTTCACTTTCGAGAGATTGAAAAGTCGTGGTCTCCACTAAAATCAAACGACTGTTGGATTTTTACAGCGGTAAAACTTCCACTCACATATTAACTTTCAGTCTATTCTGAACAACTTTCGTTTTTCCAAAATCAATACTCCACTCGGCGCATGCGCAAACGCATATTCCATCATGCATAATTTTCCCACGCCCCCGTAGTCCGATCTCGCTCAAATTTAGAGGATAGTTGGAAAAAGTTAATTTGACCATCCTCTAGCAATTTCAACATAATCCTATATTAGTAGCTACTGCGCATGCGCGAATATGTATTCCTTTTTAAACGAGCCTAATTTCAACAGTTCTCATCCGATTTTGATGAAACTTTCAGGAAATGTGCAGGTGAGGCTGTATATAGTCCACTACCAATTCCATCCTTTTCAAATAATTACTTCATTTTGCGCATGCGCAAACGAAAATTACTTAAAAATAATTTTTTACCCTAGTAGTTCAATCCCGCTCAAATTTGGTGCATAGTTGAGGGATAATGGTTAATTAATTCCATGTAAATTTCAATTTGATTGCATCATTAGCTCCTGCGCGTGCGCGAAAGTGTACTCCGAGAAAAAAGTCTAGTTTTAATCAGTTTTTCAAACTTCAAATCACTTTAGTGGCAACAATAAATATAAGGTAATAAATACAAAAATACAAAAAAATGCAATGGATTAAGGAATTAAATATAATAAATTATATACATAAACAAGTTAAATATGTACCGTTGCCCACCGAAGAATAAGTTGAAAAATTTGTGCTCCTCAGTGTCGTTCAATAATAAATAAAATCAAAGAGTCGTTGTCAAAGTAACGATAAAAAAGTAGAAATATTAAACGAATCGCCAATAAAAAATTAATAAATTACATTAAAATGATGCTGAAAAGAAGGTAATACAGAAATATATATTTAGAAAAAAGAAACATAATCTCCCAGAAAAAACTCCAACACTATAAGAAATCAACTATCTTCCTTTTAAATAATAATAGACTATTAAACTGAAAAATATTAATGCCATTATCAAACACAAATCTCAATACTTCAATGTATGCATTTCTTTTATAGAACTCTGTATTAATCCTTGGGAAGAGTATACGAGAGATACTGAAATTGCGAGTGGAGTCAGAAACATAAAAATGTTCATTTCTTACACCAGTGCAGTATACGTGAACCAGTATACGTAAACACAAGACTGGAGCAAGAACATTTGAGACATGTTTTTTACTTCAAATTGCTAATAAAGAAGCGAGGTTGGGTATTTATTATTTTTGTTCAACATAATTTTAAGCAAACGATTTTGCACCAACTGCACCTTTCTAATGTCAGACTTATTTGCACTTCCCCAAAGAACAATACCATACTTAATAATTGAATAAGCCAAACCAAAATATTTTGTTCTTATATGTTTTTGCGACAAAAAACTACGAGTTTCCTTGAAAACATAAAATAATTTTCTCATTCTAGAAATTAAAAAATCAATTTGCTTTTAAAATTTTAAATGACTATCAATAAAAGTCCAGTCATGCAGCATGACCCCATGAGCGAATTTTTGAAGAAATCCTCGACATTTCAGTCGCTATTGATCGTGTTGAGAAATTTTAGTTTATGATTTTGATAGACAAACATGGTAATACAATTTATAACATGAATACAAATTTTTTTTTTAACAAGCACCTACTACCTACGTTTTAAACAGCATGGTTCTAGGATTGGTTATACAGGGATACTTCCATAAGATTAGTTCAATCTGAATTTGGACAATGTTTCATGCAAATATTACCGATTTTTACAACTAGCGAACGGCATTATTTCGATTTTTGACTGATTTTTCAACTTTGAAATTTTTGAAAACTTGATACGTATATTCTTATAGGAAATTTTACGCTGATTCCGAATATACCACATGTTAGTATGCTGAAAAAATTATTTCGCACAACAAATCGCAAAAAACAGGCTATTTTGAAATTTTTGACTACATTTTTGAAAATTTCAACCCGAAGATGTAATCCGATCATACTGGCCAACGAACTTGAACTTTCGTTTTGTGTCCTTAACATTTTAAAATTAGTTTGAAGTTTCTAGCACAATTCTACGGACAGTTATCGTCTGGAATGACACATACATACATACATAAAAAAAATGCGTTTAAACTTCAGAATATGATTCAGAATAGCCTGAAACGGATTTCTGCATAAAATTTTCTCAAAAATTCACATTCTACAAATTTTGAAGCGAGAGCAATAGCTTAATTTTCTTCAAAAATTCGCTAAAAACACCTAAGTATTTACAATGGCCACTAAACGAAAGCGAAGGGCAGACACAATTAGTATTATTACTTAAACGTGAAGAATTAGTGTGAAATTTTATTGCTGAGTACCGAGGGAATTTATTTGATAACATTTTCTGGAAATTTGGGGATTAGGTTGTAGATATTGTTATACCAATTTCATTTTTCTCAAATCATTGCTCCGTTCTGCGCATGCGCTAACATAAATTACTTCAAGCATCATTTTCCCATTTTTTCAAACATGTTTACTGTGAAGCGTAAAATTACGGGGTCTTGGAACTGTAAAAGTGTGAACCCTTCTCGGAGGCACGATACGCCATGTTCTGATCTTGTATTACATACGGGGTTTAATAAATATAGACCAACGATCAGCGTTGGAGGGCTCTCTAACATAGAAATAATAAGCCATTGTGTGATTATTTGTAGCGTTATACGAGTGTAGACTCAGTGACCTGCGCAGAAGAGCTATCTAATACTGGAATAATCAGTGGCAGTAGGGGAAATAATGGAATTCTGGCGCAGGGGCCAAACGGGGGCAGGGTATACTAACCCGCATAACACATGATGGCTTACAGGTTGAACGTCAGATTCGACGTCAGATTGAACGTTCAACCTGTTTGAACGTCGTTCGAACGTCAAGTTAGACGTTCAACCTGTTCGAACGTCAGATTCGACGTCAGATTGAACGTTCAACATGACGTTCGAACGACGTTCAAACAGGTTGAAGGTTCAATCTGACGTCGAATCTGACGTTCAACCTGTAAGCCATCATGTGTTATGCGGGTTAGTATACCCTGCCCCGTGTTGGCCCCTGCGCCAGAATTCCCTTATTTCCCCTACTAGTGGCGCAGCTAAGTCATTTCTCATGGAGGGGAAACAGTCAAGGATTTGGTTTTACTTAAAAGTTTTAGTATTAATTTCTGGTACTTGTTGAATATACGAAGACTGTATAATAAACTGTCAAACGTTCATATAAGTAGATTTCCAATGGTTTTTTGTAATGATTTGAAATCACGTGCGCTTTCATATTCACAAACCTACCTATGGATTATTAAAGCGTACCTAATATACCATTTAGAAAAAAAGCCACAGTTCCTTTGAGCCTGACGGCTAAAATTAAAAAACATGAATATGCTTTAGCCGTACACGACTCACTCCTTGTCGATTCTCTGAACCCGACCCCCCATCGGCCTCTGAACTCTGTTTATCATTCTGCCATCAATCCTAAAACATGGAATCATGTTTTAGCTCCTCGCTCTCACTTTATTATAGAAATGATCACGACCATTGAGCTCTTGTGAGATGATGATCTCCTAATAGAAACTCGCGAGTAAACATTCACTTTATTATAGAAATGATCACGACGATTGAGCTCTTGTGAGATGATGATCTCCTAATAGAAACTCGCGAGTAAACATTCACTTTATTATAGAAAGAGGCTAAAGAGGCTACATACGAAATTACAGCTTCCTATAGCGTAAAGTATAGAAATTACCTATTAAAATAATTTAACCACCGCTTCACAAATCTAACCGTTCTCGCAATATTTGGATCACCTGCTATGAATCACATAATCGAAACACCAGCTCAATGAAATCATCAGAAATTAACAAGCGGTTGCAATCATGTTCACAATATCAATAATTGAGAATGATCAAGTGTGTAAACAATTATTCATATAACCATGCTCATAACTCAGCTTGTTGGCCACGCACTTCGCAGTAGTTAATATAGTATGGTTGGATAAATCGAGAGCTTTCGAACGAATGGTCAACGAATTTTGTGGGATGAAAAACGACGAAGTATCATATCCCTAGCAACGACTCGGTTGTAAGCGGAAATCATCACAATAATATGGCGCTACCTTCATCTCACTTTATAGTCTCACTTTTCGGCGGGGATCCATCGCTAAAACATGATTCCATGTTAAAAACTGTCAAACGTTCATATAAGTAGATTTCCAATGGTTTTTTGTAATGATTTGAAATCACGTGCGCTTTCATATTCACAAACCTACCTATGGATTATTAAAGCGTACCTAATACCATTTAGAAAAAATATTATCCAATCAACTAATAATCAGAACGTTGAAAACTACGATGGTATATATGAATATCTACGGATGAACTGAGGAGCACTAGGCTTATATACCTACTATTAAACTAGACATACTGCTTGCAAAATCATATATTAGGTACGTGGTCGTTTCTCTCTCACAGGTTTATCCTCAATTGTAACTACGGCGAAAAAGAAATCACTTTTCTGGACAATATCACACAATTTTATTATATAAGTATACGAAATAAAAAACGGTGCAAGAAACCGAGAACGATAAACAACAAAATGTAAACAAAACAAACTCAAATCAGCAATATGCTAGGTTAGAATAGAAATATTGCTACAATAAATTATTTTAATCTTTTCTATTAAACTATTTCAATCACCACAGAAGGCTTCTATTTGTTGTTTTTTTTCTCTTTATTTTAACTGTGATTTAATTCGTAAATGATATAATAGAAACGATATACCTACTAACCGTCAGAAATTAATAAAAGGATACGGGAAACAACCAAGCTTGATCGTAGGCAGTGAAAAGTGGGGAAGTTCGTAGGGGAATTCGGTGGAGACTGAACAATGGATATTTTTCTAGGGAAAAATCGCATATCGGCTAGCCCCAGAAGATAGTGGAGAACGATTTGATTTCAGTTTGCAGCATCCATGTTTCCGTTTCGTTGACTAGGAGATTACATACTCCTCTCCGTGGGGCTGTACAATATCCACGCTATTTGGCCCTTACACAAACGAACTTAAAGGCTCATTTACACTGCCCGAGCATTTGCCGCGAGCAGGGGTGACGAACGAGCATTCGTTCGAGGCTCAGGCAGAGTAAACAGACGCCGCGAGCCGATCAAGATCCAAGTGAATGCTTGTTCGTGCTCGGACCTGATCCACCCGATGTCGGTTTTACGGGAATCATCAAAGGGACGCTCGTTCGCTGCTCGTTGTGTGTAAACACCCGGGATTCGTCGAATGGTGTTTTATGAATCTAGTTCTCGCCTAGCTGTTGAAGGGTACACGTCTCCCATTTTGTGTGGCGTTTTGTTGCTTTTTAAATATTATAGTGACGGATTGGGAAAATGAAAAGTGTCTTTTGTTAATTTCTCTGTATGCGGAGCACCCAGAGTTGTCGCAGCCACACCATAAATTTTATTTTAATAAAATTTAAAAAAATGACGACTGGGAAGCTGTTGCGAAGCAACTGGGAACGTAGTCCAACACCGTGAAAAACAAGATAAATTCTTTGCTGGCTTCGTTCAGGAGGGAGAAAACAAGGAAGCGGCTAAAATTATTGCTGGAGAGCCCACTGATGTCCTTCTTCAAATCCTTCAGCAATAGAGAGCAATTTCTTTTCTTCAAAAATGACGACTCCCACATGCGACGCCTTTTCTTTTTTTCGCTTTTCCTCCGCTAGATGGTCTAAAATGAGGATAGCCGCCGCGGAAACCGCAATTTTGGATAGCGCGGGTGCCATCTGTTTGCTGCAAATCCTCACGAGCAACTGATCGTCACAAATGCTCAAGCAGTGTGAACAGAGGGCTCGTTTGTGTTCGTGCTCGTTGAAAACTGGCGAGCAACGATCACGAATGCTCAATGCTCGATGCTCGGGGATGTTCAGGCAGTGTAAACGGGGCTTAATAAGAATTTATTTTTGACATTTTCATGTCTTTGCCCTGGCACATTGCACAAAAAACTGTCACGTAACGTAACGTAAATATTGACATTTCATGTCTTTGCTATGGCACACAACCAAATTTTCGTTATGTCACGTTACGTTACGTAACGAAATATGCTCAATTTCTGATGATTTCCGCTTACAACCGAGTCGTTGCTAGGGAAATGATACTTCGTCATTTTTCATCCCCCAAAATTCGTTGACCATTAATTCGAAAGCTCTCGATTTATCCAACCATATTATGTTAACTACTGCGAAGTGCGTGGCCAACAAGCTGAGTTATGAGCATGGTTATTTGAATAATTGTGTACACTCAGGTGATCATTCTCAATAATTGATATTGTGAACATGATAGCAACCGCTTGTTAATTTCTGATGATTTCATTGAGCTGGTGTTTCGATGATTTGATTCATAGCAGGTGATCCGAATATTGCGAGAACGGTTTGATTTGTGAAGCGGTGGTTAAATCATTTTAATAGGTAATTTCTATACTTTACACTCTAGGAAGCTGTAATTTTGTATGTAGCCTCTTTAGGACATTTACTTGACGATGCCCAGGGTCCGATCAGATGAGTGGCTCTTAAAGCTATTTTTTATGCTTTACACTCTAGGAAGCTGTAATTTCGTATGTAGCCTCTTTAGGACATTTACTTGACGATGCCCAGGGTCCGGATCAGATGAGTGGCTCTTAGAGCTAATTTCTATGCTTTACGCTCTAGGAAGCTGTAATTTCGTATGTAGCCTCTTTAGGACATTTACCTGACGATGCCCAGGGTCCGGATCAGATGAGTGGCTCTTAGAGCTAATTTCTATGCTTTACACTCTAGGAAGCTGTAATTTCGTATGTAGCTTCTTTAGGATATTTACTTAACGATTCCCAGGGTCCGGATCAGATGAGTGGCTCTTAGCTAATTTCTATGCTTTACACTCTAGGAAGCTGTAATTTCGTATGTAGCCTCTTTAGGATATTTACTTAACGATTCCCAGGGTCCGATCACTGAGTGGCTCTTAAAGCTAATTTCTATGCTTTACACTCTAGGAAGCTGTAATTTCGTTTGTAATCTCTTTAGGACATTTGCTTGACGATTCCCAGGGTCCGGATCAGCTGAGTGGCTCTTAGAGCTAATTTCTATGCTTTACACTCTAGGAAGCTGTAATTTCGTATGTAGCCTCTTTAGGACATTTGCTTGACGATGCCCGGGGCCCGGATCACTGAGTGGCTCTTAGAGCTTGCATACGAGTCTGCAACTAAAGACATAAAATGTCCCAATGTGTTGCAGACTCGTATGCAAGCGTTTCTTTATACACTAAATAAGCAGCAACTTTGCCGAAGCGAAAAGATGAGATTTAATTTTCTTTACTTCTAAGTTCTAAGTGCGTCTAAAGTTGCTAGGCAACCGGATCCGTATAATTTTAATACTTATTATCAATGTAGGTTTTTTACTGATTACCTACATTCTCCAATTGAAGGTGTTAGGTACTGAAGTAGGAAGTGTAAAATCATTAGTTTTGATTGTATCCATACCACGAACTTCTGCGTCCTCTGTAATTCATGGAGGGGCTCTGCCCACCCTGCCCCTCCTCAAACTACGCCACTGAGAATAATAGAAAATATTGTTATAATTTGGCTTTTAGCGAATTTTTTTAGAAAATAAAGCTATTGCAATGTCTCCTACAATTTTTAAATAAAAAATTTCGAGAATTTTCTTCATTCAAATCTGTTTAGAGGCATTCAGGAATGATTCCTGGATTTTAACGCTTTATATATATATATATATTATATATATATATATATATATATATATATATATATATATATATAATATATATATATATATATATATATATGTATATATATATATATATATATATATGTGTGTGTGTGTGTGTGTGTGTGTGTGTGTGTGTGTGTGTGTGTGTGTGTGTGTGTGTGTTGTGTGTGTGTGTGTGTGTGTGTGTGTGTGTGTGTGTGTGTGGTGTGGGTGTGTGTGTGTGTGTGTGTGTGTGTGTGTGTGTGTGTGTGTGTGTGTGTGTGTGTGTGTGTGTGTGTGTGTGTGTGTGTGTGTGTGTGTGTGTGTGTGTGTGTGTGTGTGTGTGTGTCATTCCAGACGATAACTCTCGATAGAATTGAGATAAAAACTTCGTTCTTTCGCCAAAAAATCAAGCATTTCAAAAGAAAGGATGAGTTCGTTGGACAACACTTTTTGAGCACATTACATTGGTCAAATTTCAAAAAATGTACTTAAAAAATCACTAAAAAAGGCAAAAAACCGCTAAAAATTAACAAATTTCTATTTTTTAGCAGAATGCTACTCGAAAAAAATTAATCGAACATGAACTAGGACATTTAAAAATTTAAGTACAAAATTGTACTGAGAGATGTACTTAAATTTCATTAAAATAAGCTAAAAATCGATAGGAACACTTGAAAAATTTGTAAAAATCCACAAAATCGTTTGTTCATTGGAATATTACTGACAAAAAGTTAGTTTGCTATAAAATTTATAATACAATTTTTATTTGTCCCCAAAGTGCTCAAATTTCAACAGAATTTAACATAAATGTAATACGATTATTTATGAAAATTCGCTCATACGATCATGCTGCATGACTGGAACTTTTACGCATAAATTGTTATTTTACCCCTTTACTGCGTTTTGTTCGTCCATCGTACAAAACCCTCTCAAACGAATTATCGTTCCACAGAATTCACTCTGGTTTCCAGAAATAACATTTCTTCATTCATGCGTCCCGAATGTAAATGCCCATCGTTTTTCCTTGCAAAGAGCCGTGAAAAGCTAAAAGCTTATTTTCCCACTACTCGCCCTTTTATCACGTTTACTCTTTTGCTTTTCATTCTCTTTGATCTTGTATTTGTCTGTGTTTTTTTTGTCCGTTTGTAACGGTGTTTCCTTATTTTCCTTTGTTGCAGGTAAAATCGAGTTTTCCAGGAAAGCGGAGCACTGGGAGAACATGGGTTGATGGGATAGAGAAATTTAAAATTTTAAAATCAAAATGAGGTAGCCTCGTTGTAAAGGGTATGCCTCTTTTTTTGTTTTGTTTGATTTTGGTTTCGGACGGATTTTGGGTGGTGAATTTTGGGGGTTGAAAAGAGGGTTTAAATTTAAAAATTTGTGAATGTTCAAAGTTTTTTGGGGAATTTCGGTGAGAGTTTTTCGGAAATTTTCCGGGTAGTGGCGGTGAACACGTCAAAGACTTGGGGGGATCTTGCTGTAAGAGTAGGGGGGGTGGAGGGGCTCCGAAAAGGGCGCCAGCGCCCCCGGCGACCGGGGCCCAGTCCGAGGCGTTCCCGAGGTGCTCGCCCCGGGGCCTCCACGACATACAGGAGGAGGAGGAGGACGAGGGGACGACCGGAGGAGGACTTCCGGAGAACGGGACGCTCGCTTCCGGTGTCGCTTCCGGGATCGACTCGAGCATCGATCGACGTCGGAAGAAGATGCAGGCGGAACAGGGGTGTCTAGGGGAGCTGCACAAGTACCACAGCCGCTACCTCAAGTCCAGGAGACACACTCTCGCTAATGTTCGGTGAGTTCAATTCCTTCATTTAAGCATACAAAATTTATTTAAAGAAGTTCCAAGATTCAACATTCAAGATTCCTTATAAAAAAAAAATAAAAATAAAAATATAAAAAAATAAAAAAATCTATACATATAAAAATCAATTGCTGTTCGTTAGTCTCGCTAAAACTTAAGAACAGCTGGACCTATTTGGCTAATTTTGGTCTTAAATTATTTTTCAAAGTCCAGAGAAGGTTTAAAAGGTTTAAAATTTCAAATCTGCCTCTTAGGGGCTGTTTTAGGGGAGGGGGTATGTTTGTCATCATTGATCAAACTGTGGATTTGATTTGTCGAGTATGTTTGATAACTGCAATTCAACTCAAAGACTACTTTTTTCAAATTTTTGAAATCTGACCCAGTGGTGAGGGGAGGGGGGGAGGATGCTTAATCGGTTTGAACGTCTCTGAACCAACTGGGGATCTGAGTGGGCGAATCTATCAGAATTACTTTAACTTGGGTCACAGGCTATTTTGTAATGTTCAAGCCACCGTGGACATCGCACGGGTGAACCAGCTAGTAATGAAAAAAATAAACAAAAGGAAATATACTTATCAATGAATAAATAATTTTAAAAACATAGAAAAAACTTAACCAATACATTTTACACGTGTGCCCACAGAGGCTTAAATTCGAAAAATTCGTGTCCCTGTGTGGAGTCGCAGCTATCCCTCATGATTATATACAAAATAAATCACTATTAAGTAAAAGAAAACAACTATGAAAACATTTTCTTAGTATAAAAATAATAGGTTGCTAATATAATTAGCCAATTTCAGCAATTTTACAATTGAATACTTTTTAAATAATTTAAATTTGTCAAACTGACTGATATAAGTTTTATGATTATAAAAAAACTGTAACACTACAATGTATGCACTTCTTCTGTCAATTTCCAGATTAATTTTTGGAATTCTAATGTTGGACCTATTTGTGGTTCTCGAATAGTCCAAATGCGATGAATTACTGTCATCAATACCAGTTCTATATACATGTGAACATGATTCCTTCAGAAAAATATCCCGAATTTTCAATAAACCCAGTTCCTTCTAAAGTAAAGCTGAGGAATATTTGATAGTTTATTTAGAATTATACGCAAAGTTATGTTTTGCACAACTTGCAATGAGTGAAGCGAACTTTTACATGCCCCACCCCATAGCAAGATACCATATCTAATCAAAGAATTGCATAAATCAAAATAAATCATTTTTAACAAGTGTATGTTAGCGAAACCTCTTAAAATTTTAAATACATAGAAAAGTTTTTCTTAATCTTTTCACTAGCAAGTCTATATGCCCCCTGAATCTCAAATGTTGATCTATAAGCTCCCCCAAATATTTACATTCATTTACAAAAGGCAGTCATGCAGCATGATCGCATGAGCGAATTTTCGTAAATTATCGTACTATGTTATGTTACATTGTTTTGAAAATTGAATACTTTGAGTGAAAAGAAATTGTTAATTAGGTAACTACCAATTTTATGGCACAAAAATCTTGTATTCAAGCTCAGCCATTCAAAAAAGTATTTTTTGGTTTAAACTTTTTTTGCAGTTTTTAAGGAAATTTTTATTGAAATTCAAGTACATTTTTCAGCATAATTTTTCACATCAATTTTCGAATGTTCTATTCTATGGTTAATAATCTTTATTTGAGTAATATTCTGCAAAATATATAATTTTGGAATTTTGCACAAAATTATGTTGAAAAATTTACTTAACTTTCATAATTATTTACCACAAAAACCGCCGAAAAAAACTGGCGAAAAAATTCTACCTAAAAACATAAAATGTTTTTAGTATTGCAAAATATTATGCAGAAGAAGTTTTTTTGCCGTAAAATCGGTAGTTGACAATTTCTTAACACCCAAAGCCGTCAAATTCCAAAACAATATGAAGATACGATAATTCAAGAAAATTCGCTCTTATGATCATGCTGCATGGCTGGAACTTTGATATATTTTTCCAACTAAGCTATATGTTTTATACTACTAGACAAGCATTTATCTAACAATTAAATTGCTAATTGTTCACCAATCAAAAACAATTTACGAGATGATTCATCTTCTTGGCTATTGGCCAACCAACTGATTAATCACAACCTATCCAGCTAAAGCTAGTTTATCTACAAGACGAGGACAATTTAAGTTTACTGGCACAAGACATAGATTGGGACATCTCTGTAATGTTTGTATGCATACATGTATGTTTTAGGTGGGAAAATACTATGAATTATAGAACCTACGGTTATTTGGCTGACATTTAACGAACTTTGAAATCTCTCGAATATCCCCCTGGAGGTCATATTCGATAAAGGTCCCTCGGATAACGTTCAATTTCACTCAAACGGCCATCGCTCATCTCTCTAATAACCCGTTTCCTTTTTCCTTATCATATTTTTCTCTCGGAATCTTCCTAGAAAACCACATCCGGCGCCGAAGGACCATCTTTTCCGGCCCTTACCATCTCCGAAGGTTCAATTTACTACTCCCTCCATCCCCTTACGCTGGTTACTGGCAGAAACAGACCCTAAATCCATCTCGTGACAACCCCCGAGTCTTTTTTTCTCTCTCTCTTTTTTTACGAGTGTCGCATTACTCCCATAAGTCTCTGACAGAGGTTTCAAATGTTTTGTCAGTCATTGAGTCTAATAAAAGTCCCTCGTGGATTGACCTAATATTTCTATTACCTCGTATTTCATCCTAATAAGGGTCGGTTCCACCTGATTGTCCATTAAGTTTCATTTTCATGTATGTGTCCATTAAGGTCATGTAAACTCGTGCAGAGCTACAAGAGGGGGGAGGGTGGATTCCAGAAAATTGACGACATACTCTGCAAAACTCAAGAGAGAGACAGGTACCTATCACATACACTCTAGGGTCTTTTTAACCCACCATTGATTTATATTGGTTGGTATACAAAGAGTCAAATTCCCTATTCCGGGAAAAAGTGATATCGAATTTATACATTAACGTATACTTCGTATTTATACCTTAATATAACAAATGATACCTAACTTAACATTTTATCCACTTAAGTTTGAGATAATCTCATCTCATCTTTGTCGATGGCTCTGACAAACTACTGGATTGATAGATTCTATGTTTTAGGATGTCCACTATTAGGAAGTCGAGTTGAATTGGAATTGCGAAAAAAATACTTATTCTTGTCAGCTGCGGGAAGCGTTGATATTGTGTTTTTACAATGATTTATGTTTTTTGGTTGGGGGTCAGTCTGAAATTTGCAACACCTTTCCTATAATTTTCTAATGATTTACGTTTACAACGGGTCCGATCCTAGAGAAATATAACTCCGTCAGGTTTTATCCGACTTAGGGCTCGTTTATCAATTACAGGGATAACTTACTGGCAAACCTCAGGTAGATACCTCGAGTTTACAAATATCTATCGAACCTATTGAACAAATTTGATAGGGTGTTTATCAATCAACTTTGTCCCCACCGGTAGCTAGCTATCTACAGATAGCTAACTGCTCAGATAATCTTGTCTGTGGGAAATAGGGGTACCACAACAACAACCATGATTTCCCCACAATACAGCCATAACAATGGTATTTCTCATTCGTCTTCGTATGGCCATGGGCAAAAAGTAGATACTTCAACACAACACAACTACTCCTGCTCTTTTGGTTTTTTCCTGTGTGATTATTGGTTTATTATTTCCAATAATAAGCCTATGTGATCGTATAGCAAAAAATTTTTATAATCCCCCCTCAAACTTTGTCACTTAACGTTTCAAGGTGCGTAGAATCCAAATTTGAAATGTCCGTCCGCCGTCCGGGCCATATAAGGACTTACAAAACCCGTTCTTTCGCACATAGACTCCATTTGAGGTCTAGTTGATCCTAACGTTTAACCATCCCGATCGCTTTATTCGCATAGATGCTATGGGCCAAAAACTGGCGAAAAAGTGTCTTTTTCGAGGGCTTTGAGTGTTAGATATACGCACGCGCGCACGCCTGGCACGCTTGGCAGGGGGTCACGTTGGGTAGTGAGGAGGGTGAGCGAGGGGTTGGAGTGAGAGCAGAATCGACTGGGATAGGTCCCAGATGCTTTTGGAATCCAGTGTACCTACGGTTTTAGTTTGATTCCTATAGAAATTAGCTCCGTGGATTGAATGAGACCACTCGGGTGGCTGTACGATCATCCATTTGCTCCCCATCAGGAGCGCAGCCTGTAACGCGAGAACAGAGGTGGGTACTAGAAAAGAGACTGGCGAAACCCCCAGAGCATGCTGGTTACTATAGCTGGCGATATTTAATGGTGACGTACTGTGAAGGTCACGAGGAAGCTCATGTGCCATTTCCTTGGCAGTGTATTTTATTTTCTGGTTGTACAGAGAACGAAGTGGGTTGGTCCTTGGTATGAGTAATTATAGAAATGCACCTGTACAAGTGCTCTACGGAATTTGCCTGCGTACGGAAGTTGTAGAGCATAAAAGTCCCTTAGAACTAAAGATTATCTTTAAAACTAAGTGCGTTTTACGAAAATTTGGAAATTGAGCTAATCTTGCCTACGATCTCTTTCTCCTTGATCTTTTCTGTTCAGTTTCTAGGCTAGCATACAGACTGAAAAGAATTTATGACTGAGGAACGACCTAAAAACGAAAGTCTGAAGAATTCTTAGTTGTTCAACAAAAACATGGAAAATTATAATATAGTTCCCTCTGGAGCCGAGATGAATTTTGTTAGGCTGATCGAAGTTTCGATTTGGCCGTATTACCTAGGTATATAAAAACTCAGGAGCACCGAAGTGTTTGTTTGCTATTATTGATTATGATACTCATTTGAAATGTCAATGGTAGGTATGAAAGTGGGCTATATATAATTGAATTTTTGTAAAAAATAAAGCTATTTTGATGGAACCAAAATTTTTAAAATACATATTTTCTACAATTTTCTTCATGAAACTTCAACTTCGTAAGTACCTGGTAAATTTTCTTTACGTTACCCACAACTTACCTCCAGGATAAATCGCTAACTGAGGGAGATGAGTCCCTGAGGGAGATGAGGATACCAAGCAGATAGCGGTATATTTCAGAAATGTGAGTTGATAAACAGCCAACGAGCAGTTATCCGAGGCCGCTAGTAACCTAGAGTTTGCCTGGGCTTAATCTGTGATTGTTAAACGGCCCCTAAATGAAGGGAGGGATTTCAATTTATCCTGAAATTTTACGATTCTTAAACCGATCCAAAAATGAAAGGAGCTGAGCTACAAGCAAAGTCTTCAATAAAGTATGAACAATCCACGAGGTATAATCCTACCTCGGCACACGTGTCCTAAGCTAGAGGATTTACGCAGGTGCTATCAAGGTGGCAGCAGGGGAAAACGCCTGGCTGCATTATATTGGGCTGCAAGGGAGCGCATGGCTATCTTGCGAATAGCGCCGTAATGAAAGTAAGAAAAAGTTATAACAAAGTGACGTGGTAATAACTACGCTTACTGCGTGTTTTATTAACCAAGTGAAGAATGAAGGCTATAAATCATCACTGTGCTGTGGGTAGTCCATTTCCACATCGACGTTGTAGGTGTGCGGAGTGCAGTGGTGCGTGATCATTCCTGGTCAGCTGTGTTTCTCTCAACCCCACTAAGATGTTGAAATTTGATAGGAGTCTCTCAAGGACGTTAAGAGAGTCCTATCAAGTGTACTGATAGCAGGCATGAAGGTCAGGGAGTGTGGGATTCAGAGAGGGTAGCGTTTTTTGATGCAAGCATAATAACTGCTGACTCCCCTTCGTATCGTACTCAAAACTTGACAGTCATTTCGAATCGAGCTGCCACCGAGAAACACCAAAAATATAACCAATCTGCGGAAGACCTCCGGGGATCTTTCACTCCCCTAGTTGTTTCGTGCGATGAAGTCATGCATAGGGAATATGATGTCTTCACACGTCGCTTCGCGGGAGTATTGGCTGATAAGTGGTCACGACCCTTTTCACTCAAACTGGGATGGGTAAAAGTGAAAACTCAGCTATCTGTAATAAAAGCAGTCTCCATGAGACTACGCAGGACTAGGAAGAAGATTAGGTCCCTGAGATTGGAAGACGGAGCTGCACTACCACAGTGTGACAGCCAACTCTCCGAAAGTCACGAAAAAAGAAAAAAAGAAAAAAAAACAGAAGAGAAAGAAACCAGTGGGTAACAAAATTAAGAGACGATTGGAATTATGGGCTCTTTTCTGATCAGCTGAGTGGGCTAAATTCTCTTCTGTTCATCCTAGGAAGTTGAAATTTGACAGGGAGCCTCCTTGAGACAGAAAAACGATTAAAATTACAGGCTTTTCCCAGTTGAGTGAGCTTAATTCTCTCCTGTTCACCCTAGGAAGGTGAATTGAAAGAAATACTATCTATAGAGCATTAAGAGACTATTGAAATAATGGGCTCTACACATATTAACTTTACAAACAAAAACGTAACAAAAATAGCAGTCATGCTGAATGGGCGTGAGATACCTTACGCCAATACAGCAAAGTATTTAGGAATGACTCTTGATGCAAAAATGAGATGGAAGGAGCATGTCATTAAAAAAAGAGATCAATTAAATATCAAGTTCAAAAAAATGTACTGGCTGCTCAGCAGGTACTCCGATCTATCCCTACACAACAAATTGCTTATATACAAGCAAATTTCAAGGCCCACTTGGACGTACGGCATCCAGCTCTGGGGCTGCACGAAAAAGTCAAACATGAAGATCATACAAACTTTTCAGAACAAGGAACTAAGGAGTATTGTTAACGCTCCCTGGTACATACGAAATGATGACCTCCACCGGGATCTCAAGTTGGAAACAGTTAGCGAAGTGGTTAAAGACTTTGCTATTAAACACGAGCAGCGGCTTCATGAACACATGAACCCAGAAGTTCTTCGTCTATTAGACAACAGCAACGTCATCCGGCGTCTTGACAGAACGAAACCTCTCGACCTAACGTGATGTGACAAGACTTGTGAGAAGTGATCCTATAGAGTAGTTGCCATTGGGCTATGAACTCTACACAATGTCGAGTATAGTATTAAAGTAAACTAACTTGATGCGCCAAGCTCAGTTGTTATGTTATGTTTCTAATAAAGAAATTTTGGAAAAAAAAACTAGGATGTTGAAATTTGATAGGAGTCTCTGAAGGACGTTGACGATATTATGGGCTCTTTTCTGATCAGCTGAGTGGGCTAAATTCTCTCCTGTTCATCCTAGAAATTTGAAATTTGACAGGGAGCCTCCTTGAGACAGGAAGAAACGATTAAAATTACAGGCTTTTTCCAGTTGAGTCCGTTGAGTGAGCTTAATTCTTAATGGTGGGCTAAATAGTTCGCCCTAGGAAGGTGAATTGATAGAAATACTATCTATAGAACATTAAGAGACTATTGAAATGATGGGCTCTCCCCTGATGAACTGAGTGAGCTAAATTTTCTCCCGTATATCCTTCGAAGTTGAAATTCGGTAGATAAACTCTCTGGAACATTAATGGATGAAATTTATGGCGAGCTCTTTCCTTTATCAGCTGAGTGAGCTGAATTATCTCTTGTTCGCCCAAGAAAGGTGTAATTTGATAAGGAAATTCTTTGGGACATTAAGAGGCGATTGAAATGATGAGGTCTTTTCTGATCAGCTGAGTGAACTAGATATTCTCCCGGCGTTCACCTTAGGAAGATGCCATTTGATAGGGTGACTGACTTTCTGGGACATTATGAAACACCGGATACTTTCTTGGTCAACTGACTGACCTAAATTTTATCCTGTTCAATGGTTAAATTTGACAGGGAAATACTCTGGGACATTAAGAGACGAATGAATGGATAGGCTTCATCCTTATCAGTTGAGTTACCACATTGACTCCAGCACATTCACATAGGATCACTTCATATCTGATGACATGTCCATACGTGTTTAAAACTCCCACGAAACTTGGCCATCAGATTCCAATTGTAATCTATTATTTTTTAATTTGATTTTTCGAATCTACATATCACGAAACTTTTTTTTTTCTTTTTAATTGGTCTTAGCTTTCACCGTAGCCATTTATTTATTTAATCATTTATCATATTTCATATCATATAAATGTATAAAATATTTTATACACTTCAGGGCTGTTGAAATATACATTGCATATGAAGTTTTTTCGCATTTCAATCAATTTAGTTAAATAATTGAGCATAGAGTTCCTTTGAGTCATAACATTGCTGCACAGCATCACTAAGTGTTCCAGATCTTCGTCCGAATCACAGACCTCGCAAAAGGAAGATTCTTGGCTCATTATTTTTTCGTATAGGTACTTCTTGCAAAGCCCATTGCCGCTTCAAAGACGAGTCATCGACAGAACCATGTTCCGTGGTTGAATTGAATTGAATAGCGCTTTATTTACGAATCTCGCAAGATTTGGTCGTGCACGACCATTCTTACATCTAACGAGATAAATATAGACTAACATAAAAACAGAAATCTACGTCTTGGTAAAACCCTAAAAGAAAAACATATTCGTGCCAACTGCGCCACACTATAATTAAGGAGGGAAAGAACAAAAGAAGTCTTATTTCTCAATGAATACAACATCAATATCAATGATAACATTACAACTACTTTATGCATTCGACCTCAAAAAAAAAAAAAAAAAAAAAAAGTAATGTCCATTACTTAAGATTCACTATGCAAACGTACATGACATACTATTTTCTTTCTTTATCAATTAATATTTTTTAATTTCTCTTTAAAGGTTTTATACGCTTTATATGATTTGGTAAGCCTTTGTAGAGGGTAATGCTTTGAATTAAAAATGAGTTGTGATAAGCCGTAGTACGGCAAACCCCTGGTTAGATCCCTCCATGGTGGAACCATGGCCGTTGTCTGACGGACGGGAATCCATTCTTGCAAAAGGTTCCACATGTGTCTTGCCGGTATTCCTCTTGCCATTGATCTAGATGTCGGTTGCGAATCTATGGGCTTATTGATTTGGCCATCCAATGCAATTTCGGCGTATCGGTACGCTGCCTCATTTCCCCTGACTCCAATGTGTTGAAAATTTCAAGGATTGTGCGGTTTAACTCCTAACTAACTAAATATAAATTTAATTGCCGTTTGATTAATAGTAGTTTGTGCGCGTGCGCAAACATCAATTTCTTATAACGTAGACTTATCAATCTTTTCGACTCGTTCTTTGTTCTTCAACTCATTCTACTCATCCATGTTACAATATGTGTGGAAGATAAACAAATAAAATAAATAAGCTATACTGCCCACCCTACTTGGCCAAAGTTTTGTTTTGTTAAGTGATTTACAATGATTCAATTAGCGTAGTCAAATAAGTAATTAGACCATGAATTCTGAAAACGTATTGGCCATTTGGTAGACAATCACGGATTCGACCGAAACCAAATTAACCTTATATATCGCATTTCTGAACCTAAAAGCGCCACCGTAGTTTTCCTATTCCTCCCGTTCCTTTCGCGCACCATTTGCAACAAACTGCGTTCAGCCACTGGCAGAACTGAGATTGTCTGTACAAATCACCAAGTCTTGACTAGCGTTGTCTTCTGCCCACTGAATCGCCACCATTTTTGCCGTATACACAGACATTTGATCGGGAGTCCGGATCGATCTATGTTCACCATCATAACGAGAGAAGCCTGTTCTGCCTTCCATTCTTGATCCATCTATGAATATTATACGTGTCATAGGCCATCTCCTTACTTCCTCTCCAAATATTGTACTGACCGGGCTCATAGCATAAGTTTTCCTCAGAAAAACTAATCATGAAAAACTAAAAAATCATGAAACCTAAACTGTCACATTTCGAATGAGAGTTGAATAAATTTTTTCTTGGTTGATTACAAAGTTCCATATTATTGAAAATTAGAAACCAAAACCAAAAATCTATAAATTCTTTCAGAATGCTTCAAAACGGATTTCCAAGAAGAGTATTTAGAAAATTTTATTTTATAATTTTTAGGAGTCACTGCAATTTCGCTGTCGTAAATTGTTAATACCTGCGTTACCTAATGGGTGAATAGGATCAATATGCGTTCATAGTTCGGATCATAAGATCTGAGTTCACTGAATAAAAATGTACCTACTGCTGAATAGATGTTTTAATAATTCTTCTGTGAAGGTATGTACTGACGTAGTAAGTTAGGTTTGAATCTCATTTCGAGGTTAACAAATTGGAAAATTACGTAGATGCATCCTTCATTAGAAAATGAATAAAGTTCGCAAATTGAGTAAATATTCGTAAGGTACGAGTTTCTTATTTAAATTTTGACGCCCGTCATTTGGGAGCAAATGAGGTTTTCAAAATGGAGATTTCGCAAAATTAATCTTTGCTAATCACAGACAACCAGAAACCAGTGAAAACTCAATCCTGTCTCTTTTTATTCCAGTTACCGTCGGGAAAGGCGACTCAGCTAAGTGGATTAGCCCAGACGTTAATTACCTCTAATTTATTCTAAATTATGCTAAAAAAACAGGTCTCTCCCCCTGTACTGATCCGAAGGAATGTAAACCAATTGGAAAATCCTTGTGTAAAATGGCGGAAGTGATTACGTGGAGATTAAATAAAGAATTATTGTTTCGTTTGAATGACGACACGTGACAGTATTCTTGTTTTGTGTTGGTTCATAATTGAAAATATAGAACCAAATACTCTAAATCACACATAATTGACCAAGTGAAGAAATTGCAACCTCCCCTTCCAAAGAAGTAGTTGACATTTTATGTCTTTACTTTGGCAGATAAAAGAAAAAAGCGTTTACAAAAAGCGTTTAAAAAAGCGTTACGATTGGTTTTCTGATGATTTCCGTTGAGTCGTTGCTACGGAAATGGTACTTTGTCGTTTTTCATCCCACAAAATTCGTTGACTATTCGTTCGAAAGCTAGCTCTCGATTTATCCAACCATATTATGTTAACTACTGCGAAGTGCGTGGCCAACAAGCTGAGTTATGAGCATGGTTATCTGAAAATTTGTTTAAATCATTTTAATAATTGATATTCATGATTGCAACCGCTTGTTAATTTCTGATGATTTCATTGAGCTGGTGTTTCGGATTTGATTCATAGCAGGTGATGAATATTGCGAGAACGGTTTGATTTGTGAAGAGGTGGTTAAATCCTGGACTTTGGGACATATACTTGACGATGCCCAGGGTCCGGATCAGATGAGTCGCTCTTAAAGCTAATTTCTATGCTTTACACTCTAGGAAGCTGTAATTTCGTAAATATACTCTTTAGGACATTTACATGACGATGCCCAGGGTCCGGATCAGCTGAGTCGCTCTTAGACTTAGACTAAAGACATAAATGTCCCAATGTGTTGCGGACTCCTATGCAAGAGTTTCTGATGATTATCGATTTCAAAATGAAATGTGCCATTTTATCAGAATTTTAGTTTCTATGCTTTTTCCAAAACTATAGTTTTCTCAAAAATCATATGCAAGTTGAGGATGTCTCAATCCCGACATCTGTTTCAATAAGTCCCCACTGGATAAATTTGAAGGATGACACAATAAAATACTAATCATCCCTAATCATTTTAATTACCTAGTAGGATACTTGCTTCCGAGTCTGCATATAAGTAACGACGTTGCCCGGATAAACAACTTTGTAATTAAGGAACTTATTGGTAAGTAATGCATGCATTACAGGAACGTCCATATGAATTGGTTTTATATAGTTTTGGTTAGAGTTAAGGTAAGAGAAAAAAATATATCATGACTTCTCGAAATTACCCCCTCCCTCCTAATAACTTCCTCCACCGACAGTGAAATTCTATCATAAGTATATTGAAACTCCTGAAATAATTTCCAAAACTAGATCAAATTGATAATTGAATTTTAAAAAATGATCACGAAAACTCACGAGAATAGTTAAAATATCACGATTTATTACTATTACCCCCTCCATTCACCCTCATCAATAATGAAATTAGAATTTCTTGTTGTACCTTCCAAAACTAGACCGAATTCCTAGTAAAAAAAAAAGAGAATCACGAATGTCGGACGAATATTGTTAAAATGCCACGATTTATCAGTTTTACCTCCTCCATTTTCCCCCCTCCCATGATGAAATTTAGAACTCCTGAGATACGATCAAAAACTATATCGAATTCTTAATGAAGCAAAATTAGGGTCACGAAAATCGGTCTAGATTTGTAGCTTGGGCAGCTCCCGAAATAATCGGTAATTATCCACTCCACCCCCCACCTAAGCAGTAAATCCGAAATTCCCAAGGTTTGTTGCACGACTAGATTGAAATTAGAATCGAACCTAATGAGAATCATGATAATCGGTTGAGAATTGTAGGGAACAATCGGAAATTATATAACTTGCTCAACCAGGAGACTTACAGTAGGGAGCGCTGCCTAGGGGACTTACGGAAATGGGAACTATGCCCTGGGGAATTAACTTTCTCAACTTTAGAGATTTACAGTGGAAGGTGCCCACTATGGAGAGTAATGAAATAGGGAACGATACCACGGGTTTGGGAACAATGCCTTGAAAATTAAGTATGTTGAATAGAAAAAATATGTGGGGATAAATCAAGAAATTAATAATCAAGAACCAATGAAAGTATTTATGTATCCAAGGGAGTATAATGGGTATTCCTTCTGGAAATCCGGGCCATGTTTCTTCTGAAACATTAAAGCCCCAAAAATCGTTGATCGGATTACTAGGCGTCAGCTGTGCATAATCCTAATCTCGCTCTGCTACCATGTAATGTACTTAGGCGCCCCGTGGTGCAATGGGGCCTAAATCCACACTCATAGATTGAGAGGGAGGAGAGTGACAGTACCATAAGAGATACAACTCGCACTAGTAGCATATAATATGCTACGTTCGGAGAAGATTGGTTTTCCAGTTCTAGGATCACCCATCCATCGCCAAACGCAGGCTTTCGAAAACACGGGAAAAGCGCCCGACGCCATTGGGAAACAATGGAGCGACGGCAGCGCATTCCCTTCGGATCTCGCGGGAAGCCTGGGTGGCGTCAACATAATTTGTCGAAATAATTACGTTTTTCCGGCTTTACCCCCTCCATTTCCCCTTTTCCATCGCGGAATTCAAAATTTCCGAGGTTTGCTGCACAACTAGGCTAAAATTGGGATCGAATCAAGAAAGAATCTTGAAAATCGGTTGAGAATTGTGGTCTGAGCAGCGTCGGCAAAATTTGTCACAGACACACACACACACACACAGACAGACATACAGCTAGGTTGAGAGACCAGTGATTGACAGGAACCCGGTGATTGACATCTCACCAGAAGTTTTAATGATAAGGCATCTAAACGTGTTTTACGTGCTTGATCCATTTTGAATTTTGAGGCAAAATACCTTCTCAGTAAAGTATAGAGGCGAGAAAAGGTTTCAGGTGGGTTTTTGTGAAATCTGGAGAAGGTTACCCATCAGAACCTCATGTTGTAATTTCTTTGGTGCTGTTTCTTGTGATTTTGCCAAGGAGGTAAGCGTTTTATTTTCGGTTCAAATTCGATTGTTTCCAAGGCTTTTCTCAATCAGTTTTTTGTGAAAATTGAATTCATGCTATTATTTTTTTGGAAATATCCAAAGATAACACGTGAAAATGCAAATGTCAATTACTAGTTGCCAAACTGATGCTCCCCTCAGTGATTGACAGTGCTATCAATATGGATCTCTATTCGTTCTCTATTTTTTATATTTATATAAATACATAGCAACTGAGAAGCTGCTAGTTTACCATTAGAAACGTACTGTACTTATGGTATTGAGAAAACCTTGTACCTACCTATTTTGTGATATTTTCAACTTTGTCTTTATGAATACTCATATTAATTTTATATTTAGATTAATAAAACTAAGTTCGAATGCTCAATTTATTAATAAAATGTTGAAATAAATGTTTTTTTGATACACGGAATCATTTATTGCAGAAGAACTGCTGTGTCAATCATAGGGTGTCAATCAAAGGTACAACCCAAAATTTGGCAGTCAAATACTGGGTCAAGAAATTGATTTCGAAAAAACGAATTTATGAGGTTTTGCGGCTGGAATTAGTCATTTTTTTCCATACCGAGCATTTTGAGGACATCCTGATGCAGCAGTAGATGTAAGATTCCAGTTTGAACAAACGAAGCAACAAGTGGTTGTTTTGTTCCAATACTTGGGTTGTCCCCTACCCCCCTGAATCAATTCCAATAGGTCCTAGCTTCTGAGGAACGTCCTAAAAAACCAGGCATGCGTCGAACTTTTCTTGTCAGTTGTGGATGGGGTCGGTTCTCGCCTAAAGAATGTGAACAACAAATTCAACGATACCAAAATGATTTTGGTGCTCCGAGCTCTAAACATTTTCAAATCAAATTTTCCAAAATTTTTTTCATTGCAATCCATTTTGAAGCATTCTGAAACGAATCCTAGATTTTAACGCTTTCTCATATATGTATGAAAGAGATGATAACCCTCCTTAGGATTGAGATAAAAATTCCGTTCATGCGCCAAAAAATTAAGCTTCTCAAACGGAAGAACGAGTTTGTTGGCTAGGATTGTTTGAGCTCAATAAATTGGCCGACATTTTTAAACAGTCTTGAAAAAATCACTAAAATTAGCAAAACACAGTTAGAAACTGTTAAATTTAAATTATTTAGCCGAATATTGTTCAAATAAAGTTTATTAACTATAAAATAGAAGATTAAAAATGTATGTACAAAATTATGCTGAAGAATGTGTTCTTAAATTTCATTAAAATGTGCTAAAAAATCGATAAAACTGCTAAAAAGTTAAAAATTTAAAATCTCTTTTCGAATCGCAGAATATTTTTTAGAACGAGTTTTTGCTATGAAGTTGCACGTTACCAATTTCTTTACCTTAAAGTTCATAATTTCCGAAACAATGTAACATAATATATTACGATAATTTACGGAAATTCGCTCTTACGGTTATGCTGCATGACCCCCCCTGGATCAATTCCAATAGGTCGTCCCTCATAAATAAAAAGCCTTGCCTGTATGACCTAGCTTCTGAGGGACGTCCTAAAAAACCAGGCATGAGTCGAACTTTTCTCGTCATATTGGATGGGGTCGGTTCTCGCCTAAAGAACGTGCGCAACAAATTCAACGATACAAAAAATGATTTTGGTGGGTTTAGCCGAGCAGTTTTCATTCATAAAGATAGATCTTCAAAAATTCATGTTATTAATGTTATTTGAATTACTAACTGCAGCAACGTTGGTCGAGAACAGTTTTGACGTAGCTACGGTTATATTGAGGCTGAAGAAACGGGGTCGCTAGTAGCAGTACCTATTGCTAAAAAAAATACACCACTTTCTTTCTTTCCTCTGGGACATCAAGAGATGAATAAAATGATGGGGTCTTTCCTGATCAGCTGAGTGAGTGGGTACCAATTCCTCTTCTTCCTCTGGGACATCAAGGGCCGAATAATATATTGGGCTCTTTCGTGATCCGCTCAGAGAGCTAAATTTCCTCCTTTTCAACTTAGGAATGTGAACTGTGACAGGGAGCCACTTTAGGACGTTGGGCGGTATGAATAAAACCAAAGCATAAGATGCTATTTAGCAAAAGCATAAAGTAACAAGCAAAAGGTCCAGGCTCTAGCAGTGCTCATTTTCCGTGAATAACCTTTTGCTAAATCTAGGTAGGTAGCTAATCGAAGGTGGTCAAATTTTTGAAAAGTCTTGGAAAAATCACTAAAAATAGCAAAACACGTCTAACAATTTTTATTGCTCAAATAAAGTTTATTAGCTATAAAATAAAACATTACAAATTTATGTACAACATCATGCTGAAGAGTGTACCTACTTATATTTCATTAAAATGTGCTAACAAATCGATAAAACTGCAAAAAATTAAAAATCCAAAATCTCTTTCCAAATCGCAGAATATTATTTAGAACGAGTTTTTGCTATAAAGTTGGTAGTTACCAATTTCTTTTCCTTAAAGTTCATAATTTCCGAAACAATGTAATATGTTACGATAATTTACGAAAATTCGCTCTTACAATTATGCTGCATGACCCCCCTGGATCAATTCCAATAGGTCGTCCCTTTTAAATACGAAGCCTTGCCTGTATGACCTAGCATCTGAGGGACGTCCTAAAAAACGAGCATGCGTCGAACTTTTCTCGTCAATTGTGGATGGGGTCGGTCCTTTCCTGAATAACGTGCACAACAAATTCAACGATACCAAAATGATTTTGGTGGGTTGGACCGAGCAGTTTTTATTCATAAACATGCATCTTCAAAAATGTATGTTATTATTGTTACCTGACTTACTAGAGAGTTCCTAGAGATCCGCCAGTTACAATACGGCGTGCCGTAACCAGAAACTTTACCGCACCTTAAAGTCACGTCAAGTCCTTAATGGATCTAGTTGTAACGCTTAATCCATGGAAGGAGGAAATTATCCCTAGGAGATTATTTGAGTCCACGGAAGAAAGTTATTTTAGACGATCACGTTTTTTCTGGATTGCGAACCGTTAACGTATCTGTACTGTACGGAAGGATGCGTCACCATAACTCATTGCGTCAGAGTTACGGCGCCGGATTGTCAATACCGCGCGACGTTTTGTGTTTAAAGGATCTACTAGAACTCTCTAATAACTACAGCAATGTTGGTCGGGAACAGTTTTGACGTAGCGACGTTTATATTAAGGCTGAAGAAACGGGGATAGTATTACCAGTACCTATTGCTAAAAAAAGACCAATTTCTTTCATTCCTCTGGGACATGAAGAGATGAATGAAATGATGGAGTCTGCGAATTATTCCCTGCAGGGGGTGTGGAAGTGAAGAAAAGTTGTCCATTAATTCCTTACTTCCCCTGTGAGGGAGCGTCAATTTATTTATTTAATACCGGTTTCGGTCTTAATACAGACCATCCTCAGTAAAAAAAAATGAAAAACTCCGAGCATCCTAGGAGCAAACAAAACAGGCATAAACGTCAACAATAACATGAGAGAGAAAACTTAACATTATAACTAGCAACTAATAGGCAAAAGGAACAAACATACCTTCAAGATCATCATTTTTAGTGAAACCATCCAACATAAAAGAAAAGTTAAACTTATGAGGGAGTGCAAAAGCGTGCAGCAAGCCTCACAGCGTCTGGAAATATAGTAGGTATGCATATGAAATAGTATCATTGGGTGCACAACAACTAACAGATATGAAAAGGGGAAGGGGAAACTACTAACAAGACCAAGAAACATAATTGCAACAACTAAAGTAAAACGAAAAACGAAAATACACTACAATACTCCTTACCCAATATATAACAGGATGAAACGACAATAACAGCTAACAATTAATAAAGGGCTCTAGGAGAACTAACGTGGTAGTAACAACAACTTCCTACATAGGAATTTAGTCACTATATATATCAGAAATTTATGTAAATTCATCCACGTGCGGAAAAAAATTTTTTTTTTGGTTAAACAAAATCAGGTTGCAACTACATAGGTACTAAATAAAACGAGAGTCCCATACACCATGGGAAGGGAAGAAGGACAAGTTGTGCCATGGATACACTTTCAATCCATCTAAACCACTCCATAACGCTAGAGGAAGTTGAAAGAATGCAAGAATATTACACTTTCCATCTTATAATAAGGGGAGGGAGCTAATCTAACAATAAACTGACGCTGCGAGCCCTCAACCAACAACAACCAAAGAATCAAACTGTACCAATTATTTAAATTAAAAAAACTCATACAAAATACCAATCCTGTTTATATATTGGGTAAGGAGTATTGTAGTGTATTTTCTTTTTACTTTAGTTGTTGCAATTATGTTTCTTGGTCTTGTTAGTAGTTTCCCCTTCCCCTTTTCATATCTGTTAGTTGTTGTGCACCCAATGATACTATTTCATATGCATACCTACTATTTTCCAGACGCTGTGAGGCTTGCTGCACGCTTTTGACACTCCCTCATAAGTTTAACTTTTCTTTCATGTTGGATGGTTTCACTAAAATTGATGATCTTGAAGGTATGTTTGTTCCTTTTGCCTATTAGTTGCTAGTTATAATGTTAAGTTTTCTCTCTCATGTTATTGTTGACGTTTATGCCTGTTTTGTTTGCTCCTAGGATGCTCGGAGTTTTTCATTTTTTTTGACTGAGGATGGTCTGTATTAAGACCGAAACCGGTATTAAATAAATAAATTGACGCTCCCTCACAGGGGAAGTAAGGAATTAATGGACAACTTTTCTTCACTTCCCACACCCCCTGCAGGGAATAATTCGCAGATTACGCCACCAATTTATTTTTAGAATATTATTTCTTCATATCTGCGTATTTAGGTTTATGTAAAGATGAATAAAATGATGGGGTCTTTCCTGATCAGCTGAGTGAGTGGGTACCAATTCCTCTTCTTCCTCTGGGACATCAAGGGACGAATAATATATTGGGCTCTTTCGTTATCCGCTCAGAGAGCTAAATTTCCTCCTTCTCAACTTAAGAATATGAACTGTGACAGGGAGCCACTATAGGACGTTAGGTGGTATGAATAAAACCAAAGCATTTGCTATGATAAGTTGCTAGTTAGCAAAAGCATAAAGTAACAAGCAAAAGTCCCAAGCTTTAGCAGTGCTCATTTTCTGTGTATAACCTTTTGCTAATGCTAGGTAGCTAATCCAAGGTGGTAAAATTTTTTAAAAGTCTTGGAAAAATCACTAAAAATAGCAAAACACGGCTAAAAATTGTTAAATTTATATTATTTACCGAATATTGCTCAAATAAAGTTCATTAGCCATAAAATAGAACATTACAAATTTATGTACAACATTATGCTAAAGAGTGTACCTACTTATATTTCATTAAAATGTGCTAAAAAATCGATAAAAACGCAAAAAAAGTTAAAAATCCAAAATTTCTTTTCGAATCGCAGAATATTATTTAAAACAAGTTTTCGCCATAAAGTTGGTAGTTACCAATTTGCATGACTAGAACTTTCGTACTTCGTAAGGATCGGTTACCAGTCTATAGACGAGTGATCTACGTAGAACGACTATACCTTTATAACATAGACATGACAAACCTTTGTGTAATAAGTTGCAGCGTTTTTCGGGTGTTTCAAGATTCCCACGAGTTTGTTCAGGATTGCCAGAACAAAGGAATGAAAACAACGCACGATTTAATCTTGGGGATCGTAAAACATGTTTGCTTAGGATTGAGATTAGGGTTATGTTCTCCGCATAGCAATCAGTTGATTCGGTTCCAGTCGCGCCAAAATTGTTTCTCGAGTGATCACGGAAGAATTTGAACGTTTCTTGGTTCCTAATACTTAAATACTTGGTTTTAGCATTGAAGGGTCGGCTTTCTAGGATAACTCAAGTCCCTCTATTATCCGATGTAATTATTCCTATAATTCTCTTGTAAATGATTTGGAAATTTAAGAAACTGTTATACCACTCCTTTGAAAAGAAATCTGTTGTCAACTTGATTCAAATCAGTTTGCCACGAAAGATTAGAAAAATCAACAGTGGGCAACTTTCGTGTGTTGGAATTTATTATGTTGTACCTGATCGAATTGTGCGTTTGAGAACCGCCAAATATAAATTGTCAGCTTATAACACTAAGTGGTTTGGACAAAAAGCCGATGAAAAGATATTGAATTAATAACACTCAACTTTCTTTATACATCTGATCCGAACACTTCGGAACATTTATTACGCTCCATCTTGCACCTTTTTAAAAAGCTCTCGGCACGATCTTTCTGTTGATGCAATGTAATAAAATTGGTGAAATTACTCATTTTATATTATCAGAATTAAAAGGCGGATTTCTGGTACGTTGTTTCGAAAACGTTATTTCTATTCTATCATTATGATCCCCTTAGTGATGATTCCTGTGAATTGACGAAAAAACCAAGACTAGATTAAAATAGTTACTCCATTTTTCACCCCTGGCATTTACCTACACCGTTTGTACGAAAAGAATCAGAATTTAATCATTTAATCAATTAAATTTGAGTGAGTCCATCATGAGCAGTAACTGGGATGGAAGGAGGTGGAAGATGAAGCGAAGCATGTCGCTGTTCACCGCTCGCAGACCGAGGTACCTATATCCCTTCTCTATGTTATGTTATAGGTGTATTATATTCATAATTTGTGGGGGTATTTGAAAAAAAAAATTGTATTCCTAAAGTTTTTTTTCCAAGGATTTCAAAAATGACTACGTAGACTTACTCTTATTTTCCTTGAAATCCTCCTGATGCTCGTCTATTCTTTCCCTGAATTTCCTTCCAGTTTGACTGCAATATTCGTAGCCACAAGAACATTTTAGTTTATAAACCCCCTTTTATCCTGAACATTAATTTTGTCCTTAACGGATCCCAGTAATGCTTCAAGTCTATTTTTAGTTTTAAACCCCATTTTTTCACCTCTCGATGATAGAATTTAGCCGATTTTATCAGAAATTTCGCCATAATAAGGTATTCTTATTCATTGCTTTTCTCCTAAATGTACATCTTCCCTAGCCAGATTGGAAACTCCCAACTCTTTTCTCTAAGAACCTTATCCCATATGGTATCAACGAGATCTCCTCCATATCCGTTACTAGCGGAAAGAAAAGACGAACATCAGGAGGATTTCAAGGAAAATAAGGGTAAGTCTACATTTGCGAAACATTTTAAGGAATCCAATCATAGTTACAATTTTGATTTGACAAATAGACAGTTTGTAGAATTTCTTCATTTTTGTCCAAAGGGAGGCATGTTAAATGTACTTGAACAATTCTAAATTATCAAAGTGACAGATCTGCTAAATGTTTAAATGAGGATATTCCTCAATATATTTCACCACTGATAATTCCATTTCTGTAAACCTTGGGATTATCTCTTCAAACTGTTGAAACCAGTAATTCTTCCCTTATTTTCACTTCATCTGATTAGCTATAATCCCCCTTCACTTTGCTTGCACTGAATTTGTTATACCTCTTGCCTCTTTCCTTTCTCTTGACCAATGGGATTCAATCTCCGTTCACCTGTGTCTATAAAAGCTTGTGTCCTTTCTTCTGTGTCTTCAGTAATTGATTGTTACTGATGATGGCCTTACCGTCGAAATCGATTTAACATTGTAACTCATCATGAATATGCTTTAGCCGTGACCTAACTACCGAAAAATGTCCCACGAGAGTGCAACGAAAGTAGCGCCAATATTGTGATGATTTCCGCTTACAACCGAGTCGCTGCTAGGGATCTAATACTTCGTCGTTTTTCATCCCACAAAATTCGTTGACCATTGGTTCGAAAGCTCTCGATTTATCCAACCATACTATATTAACTACTGCGAAGTGCGTGGGCCAACAAGCTGAGTTATGAGCATGGTTATATGAATAATTGTTTACACACAGGTGATCATTCTCAATTATTGATATTGTGAACATGATTGCAACCGCTTGTTAATTTCTGATGATTTCATTGAGCTGGTGTTTCGATTATGTGATTCATAGCAGGTGATCCGAATATTGCGAGAACGGTTAGATTTGAGAAGCGGTGGTTAAATTATTTTAATAGGTAATTTCTATACTTTACACTATAGGAAGCTGTAATTTCGTATGTAGCCTCTTTAGCCTCTTTCTATAATAAAGTGAATGTTTACTCGCGAGTTTCTATTAGGAGATCATCATCTCACAAGAGCTCAATCGTCGTGATCATTTCTATAATAAAGTGAATGTTTACTCGCGAGTTTCTCTTAGGAGATCATCATCTCACAAGAGCTCAATGGTCGTGATCATTTCTATAATAAAGTGAGAGCGAGGAGCTAAAACATGATTCCATGTTTTAGGATTGATGGCAGAATGATAAACAGAGTTCAGAGGCCGATGGGGGGTCGGGTTCAGAGAATCGACGAGGAGTGAGTCGTGTACGTCTAAAGCATATTCATGTTTTTAATTTTAGCCGTCAGACTCAAAGGAACTGTGGCTTTTTCATAGAAGTTTTTCACTAACTTCCGTTTCGAAATGGGTTTCCACAACTTCGTCGCGGGTGATTTAGTTCGTATCTGCTGCTCCTTATAATGCGTCTCTATTGAAAGCTCGCAGAACGTTAGTTTAATCGGGATTGCCGAGCACGTAAACGGACAGCCGAAAAATGTTCAAAGGTCGCGGGGGCAAAGCCGTAATTCCGCTTCATCGTAAAAACGTGGAAGGCAGAAAAGCACCTGACTCTCACAAACGAAAGTTTAAGAGCCGCTTCCGAACTCCTAGGAAGAGTCTCGAGGTGACTTCCATCCCCCAGCCCTTTTTTATAGAGCCCTCAACCTTTTGCGAAATGGCGAGGACGGGAAGGAGAAATTACTCAGATGTGAATGGGACCGACCCTGGCAATATAACCCCTCTTCAACTCACGTCAAATTATCCCTACAACCTCCAGTTCTCGCGACAGTTCAACCCTAATTCGTTTTTGACGACGTTATGAACGTTTCGAATGGACCGTTGGTATGCGATTTGGGAGTTACTTTTCAAATAACTCTCTCTAGAATATTGTGTGAACATATGTGCGTGTATATTACATTCTGGTTTTCGGATTATTTTCCTTCTATTGCTAATGGAGCAACGAAGTATTCCACGAATTCTGATTACTAATGAACAAATGTAAAAGGGGGGGATTAACATAAATCTGGTTTCCTGGCTAATTACAATAGTTTATTATTGGAAATTATAAACCAAAAAGGCAGTCTCGTTTTCGGCTTATCGCGAATGGTTTCTTGGAACGCTACGTACCCTTTATAAGGCTCTGTAATTTATTTGTACATCAGCATCAATACACCGGCAACACGTACATTCCAGAAACAACATTTATATCCTAGTCTTTTTAGCTTCTCACATTTGAAATATTATAAAGACATTGAAAAACACAAACAATACAATCTAATCCTCCTCTGTAGAACCAACAATAACAAATCAAATCTAGTAGGTACTAAAGGGTCTTCTTACTAACATGTGGGCCATTTTCATTTGTTTTGGATTTTCAGCTTTTTTTGCAGTTTTGTCTATTTTTTTTGAAAATAATAATGAAATTTGATTACATCTTTCAGCCGAAATTTGTGCTCAATTTTTTAATGTTCTAGTTTATTGTTGATATATTTTGACTCAAATTCTGATATAATGTAATGTAACGATTTTTATCAGTTTATGCCCATTTTTAGTGATTTTTTAAGCATATTTTTTGGAATTAGGCCAATTTAATGTGCCCATAAAGTGCTGACCAACAAACTCATCCTTTCATTTGGAAAGCTTGATTTTTTGGCGCAAGAACGGAATTTTATTTCAATCCAAAGGAGAGTTATCGTCTGAAAGGATATATATATATATATATATATATATATATATATATATATATATATATATATATATATATATATATATATGACACAGTTTTAAAATCTAGGATTCGTTTCAGAATGAATCAAAACGGATTTCAATAGAAATTTTTTTCGAAAATTGAGATTTAAACATTTTTGGAGCCATTTGAAATAGCTTCGTAGGCGTTACAGACCTAATCATCTCACATGTCCAACGGGACTGTTGATGAAAAGTCACTGCAACTGAGGACTTTAGTAAATAACGAAGCAGCCCCTACAACGCACCTCATCAATACTAAAGCAGGAAGACATCAATAGGTAGATATAGAAGAAGGTTTAACTGCTGTCAGCTCAACAATCAATGAAAAAACACCAAATATTCTTGTCCTATTTTAAGGAAGCACTTGTGTTTAGGCCACGTAATTCCAATATGCAAAGACTGTCTCTCAAGTCAAAAAGATGATCAGAATGTGGGTGTAGACCAATAAAGTTCCTTCAGTTAGGTACCTATGATACTAAGATTATGATTAGATATATGTTTCTTAATTGTACACGATAAATACTTACATTGCTCTAAAATTTCTGACCATCGGAGGTATTTAGATCAAATTTCTGTTTAGGTACATATGCATATACATATATATGTATATATATATATATATATATATATATATATATATATATATTTTTTTTTTTTTTTTCGTGGTGATGGAGAATTTTTAAAAATTGTATCTAGTTGTATCCATTTCATTAAGTCATAGTTCGAATTTGGCCATTAGTTATTGGATTTTATTTCATTAAGAAAATCATCAAAGTGAAACCAAGTCTGAATCAAGTAGACCTACGTTTTCTTGGTAAATTACGTGGTAGGTGTTTTTACATTTTCAAATGCAATAAGGTTTATTATTTACATGCACTTTACTGTTTCCTACTTCAGAGAAGGGCTTTTATTACCCCCAGAATTTTAAAGAGTTTTTCTACTTTGAAAAATTATGAAAGCACCTGGTGCAATGCGTCTACGAATCAGAGGGAAAAGGGTGCGACTAACGGAAGGTTAATCGTACAGAATTACTAATTACGACAGAAGATCATCATAGTAGGGATTTGAATCATCAATTATTTATTTCGCTCCATGAATAAAGAAGATAGGAAGTACATATAATTTATATTATTTTTCAAAGACCTATTAGCGGTCAAATGACCTGCACTTTTAAACCTTAAAATAATAATTTATTACTTGAATTATTAATTAATAATTACTTATACATGTTTAAGTCAAATAATTAATAACAAACAACAATTAAAAAATGTCGAGTTCTGCTTTATCCCCATCCAATCGTTATTCCCCAGACAATTTAATAACTCCCAGACAACACCAGCTAAATTTCCAATTTCTTCCATCAACTGAAACATACTTTTCCATTCCATTCCAACTGATAAATACATACCATTTAACTACACCATCTACACCTACCTTGTCTCTTCGAACGAACCTCCCACATCCGTCCTTTCATGAAAACCAATCCAATCAGAACAATCATCATATAGTCACACCCAGCCCGCGCCCCCGACCAATCAATAATTGCAATCTGTGATGAAAATGGAAGTTAATTAATAATGGAACGTTATCTATTCTCACGAAAAATAAAGAGTTACAATATTCGAGTTCGACGATTAAGGCATCATCAATAATAAAGATAACAACTGAAGATTAAATAGAAAAAAAGTATAGTCAGAAGTGAAAGGTAGCTTGATTCCCATTGGTAAATTACTTTTAGCTTTACAGTCCTTTAAAAATAAAAAAACGTCAGCCAAGTTTAGTGTGACACATAGTTTCCTCATTTAAGTATAGGATGATACTAAATTATCTTAAAAATTTCCATATAGGAAAAAATAAATCAAGAAGTGGCGTGAAACGTCACAATTGGTCAATTAAGTAACGAAAAACTGATACTCGATGTAATTTACGTTTGCGCTTGAGCACAATGAACTGATGAGTCGAGAACAATGAAATAGGGACGGGACCATGTAGGACCTAACCCGCGCATTCACTGACAGTTTCATTCAAATCGGATGAAAACAGTGGAAATTAAGGTCGTTACAAGGGTTTTACATTGGTGCATACTCAGTTTTTTGCTTATTACAGCTTTTTTTATTCTAAGAAAGTTCTAAAAATTACGTTTTTATATTTATTATTTAGCTTATTACTAACCTTGGGGCAGTTATCCATAAGAAAAGTAACTCCAGTGAATTTCATCAATATCCTTTGAGGCATATTGAAAGACAGACCAAAAAGGTGCTAAAAAACGACGTTTTTTAACCTATTCTGATTTTGTAACCTCTTAGAGGATTGATCATTTGAAGCTGATTTTTCTACAGTACTCCAACTATTGGTGGAGTTTGTCAAATTATATGTACGTAGTATGCATCACTACAAAATTCATACTTCAAGCTTAAGAAGAACTTAATTTTACTGTACGTATTAGACATGCCAAACACGCGTTGATTTTAATAATTACGTTAAAAGTGGATAGGAATAGTGTCACTATCAAATTTCCAAGGGGCCATGGTGCCGTGTATGCATAGCTACCCCAAACTTTAACAATATGTTTTGTTACTTAATCACATGCATCACACACTGTTCTATAGTTGGTTCGCGACTAATAATTTGGGTGTCCGAATGGAAGGAGAGAGATTACTGTGAGCTAGTGTACAATTTTATGAAGTATAGACGATACCAAAGAAATTCACCCGGGGTCAAGTAGTAACTTAGTAGATCGGGTTCTTCGAGAGGTTTAAATTGGAATAATAATACCGAGAGAGTGCTGACATTTGTGATATATATATATATATATATATATATATATATATATATATAATATATATATATATACATTTTCAGTTCTTAATAATACAATTTGAGTATAAACAACACATACCTTTATTTCCCCGTTCTACTATATTACATCGTTGCATTAGGGATGACTGATCAAAAGCTGCGTGTATTGGACAACTGTATGAAACACATATATTCATTGTTAATTATCTGCCGTCATGGCTCAATTGGGTAAGGCATGTGTCGGTGACCAGAAGGTCGCCTGCTCGATTTCCGGTCAACGCAAAATTAATTTTTGATCTTACGATAAACGGACGCACAATGTGCAGAAAATTTCAATTTATGTACTGTGCGGGTTAGTATCATCTCTAGTGCGGGTTAGTATACCCTGCCGTGTTGGCCCCTGTGCCAAAATTCTCTTTTTATATCTACTCATATTCGTCCATTTCAAGGATAAAGAAACAAAATGCTAGCTAAGAATCCCCATTCTGCGGAATGCACTCTGTCGTGATAAACGAATGTCGTATGGATACAATCTTAGACCAGATCCCCGTTGAGCGAGGGAGTGCCGGACCGAATCGGATTAAATTATTCAATTTGTGCTCAGTCCAAAACAGCATGCCAACAACGGTAGTTTATGGGAAGAGGTGACACCATTGTAAAGCCTGATCTGGCAACGAGATTCCTTCCTCCTTCACTCTTGGGAGCTCTGACGCCGGCTCTGATATCTCGAAATTATCAACTTGTACAATCATCTGCCAGAGATAATCCCAATCGCCATAATCGCCAGAGATCCGAAAAAATCTACACTACATGGAGATACATCGGTACATGGATGTCTTATTTTCCCCCCCTGTGAAATATGGGTTGTCTCAACCAGTGTTGGGCATCATATTATCGTCGAATACGAATGTAATCGCGATAATTATTCGTTTATTCTGAGTTAATTGCGATTATATTCGTATTCGTGTAATCGTATTCGTCTCTCGGCAATTACACGAATACAACCCATAAAAATGCGTCACGGTCATCAATTTGAATTGGGCGTCCCTCCTATGATTTGCGAAGCCTAGCTAACACTACCTAGCTTCTTAGGGACTTCCTATTGAAATAGATTTGAGACAAATAGGCTGGGCTCTAATCGTTGAATTCGCTTCAAGGACGTCCCTCTGAAGCTAGGTAATATTAGCAAGGCTTCGCATATTATAGGAGGG